>OY755046.1:70319718-70919718 GCA_963576565.1 Aspidapion aeneum
TTGGTCGTTACAGACAGACATACAGACAGACAGACATACAGACAGACAGACAGACAGACGGCGCAACAAAAAAGTTTCAAAATCATCTGAAACGCAAAGATATATAAAAACTTTTGAAATCGGAGCAACTTTTTTTTTCTCGAAAAAATTAGGAAATAATTTTAAAAATATATTCTATAAAAAAAGTGCTACTTTTATAAAATTATCATTTAAAAATTTAAATTCCCTATTGAAAAAAATTTGGTTCTGTTTTGCACAAAAATCACACAATTTCTTTAAAAAAACAAACTAATAACTATTCTTAAAAATATTATTTTATAATTACCTTTTTGGAACCAGAATTCAGCAGGAAAAAAAATCAACGACACACTTATAAAAGTCTTTGAATAATAATAAAAAAAACTAAAGATAATTAAAAAAATAACACGCGTGGAAAGAACAAAGAACACTATATACGAAATCACTAACAATAAAGAAAATTTTGAAATTTTTTAGTTTCTAGGTAATAAATTAATTTAAAAAAAAAGTGTAAATTAAATATTTTTGCTGCGATTGTTTACTAGACAAATGCTGCAACCAAAATATTGCAGAAGTCGCGTGGTCAAGTCACTCGCTACTCGTTTACTTATTAATTTATTTACTTTCTTTCAAAGTTAGTCCTGCAGACCAGTATCCGTCACTATTGAGCATTAATATAAGAATGATACGCTTTATCTAACGATATCTATATTTACAGTATTATTCCTGCTGGGTTTTCAAATTGTTAAGCGACATGTTCAGCCAATCACGTCGTTCGGTTCCGTCCCCACCATTCTGCTAAGCCGTTGGGTTCTCGCACGCAGGATAACCCATCAACTTTGGGTTCGCAGGATTCCAAGAATCGGAGCTTTGCGGTACTGGGGTCGCGACAACCGTTGGGAAAAGGTGCAAGATTTCTTAATGTTTATTAAAGTCGTGGAAATTTTTTTGAAAATAAGTTTTTAAATACTTTTTTCAGATGCAGGTTTTTTAAAAATGGTTTTTTAAGAAAACTAATTTTTAGAGACTTTTTATTAGATAAAAACTACATTTTTTGAAAAGCAAGTTTTATTCCAAAATAGCCAAAGTTTTTCGAACGATTTTTTTTTAAGTTTCCTCAATTAAGACCCTTCATATTCTCTTGAATAAAACACTAAAAGAAAAAATAATCCCAAACAACTTGAAAGAATCTATAACCATTATTCTACACAAGAAAGGCGATAGAGTAGACCTCAAAACCATTGACGTTTAATTCTTCTCAATGTAGTTTATAGGCTTTTCATGAAAATATTATACAGGGTGTTCGGCACATGAACCGTCAAAAATTTTTGGGAGATTGTTGGGGTCATTTGCTACCTTTTCAACTTTGGAACTTGGGTCCTTAGAGTCACGGCTATAGAGATATGAATTTTTTAATTTTTTTCTCAAATTACCGAAAATCCCACCTTTAAACCCTCGTAAGCTTTTTATTAATGTCTGAAAAAGCACCGTTTTTTTGATAATTCTGTAATCTTATGCTACTTCAACTAATTAATAGATTTGTTAAAATTTATGTACCAAACCCAACTAACATTTATAGTAGCGGCTACATGTTCTAAAGGCTTTGCTACTTTCTTATAGTAGAAATGTGGTGATCCCAACCAAAATTTGTTACTTTTTAGTTCTAACTACTATTTAGTATCAGGAAATAGTAGATGTTTCGTAAAAACGACCCTCTAAACTACTTCATAGGATTGTTTCTTAATAGTCGATTCTGATAGTCTTCTCTACCACAATAGGACGTTGCTAAAGTTTGACTTTCTTTTTAGTCGTTATTTCGTAGTCGCCCTGACTTTTATATCCTACTTAATTACCACTAGAAAGTTAAGCTTCATTGGAGTCCCCAACAAGTGTATCCGACAACTACATTATAACTTTAATTTTTACCACAAAAGTTTGTGTCATCATAGTAACATCTGATGTAACAATGTAGACAAAATAACTTTTTGGATCAACTTTAAAGCCGCAACTACTTTCAAGTAACCTTTTCGACTATCAGGGAATATAGTTTGGGACGCCATGTTTTTATGTAAGAAAGAAAATTTAATATTTTTGTTGTCGTTTTATGAGCTCATATTAAAGAGCCATACTATTTTATAAACAAATTAGTTGAAGCTTACCAAAAATGCTCTTCTTAAGCACCATTTGTTGTAGTTAACTGTCGATTATGAAAACATAACCTCCAAAATCACAACACAAAAATTCCATCAGCTACCAGAAAACGGCTCAATTTTACGGGCGCACCGGTTTTTTGCAATATATATAATGCATGTTATACAAAAAACTTTGTGTCGCACTCGAATTTTGATCCTCTGCTCGTAAATTCTCACACTTTTGGATAACATAGTTCATATTATAACCATAACCAAACAAAAAAACTAAGCGAGTCTGTTTACTGTTGTGTCCACCATATTGTGTAACAATTCTACCAAAAAGAAACGATTATATTATTTGCAACTACATCGCAACTTTTATGCCATTACGGAAAAAAAACAGCCTCTACGACGTAGTAGATACCTGGCTACGACGTAGTAGTGTAGTTGTTACTACAGTGATTTTAAACACTTGGCCAAGTAGTTATAACCAGAAATTGGTTCCCCACTTATTATAACGTCGCTGTATGGTATACTGAGACGTAGCGGGAGTACGTTGCGGTTACTTTTAAGAAATTCTTTCTAGTTGGGGTTTCGTCGTTACAACTTTAATTGTTTGTTGGGAAGGGACATACGAGGTTTTTTATTGAAGAACATTAGTGATTTTGTGAAAGAAAATCAATTTCAAAATTAAAAACTAAAAAAAGTGTCGACACTTGAGAACTTTATTATTTTTTTTAAACTTCTCTAATTAATTACCTTTCTAATGGTATGCTACACATTGATTAAAAAAACAATTCTGCTTTAAAATAAAAGATTTGAAAAAAATATATTGTTAGCTCCCGCTAAATTTCGCGGTTGTTTGTAAATTTTAAAAACCACACAATTGGATGACGGACAGAGTGCATTTTTCGCGCATTTGGACATGCGAACCAAGAATCAGTGAGATCCTTTTTCGACCGCCTCGAGAAATGGCGTGTTAATTTACTTTCTCCAACTATTTCAAATTTCTACACTTGAAAGTGCTCGATTTTGGTGTACTGAAGCATAGAACTAGAAACTTCAGCCCTTCAGCTACGTGGTGACATCATTAGATCCAGACAGGGGCCCCTTGGAACGTGGAGAAATTGGCTGCAAATTGGTGAGTGCTTTGTCTCTGATTTCCGTTGTGTGGTACCCACAATTAACCTATGGACCTTTTAATTATTTCGTAATTTCATATCAATCTATTTATGTTTGATCGCGCTTTCATTAATTAAAATATATACAGTCCATTGCAGTTATCGTTTTTCTTACTGCGGGCATAACATATATCGCGAATACTTATAGACTGTTACACTATTTTAAATGACTATTCCGTACCTCTACTTAGATTTGTAAGCAAGTGTTTATCTTATATTTACAATTAAGGACCATTTTTTGTTTTGTCTGTAAAACTCTACTTTTTTGACAATAAAGCATATTTTGATTTGATTTGATTTGAATGCATCCTTCTTGTCTTCACCTATGGATCCGATTCGAGTTTCGTCTAACAGGTATCAGATGCATTGATCCGGTTGGAGAATGACTTTGAATTGTCGTTTTATAGATTTTCATTTCATTTTGTGTCACCTTTAACTTTGTGGAAAGTAGACGCCTCAATGAAAATTTGATGTGAAAATGATTGATGAACTTTGTTCATATTAAGAAAATCGATGACATTTTTTTTCTATTTTTTTGCTTATAAAAATAATTGCGACTGATGCGATCAACTAATTTTAAAAATTTGCATATTTTATACACCAAGCGGCTAAAAGTTACACTTTTTATCACAAGACGAAAATGTTGTAGTATGCTAGGCAAGACTGATATTAGGTGCCAATTGAATAGTGCCTATAGGCAAAAAATTGTTTAGGTAAGTTTTTTTAACTCCTTTTCCATGCAAATATAAATTTCTGCCCCCTTCCAATTTATAACGTCACCAGCCACTGTAGTAGTGGGGGGTGACCCGCAGTTGAAACAAGCGCGGATTTAAGGGAGGGTAACGGGGTAATTACCCCCCCTAGAAAAAAATATGCACTTTTTCCTAATAAAATAAGGGAAAACAGGAGAATTACCCTCCCCTAGAAAAAAAGTTATATTACAGAAAAAAAATGCGTCGACTATTACCCCCCCTAGATTTTGACCCAGATTCGCGCCTGAGTTGAAATAAATTTTAAGTTTCAATCTATCAGATATCAGATGCATTGATCCGATTACAGAATGACTTGGAATTGTAGTTTTATAGATTTTGATTTGATTTTTTTTCCATTAAATGGCGTGTGTCACCTTTAATTTTGTGGAAAGTACACGCCTCAATGAAAATTTGTTGTGAAAATTATTGATGAACTTTGTTCATATTTAGAAAATCGGTGGCAATTTTTTTTTCTATTTTTTTGCTTATAAAAATAAATACGACTCATGCGATCGACTAATTTAAAAAATTTGCATATTTTATACACCAAGCGGCTAAAAGTTACACTTTTTATCACAAGACGAAAATGTTGTAGTATGCTAGGCAAGACTGATATTAGGTGCCAATTGAATAGTGCCTATAGGCAAAAAATTGTTTAGGTAAGTTTTTTAACTCCTTTTCCATGCAAATATAAATTTCTGCCCCCTTCCAATTTATAACGTCACCAGCCACTGTAGTAGTGGGGGGTGACCCGCAGTTGAAACAAGCGCGGATTTGAGGGGGGGGAACGGGGTAATTACCCCCCTAGAAAAAAAATATGCACTTTTTCTTAATAAAATAAGGGAAAACAAGAGAATTACCCCCCCCCTTGAAAAAAAAATTATATTACAAAAAAAAAATGCGTCGACTATTTACCCCCCCCCCCCCCTAGATTTTGACCCAGATCCGCGCCTGAGTTGAAATAAATTTTAAGTTTCAATCTATCAGATATCAGATGCATTGATCCGATTACAGAATGACTTGGAATTGTAGTTTTATAGATTTTGATTTGATTTTTTTTCCATTAAATGGCGTGTGTCACCTTTAATTTTGTGGAAAGTACACGCCTCAATGAAAATTTGTTGTGAAAATTATTGATGAACTTTGTTCATATTTAGAAAATCGGTGGCAATTTTTTTTTCTATTTTTTTGCTTATAAAAATAAATACGACTCATGCGATCGACTAATTTAAAAAATTTGCATATTTTATACACCAAGCGGCTAAAAGTTACACTTTTATCACAAGACGAAAATGTTGTAGTATGCTAGGCAAGACTGATATTAGGTGCCAATTGAATAGTGCCTATAGGCAAAAAATTGTTTAGGTAAGTTTTTTAACTCCTTTTCCATGCAAATATAAATGTCTGCCCCTTCCAATTTATAACGTCACCAGCCACTGTATAGTAGTAGTAGTGGGGGGTGACCCGCAGTTGAAACAAGCGCGGTTTTGAGGGGGGGAACGGGGTAATTACCCCCCCCCTAGAAAAAAAATGCACTTTTTCCTAATAAAATAAGGAAAAACAAGAGAATTACCCCCCCCCCCTAGAAAAAAAAAATTATATTATAAAAAAAATGCGTCGACTATTACCCCCCTAGATTTTGACCCAGATCCGCGCCTGAGTTGAAATAAATTTTAAGTTTCAATCTATCAGATATCAGATGCATTGATCCGATTACAGAATGACTTGAAATTGTAGTTTTATAGATTTTGATTTGATTTTTTTTCCATTAAATGGCGTGTGTCACCTTTAATTTTGTGGAAAGTATACGCCTCTATGAAAATTTGTTGTGAAAATTATTGATGAACTTTGTTCATATTTAGAAAATCGGTGGCAATTTTTTTTCTATTTTTTTGCTTATAAAAATAAATACGACTCATGCGATCAACTAATTTAAAAAATTTGCATATTTTATACACCAAGCGGCTAAAAGTTACACTTTTTATCACAAGACGAAAACGTTGTAGTATGCTAGGCAAGACTGATATTAGGTGCCAATTGAATAGTGCCTATAGGCAAAAAATTGTTTAAGTAAGTTTTTTATCTCCTTTTCCATGCAATATAAATTTATAACGTCACCATCCACTGTATAGTAGTAGTAGTGGGGGGTGACCCGCAGTTGAAACAAGCGCGGATTTGAGGGGGGTAACGGGTTAATTACCCCCCCCCTAGAACCCCCCCCCTAAAAAAAAATGCACTTTTTCCTAATAACATAAGGGAAAACAGGAGAATTACCCCCGCTCCCCTAGAAAAAAAAATTACACCCCCCCCCTAGATTTGGCCCAGATCCGCGTCTGAGTTGAAATAAATTTAGTTTCAGCTATCATCATGCACTATGCACTTTTTCCTAATAAAATAAGGGAAAACAGGAGAATTACCCCCCCCTAGAAAAAAAAATTATATTATAAAAAAAAAATGCGTCGACTATTACCCCCCCCCCCCCCCCTAGATTTTGACCCAGATCCGCGCCTGAGTTGAAATAAATTTAGTTTCATCTATCAGATATCAGATGCATTGATCCGATTACAGAATGACTTGTAATTGTAGTTTTATAGATTTTGATTTGATTTTTTTTCCATTTAATAGCGTGTGTCACCTTTAATTTTGTGGAAAGTACACGCCTCAATGAAAATTTGTTGTGAAAATTATTGATGAACTTTGTTCATATTTAGAAAATCGGTGGCAATTTTTTTTTCTATTTTTTTGCTTATAAAAATAAATACGACTCATGCGATCAACTAATTTAAAAAATTTGCATATTTTATACACCAAGCGGCTAAAAGTTACACTTTTTATCACAAGACGAAAATGTTGTAGTATGCTAGGCAAGACTGATATTAGATGCCAATTGAATAGTGCCTATAGGCAAAAAATTGTTTAAGTAAGTTTTTTATCTCCTTTTCCATGCAATATAAATTTATAACGTCACCATCCACTGTATAGTAGTAGTAGTGGGGGGTGACCCGCAGTTGAAACAAGCGCGGATTTGAGGGGGGTAACGGGTTAATTACCCCCCCCCCCTAGAACCCCCCCCTAAAAAAATGCACTTTTTCCTAATAACATAAGGGAAAACAGGAGAATTACCCCCGCTCCCCTAGAAAAAAAAATTACCCCCCCCCCCTAGATTTGGCCCAGATCCGCGTCTGAGTTGAAATAAATTTAGTTTCAGCTATCATCATGCACTATGCACTTTTTCCTAATAAAATAAGGGAAAACAGGAGAATTACCCCCCCCTAGAAAAAAAATTATATTATAAAAAAAAATGCGTCGACTATTACCCCCCCCCCCTAGATTTTGACCCAGATCCGCGCCTGAGTTGAAATAAATTTAGTTTCATCTATCAGATATCAGATGCATTGATCCGATTACAGAATGACTTGTAATTGTAGTTTTATAGATTTTGATTTGATTTTTTTTCCATTTAATAGCGTGTGTCACCTTTAATTTTGTGGAAAGTAGACGCCTCAATGAAAATTTGTTGTGAAAATTATTGATGAACTTTGTTCATATTTAGAAAATCGGTGGCAATTTTTTTTCTATTTTTTTGCTTATAAAAATAAATACAACTCATGCGATCAACTAATTTTAAAAATTTGCATATTTTATACACCAAGCGGCTAAAAGTTACACTTTTTATTACAAGACGAAAATGTTGTAGTATGCTAGGCAAGACTGATATTAGGTGCCAATTGAATAGTGCCTATAGGCAAAAAATTGTTTAGGTAAGTTTTTAACTCCTTTTCCATGCAAATATAAATTTCTGCCCCCTTCCAATTTATAACGTCACCAGCCACTGTAGTAGTGGGGGGGTGACCCGCAGTTGAAACTAGCGCGGATTTGAGGGGGGTAACGGGGTAATTACCCCCCCTAGAAAAAAAATATGCACTTTTTCCTAATAAAATAAGGGAAAACAGGAGAATTACCCCCCCCATAGAAAAAAAAATTATATTATAAAAAAAAAATTGCGTCGACTATTACCCCCCCCCCCCTAGATTTTGACCCAGATCCGCGCCTGAGTTGAAATAAATTTTAAGTTTCAATCTATCAGATATCAGATGCATTGATCCGGTTAGAGAATGACTTGAAATTGTAGTTTTATAGATTTTGATTTGATTTTTTTTCCATTAATTGGCGTGTGTCACCTTTAATTTTGTGGAAAGTACACGCCTCAATGAAAATTTGTTGTGAAAATTATTAATGAACTTTGTTCATATTTAGAAAATCAGTGGCAATTTTTTTTTCTATTTTTTTGCTTATAAAAATAAATACCATGCATGCGATCAATTAATCTTAAGAAATTGTAACTTTTTTATACACCCAGGGATCAAAGTAATACTTTTTTTTTAAAGACAAGAATTTTGTATAATGGATAAAAATTTTATAAGTTTGTTTGAAATTAGAAGATTTTAAAATTTTTGCGAAAAAGACAACTTTTTGTTTTTACCAAATCTGTATTTCTTTTTGCTGTATATTTTAAAGGTCCCTGTAGGTATTTTCAATTTCAATATATCATCTGATCGGGGTTAAAATAGCCCAACTTTTTTCTTATTTCACCAAATCTGTATCTCTTACCGTTTCCGCAATCATTGTCTGGATACTCTTATCTGGGAAACCGTATATATTATGATTAAATTATTACTAATTTTGTGGCCTATAATACAACTTCTAAGTAAATTTAAATCCGACCTTATTAGGGAATCACAATTTACCGAAAAACCCAATTTCCCCAAAATGACAATTTTTTTATAGACTAACCCGTCCAGAATAATATATTAATTTCATTGGCGCACTCAGACCCCGAGCCCCACGCCCCCTAAAATTTATCACATATTTCATGAATACAAAAATAAAATAGTATAAAATACAGCATTATGGGGCGTCGCTAACCCCCCCAAAGCATATTCCTGTGTACGCCACTGTTAATTTGCGTAAATTATTTAAGTGGCTTTTAATTTTTCCATAATTTATTTTCGAAAAATACTTGGAAACCCATTACCTGCTTAAAATCTTTACGAATTAAATGTTTATCTATACATATATAGTTTTTTTATATCTAGGAAAAAAAAAATCCAAATGTACTTATGAATTGGTCATTAATTTCCGATTCAAAAACGTTGACATGACACATGACAAATTTTTTTCCAGACGTATCAAATTACATTTTTTTTTTAAAGAATCATCAGTTTGTGTTAAAATCAAACTTTAGGGATTATGTCACTTCATTTGTTTTTGAAATGTTCGTGCGTAAATGCCACGATATAAATACACATGTAGGAGGAGGCAGAGTTCTGAAGTATGGAAATTAATTTCTACGGTAAAAAAACCCAACAAAAGAAAAGGTAAACATTCAGATCATCAAAGCAGAACAATGGACAGAACACTACAAGAGACGGCTGCAGGAAACAAGACCCGAATATCGGTGAGCCTCTCCGAGGAGAGACATAGAACTACATAGAGAGGAAGTAATTATCAAAAAAGAAATGATAAAGAATAGTATTAAAAAGCTTAAATCCGGAACTGAAATGCTCAAATATGGATCAAAGCTACTACTAAAAAATCTCACATATATTATCACTCAATGCATAAACGGATATCCAGTACCTGATGATTGGAAAAAAGCATTCATATCCTCAATACATAAAAAAGGAAACAAGCTGCATTGCAACAACTACAGAGGAATTTCAGTAACCAGTACTCTTAGTAGATTAGTAGGATTCTAAGAGACCTAATAGAGAATGATTTTCATGACCAAGAAGAAGAAGAGCAAAGTGGGTTTCGTACAGGCAGTAATAATGTTTTTTGTCTTAAACAAATAATTGAGAAAAGGAGTGTCAGAAATATAGAGACATGTTACTTTTGTGGACCTACAAAAAGCATATAATTGCGTTCCAGCAAAAAAATTATGGACAGTGTTAGAACAAACTAATATCAAAGAGTAGAGTAGAGTAGAGTAGAGTAGTCGTTTATTAATTCCTCTGAATAACAAAAATATACCAGGTATACACCCAACAAACAATTAAAGTTGTAACGACGAAACCCCAACTAGAAAGAATTTCTTAAAAGTAACCGCAACGTACTCCCGCTACGTCTCAGTATACCATACAGCGACGTTATAATTCCCTAAGTGGGGAACCAATTTCTGGTTATAACTACTTGGCCAAGTGTTTAAAGTCACTGTAGTAACAACTACACTACTACGTCGTAGCCAGGTATCTACTACGTCGTAGAGGCTGTTTTTTTTTCGTAATGGCATAAAAGTTGCGATGTAGTTGCAAATAATATAATCGTTTCTTTTTGGTAGAATTGTTACACAATATGGTGGACACAACAGTAAACAGACTCGCTTAGTTTGTTTGTTTGGTTATGGTTATAATATGAACTATGTTATCCAAAAGTGTGCGAATTTACGAGCAGAGGATCAAAATTCGAGTGCGACGCAAAGTTTTTTGTATAACATGCATTATATATATTGCAAAAAACCGGTGCGCCCGTAAAATTGAGCCGTTTTCTGGTAGCTGATGGAATTTTTGTGTTGTGATTTTGGAGGTTATGTTTTCATAATCGACAGTTAACTCCAACAAATGGTGCTTAAGAAGAGCATTTTTGGTAAGCTTCAACTAATTTGTTTATAAAATAGTATGGCTCTTTAATATGAGCTCATAAAACGACATCAAAAATATTAAATTTTCTTTCTTACATAAAAACATGGCGTCCCAAACTGTATTCCCTGATAGTCGAAAAGGTTACTTGAAAGTAGTTGCGGCTTTAAAGTTGATCCAAAAAGTTATTTTGTCTACATTGTTACATCAGATGTTACTATGATGACACAAACTTTTATGGTAAAAATTAAAGTTATAATGTAGTTGTCGGATACACTTGTTTGGGACTCCAATGAAGCTTAACTTTCTAGTGGTAATTAAGTAGGATATAAAAGTCAGGGCGACTACGAAATAACGACTAAAAAGAAAGTAAAACTTTAGCAACGTCCTATTGTGGTAGAGAAGACTATGAGAATCGACTATCAAGAAACAATCCTATGAAGTAGTTTAGAGGGTCGTTTTTACGAAACATCTACTATTTCCTGATACTAAATAGTAGTTAGAACTAAAAAGTAACAAATTTTGGTTGGGATCACCACATTTCTACTATAAGAAAGTAGCAAAGCCTTTAGAACATGTAGCCGCTACTATAAATGTTAGTTGGGACAATGTGATTGTGGGATCGTCATACAATCAAAATATAAGTATACATATATAAAAGCGTTAAAAAAAACTATATAAAGGGTCAAAATCTAAAATTAAAATTGGAAATCGACTTTCAAATGAATTTCTGGTAACGAAAGGCTTGAGACAGGAATGTTGTATCTCTCCAACTCTTTTTAAAAAATATATCGCAGTAGCTCTAAAAAACTGGAAACGTAAAGTACACGGCAAGAGAATACAACTTAACAACCGATTTACCATATACACACTACAATTTGCTGATATGGTACGACCATGTACAACGGATGAACGAGGGCGTCCTAAATTGGAATGGCAACAGTCAATCCAAAGATCAATGAGTCAAAAAAACCTGACAGAAGATAATTGTCAGGATCGAAGGAAACGGAGAATAGGCATCGGACAGCTTAGTATGGGTTTTTCAGCTTTTTCCCAGTTGTTTTCGGAACTTTTTAACTAATTTTGCCAACAGAACGCAAAACAGAAATAAAGGATATTAAAAATAATGCAAATAAAAATTGTTTCTGCAAAAGGTAAAAATTCGACGCCCCAAGGCAGTGTGCTTGCACCTTTAATATTTTTGCTGTTTATTAACGATCTTCCCGAATATATCACGTGGGGACTTGTGTTTATGTTCGCCGATGATACGTCCATCGTTGTATCCGCAAAAGACACAAATTTTCTTCATGAAAAAATCAACTTAACCCTAAATAAATTTTCGAACTGGTGCAAGCAAAACAATCTGATTATAAATGTCTCTAAAACTGTCTATGGAATTTAAAAGTCCCGTAAACCTACCGACCTCAATATAATCTTTAATGACATCCCTTTGCCAGTTAGCGATAGCTCAAAATTTTTGGGAACTATTGTCGATACTCATTTCGAGTGGAGTTTACACATAAGTAGTGTATGCTCAAAACTTAATACATGCTACTTCATGATTACACTTAAAATCTCTCTCAGTATAAAAAATCTCATTACTGTGTATTATGCTAATGCATACTCGGCTCTAGCCTATGGTGTGGCAGTATAGGGTAGTGCTCAGGATGTGGAAAGAGTATTGGTAGGTCAAAAGAGACTTATAAGATTAATTTTCAATATACCTTACAATGGTACTTGTCGCTCTGCATTTAAGGATAATAAAATTATGACAATAACAAGTATTTACATATATAAACTACTCATTTTCATTTTTCAACACCAAAATATTTTTACATTAAATAGTTCTTATCACAACTATCCAACTAGAAGTCGTAACCACTTCAGCATCCATAAACACAACCATGAGTATATAAAAAAAAGTACTCATTATCTTGGATGCAAATTCTTTAACTTATTGCCAAACAAAATCAAACAAACTACGTCGCTGCCAAGATTCAAAAAAGAAATCAAAAATCTTTTATTAAAAGAAACTTTTTATAGTTTAATTGAATTTGAAAACTACATGTTGGGCAGAAGGTAAATTTTTGTTATCAATATTTATATACATATATATACAAATCTTGTAAATGTGTTTTCGTTTTTATTTTTTTAAATATTTACACTATTATTATTTACACTTAATGTTATATTTTTTGTATTTGACGTATCTTATCTACATTATTGTAGCTGAAAAGATTAATAAAGTTGTCTATTGTCTATTGTCTATTGTCTAAATGTCACGTGACATCTGTCGTTTAATGTCACAATAATAAGGGATAAAGTTCGCTAATGGAGTGCCTGCAAAAAATCCCTAATATTTCAAAATTTTTGCCAATATTGTTAATTTTGATTTTATACTAAATATAGAATAGAAATATTTAAATAAAATGCTTCGCAAAAAATCTTCATTATATGTGTCCACTTTGGATTTCAAGGTCTACATCAAAGTTTTTGACTACCAAAAAAATACGCAAACAACTCCAAATCGTCGATATTTTTGGCACATTAATTAGTAGGTTCCCATCTAATTAAGATTTCATGGCAGCGGCGTAGCGTGGGGGGGGGGTCGCGGGGGGTTCGTCGAAATTGAAGTCTGTGGGGTGGTGCCACAGCACAAACCACGAACGACCGTAAAGACAGTACAAGAATAGAACAGGAACAAGTAGCGTAAAAGATTAAGGATGGAGATTAAGCATGGACCAGGGAATTCTTAAAATCCGTGTGTGGTACTCGATACTTTGGATCAATATTTTGCATTTTGATTGTTTTGCAAAATGGTCAAGCAATGAGCTCGAAAAAATGGACTGCTTAAGGTAGTTAAAAAAATATTTGCAAAACTATTCCTAATATTCCCATATTATAAAAGGAGCCACAAAAATTAGGGTTAAGAATGTATGCGACCAAGATGCGACTTCAAAAAGTCTACATTTTCAAAGTAGAAACAGGAAGGAGAGATTACTTTAAAAGATCGACATTAAAAAAAGTCAAAGTAGTTGCGACTTTAAAGTTGATCCAAAAAGTTATTTTGTCTACATTGTTACATCAGATGTTACTATGATGACACAAACTTTTGTGGTAAAAATTAAAGTTATAATGTAGTTGTCGGATACACTTGTTTGGGACTCCAATGAAGCTTAACTTTCTAGTGGTAATTAAGTAGGATATAAAACCTACGAAATAACGACTAAAAGAAAGTAAAACTTTAGCAACGTCCTATTGTGGTAGAGAAGACTATCAGAATCGACTATCAAGAAACAATCCTAAGAAGTAGTTTAGAGGGTCGTTTTTACTAAACATCTACTATTTCCTGATACTAAATAGTAGTTAGAACTAAAAAGTAACAAATTTTGGTTGGGATCACCACATTTCTACTATAAGAAAGTAGCAAATCCTTTAGAACATGTAGCCGCTACTATAAATGTTAGTTGGGACCACGAAATACGACCCCCCCCCCCCAGACGCCTCGGGCCCCCAAAGATATATTCCGGGGTGCGCCACTGAAGATTTTATGCATTTTTTTAGATGTTGTTAACGGAATATTTACACCTTATAATTAATTGTTATGTAGCGGCGTTTCTAGAATCTTTTTTATACCTCTTTTTTGGTTTAAATCGATGTGCAAAAAAATTGTTTATATCAAAAACGGCTTATTTTTGATTGACTAGGAATGTTAATTATTGATAATAGATACCTATGCTGCGGAATTGAGGTACATCGCACTAGCAAAACTTAAAATATAGTGGTTTTGTTTTCAATGAAAATAATAATTTGAAAACAAATAATAAAAATAAATACTCATGTATTGTCTTACTGGTTATAACGATCCCGCTTATAGCGAACTTCCGGATATAGCGAACCTAATTTTAATAATCTAGAATATGTATTTTTCTTTTAAAACGAACTTTATATAAGCAAACAATGGGCGTTTTCGCACTAGACGATACGGCAACGACACGAATGGTTGCAAAGACATGCACAAGACCCAGAATATGATCACGAGTATTAATGATTTGATTGATTTAGTAGAAGAACAAACTAAGAGAAAAATGTGTGACTTCGATTTTAACGATTATATGATTATTGATAAAGACATTGTATCAAGAGAAACGTTGACTGATGAGCAAATTATAATCTCTCCGTAACCTCAAACATGGTTTGAAGTGATAATGACGAAGATAATGATGATCCTGTTCAATATAATTCTGTTGAAGTCACTAAGGTTTATGTCCCAACCATTCGTGAAATGGAAAACAAAATTTCGGAAACTCGTAATCACTGGAATCACGCCAAGTTCCTGATAAAATATGGGCATCATTTTGTAACCTTGAAAGCTATATAAACAGGGAATATTTTTCAAGTAGAAATGTACAAACAAAAATTATGGATTTCATAATAATAAAAAAAAGATTTAGGCTTCTTTTATGTATGTATTACATACCACCATATTATGTACTTTACATATTTATATGTATAACAATAATAATAAACATCTTTATTCATATGTATTCTACCTTTTTCTAAAAATATAAAAATTCATATTATTTTTTGTAATATTTTTAGTTTTCTTAATCTTGGATACTATCAAAAAAAGAAACAAAAAAAATTAAACAAAATTTATTTATTACTGTTTATAACGAACCTCGGCTATAACGAACCGTATTTAGTTCATTTTTGAGGTTCGTTACCCACGGAAAAATATGAGAGAAACAAAAAACCCTTAATTTTTTCTTTTTACCCGATTAGCCACAAAACTTGTTTGAAGTTGTCTACTATATTCCAAAAACCGTATATTGATACGATGCCTCGTTAAAAAGTTAACGTTTTTAAAGTTTGGTAATAATTGTCATTAGCATTAATCGATTTTGACCAAAATCCAATCAGCTCGTTAAAATGTCGAAATCGGTTCAACGGTTTAGTAGCTATCGTGTTACGGACAGACATACATGTTTATGGGGTCTTGCACTTCCGAAAGGAGGAAACCACTGCTTACAATCTACAAATCTTAAGTATGGTTCATACTCGTCTTAGTCTTTTGTTTTTGATTAGTCTTTGTCCTTTGATTAGTCTTAGCTGTCTTAAACAAAATTGGCTGTTCATACTCGTCTTTTGTTTTTGATTAGTCTTAGTCATAACCCACTGAAAAAAAAATCAATTTCAATAAAAAGGCCCATTTTTAAAAGTCATTTTCTACACAAAACAATCTTATTTAACCTAATCTGTGCACGAAACACAGACACGAAAGAACAAAAGCGAAAAAGAAAAAAAAACAAATAAAATTTTGAGGTTATGTTGAGATTTTCTGTTAAAAACATGATTAATGGCGGTAAATTCAAAATTTCGTCCGCGCGCTTGCGCTCTTCGGACGCCCCGTAAAAAAAACAACAAATATCAGCTGATGTCTGTCACTCGTCTTAGTCGTTGTCCTAAGGATTGAAAGTTGGCAACTCTTAAGACAAAGACTAATCAAAAACAAAAGCAAAAGCATTGTATAAACACTCCCATAAGAAACAGTGGTTTTAACTTTCTTATGACAAGACATATGACTAAACCAAGACAAAAGACTAGACAAAAGACGAGTATGAACGATCCATTAAAAATTAAGATGTTTATGTTCATATAAAGTTTTTTTTTCTCAAAATAAACCCAAGAATTACTTCAATTATTCCCTTGAATAGCTTGAAATATCACTGGAAATATGCATGCATATAATAAACACTTCATTAATATTTGTCATAAATAGTTATAGTTAAGTGGCTTAAAGTCAAAAATCGACTGGCGACTTCAAACTAAGTGATCCATAACCAATCGGTCTAGGGTAATCTAAAACATTTTTTTATCATTTTTTGTGGGTAAAAGAAAGTTACTGTTTATTAGTATACACAGAAAAAAAAATGTCTTCAGTCAATGCAAATTGCTTTGATCCAAGAAAAAATCTGCTTTTCTATGCACGAAGATGATATTTTCTTAACAAAAAAAAACTATTCTCTTAAACTGCTGGTTTCCGTTGAAAATAAAAGTTGACTTTATACAAGAAAATTGATTTGTTTTGAATGGAAGCGGCAACCTTCTTGTTTTGCATTTTCTAGTATTATTGAATAAATCGTCATATTAGTTTTGAGATGCCAGATATTTTGAGTTAAAAAATTAAAAGTCTTTAGGCAAAGTAAAGCTTTATTTGTGTTAATAAGATATTAGTAAGACATTTTATATATTGCTTCAAAACCACTTTTTCTTCGCTAAAGGCAGTTTGTTTTAAACCAAAACAATTTACCAAGACAATTATTTTCTTTTTCCCAAAACAAGCTGTCTGCTTAGATGAAAAGAAAATATTTTGTTCGGAGACTTTTGCTTTTGGGTCAAGATAATTTTTTCAAGAAAACTACTTTTCTTAACTGAAGAACTTCTTTTTTTCTGTGTATTACGAAATTAAACATGGAAAGACATATGTTACATGTAAACATAACAGATAAAAAAAGAAATGAATGGATAAAAAATAAAACAAAAGTAAGGGATGTCAGAGGAGAAAGAGCAAAATTAAAATGGTAATTTGCCGGTCATAATATCAGACACAAAGACGATAGATGGAACAAATGTATTGTAAACTGGAGGCCTTGGAAAAATAAAAGAAGTAGGGAAAGATTCCAAATGAGACGGGCGGACGATTTAAAGAAACATGCGGGGACTAGATGGATGAACACGGCGACAGACAGAGAGAGTGTCCCTGTCCAAAAATGGATCGAAGAAGGCTAAATAGATAGATAGATAGATAGATAGTGGATGGATGGATGGATGGATGGATGGATGGATGGATGGATGGATGGATGGATGGATGGATGGATGGATGGATGGATGGATGGATGGATGGATGGATGGATGGATGGATGGATGGATGGATGGATGGATGGATGGATGGATGGATGGATGGATGGATGGATGGATGGATGGATGGATGGATGGATGGATGGATGGATGGATGGATGGATGGATGGATGGATGGATGGATGGATGGATGGATGGATGGATGGATGGATGGATGGATGGATGGATGGATGGATGGATGGATGGATGGATGGATGGATGGATGGATGGATGGATGGATGGATGGATGGATGGATGGATGGATGGATGGATGGATGGATGCATATCTAAATAGGTGCATTAAAATTTAAAATCATTCAGATAATGTTTACATTTCAGGAAAAAGCCCTTCT
Source organism: Aspidapion aeneum (assembly GCA_963576565.1). Classification (NCBI taxonomy): domain Eukaryota; kingdom Metazoa; phylum Arthropoda; class Insecta; order Coleoptera; family Brentidae; genus Aspidapion; species Aspidapion aeneum. Next base: position 70,337,693 of record OY755046.1, read on the forward strand.
CTTGCGGAATTAGGCTTTTTCTCTTTAAATTATCGGTAACTTTTCTGCACTTATGCAATTTCCCGAAAATATTTTTTAAATTTAAACATAATTATGCATATTGAATATTTCATACATATTGGCGACATCTTGTAAAATATTATAGAAGTGTAAGTTAAATTTCGCATTTAATAAAGACAGCGACCTTTGCCCCTCTGTTTCCGAAATCGGGTTGTAGATGTCGTAAGGTTATAAAAGACCTTTTTAAACTGTTTTTCTAAAATAAATATAATAATCTTTTTAGTTTTTTTGAGGATAGCGTTTAGTGTCTTATGGAAATTTTCCGATTTTGGTGACAATTTCATAGCCATTTTCATATTAAGATTTCCCACGTCGTTAAATGGAATAAATTCGTCGAGCAATACCGGGAAATTTTTAATATTAATACTTCTGCTCTAAGAGCAGAAATGACCGTTTTAAAGAATTGTATTTTTCGGTTAAATCAAACTGTTGGTCATGATTCTATCAAACAACTTATAGCAGAAAACACCTATCCAAACCAACTTTTTAAAGTTGCGAGTATTCTTCCAATTTCAAGAGCAACTTGCGAGAGGTCTTTCTCTGCCATGAGGAGAGTTTTTAATTGGCTTAGAACAACTATGACTCAAGAGAGACACTCAGGTTTGTCATTGTTATTCATAGAAAAAGATGTTGAGGTCGACTTAGACAGTGTGATAGACGCTTTCAGTCAGCGACGTAGAAAACTTTCTTTGTAGAATTGCTGAATTACATACTTCCTGTGTATACATATAAATAAGTTGGTAAATGTATTATTAAATTTGTTATATTAAAATATTAGAACATTTAATGCGCGTATTTTTTTTTATTCATTGCACAATTTGCACGACTCTTTAAAACCTATGTTTGCTTTTTGTTCAAGATAGACCGGGGCCACGGCCCCCCCTGAAAAGCAAGGCTAGCTACGCCAATGGATCTAGCCTAGTTTTAAAAAAATCTTTCCCAACTATCTCACAGGATACCATAGGCCTTTCAACTATTAATAAATACTTTATTAATATTTATCATAAACAGGTAAATACTTACGGAAACTGCTAGAAAATTTCGAAAAAAAAAAGTTTGATTTGTGCGTGCCGGGATCACAGACAGACGAACGCCCATCAATAATATCTAATTGTATCCGACATGCATATTATTTTCCTGTGTGGCCAAGGTAATGGTTTTAATAGTCGCAGTAATGGTGATATATTCAGGACATACGCCAAATAAATTTTGTGTACTTGTTTTAATCGGTGGTGTATTTTCAGGGGCAAAAATAAATTATTAATATATTAATAATAATTTTTCATTATGGAAAATTTTAAATATTTAGAATTCTTCTTTTGACGTAAGCACCGTATGTACTATGGCTTATTGGTGTCAGCGGAAAAGTCACAGTATTCAAAATAAACAAAAAATCAGCTTTATCCTCCCCGAATATCCCCCCATTTAATCACTCGAATGAAATGGGGAGTCCCTATAAACCTGATCAAGAATTTTGGATAGTAAACAAAGTTGTTTTTTAAACCAGATTAAAAAAAAATACAAAAATAAAACAGTTTAAAAGAACGAGCTGCGAAGAAGAGAAACAGAATTAATGTGTTTGTTTGGTACTTTTCCGGGCTTAAAAATGTATCTTCAAAACAAGAAGAAGACCATCAATTATTAGGACTCAGACGACTGAACTGAAGAGAAATAAAACAAATGAAGCCACAGGGCACGGTCAGCCTAATAAACTAACTTGTTTTCTTCTTTTATATAATGCCGGGTCCACATCAACCCAACAAAACAAAAACATTAACAAAACTGCAACACAACAAAATTGCAAATTGTCAACTGCTGTCCATATATCGCACACCCGCTGAAAAAGAGTCACAACTCAAAAATCGCCCTTATTGAGATAAACCTGTCGCCATCATCGAAATAACTTGTACTTTTTTCCATAAAAGCGTCACATTTATGTTTCGACAATTCACCGCGAAATGGCGATGTGACTCTTTTATTTTGTCCAGTTTAGCTGAGGATGTGTTCCTTTACAGTGTCACTTTTGACTTTATAACAGCGTGAACGTGGAGTTTCAACCTGAAAAGAGTCACATTTCGAGTTGTGAAGGTTTTCGTGTGAACTATTGGTTAAATCTGACCCATATAACAAGTAAAATACTGTTCTTTTTTGTGTTGTGACTGTTTTTTCGAATTGTTCAGTGTACTTAGAATTAAGGAGAATAAGAAAAAATCTTTTAATTTATTAGAAAATAATCACATTCCCAGTTGTTGTTCAGCATTTTATAACTCGTTGTAAAAATATATACAAAGTTTCTTCTTTATTTGTTTTCTTTTTTTATATTATTTACCATCCTTCGTGACATCCTGATTTACAACGTCATGATGCCTTGTTCTAAAAAAGTGTCACAATATCGGGTTTTTGTCTTTTTTTAAACTAAAAACGACAAAAATCATTTTTTCTGAGAAACGTACTGCACCAATTACAGTCGAACCTCTCTAACTCGAACATCTATAACTCGAACCTTTTAAGAGGTCCTTGCACTTTTTATATGTATTTTAACCTCTTTAACTCGAATTTCTATAACTCGAACTCTCCATTACTCGAACTGTTTTGGTTGTCCCTTTAAGTTTGAGTTATAGAGGTTCGACTGTACATTGAGTTAATAGGTTCCTGTTGATATAAAATAACATGTTAACTCGTAATTTGTCATGTAAGTGAAAAATGAATCTTTCTAATGAACTAAATTCTTTAGCAGCGATTTTCTCAAAACAATGTTTTTTGAGTTGTATTTTTTATATAATTTTTTAGCGGGGTGCGATATAGGAAAATTATTAGTAAACTTTTTATGATCCCTGTTTTCTTTGGAACTGGCTATTTATGTTTTTTATTCGTCTGTCCACTTCCTCTGAAGAAGTCACACAATATTCCTATTTCCTTTAAGGCATCTGCCTTTTTATAACAATTTTTATAATCAGGTTCATTTAACACACACAATTAATTTACATGTATTTTCTACAACCCATTTAATTTTTTCTCCGGGCAAAGTAATTTTGCACACAGAAACTACATAAACTGAACCACGACGTTTCTTTTTGTTTTATTCGCGTACATACTATACCAACCAAGTTGCCCAAAACGAAAACAAAACATCAACATTGTGATCTTTACCGACAGGCGACGGGAAAATAAAAAGTTGCTAAAAACGTCAACAAAACAAAAAAGTTGCCGAATTGTTCTCATTTTGTTTCAAAAATGTTGGAAAACATTGAGTTGCTGTTTTGTTGGTTTGGTGTCAAAGTTTTGGGACCCGCTATAACATTTTACAACTCTTGATAAAAATCCCATCGTTCTCAGATCTTCTTCAATGTGTCGTCGTCTATCTATTTGTCGGTATTTTGCTTTTTCTTCTTCCAAGAAGCTTTCAAATAAGTTATATTATATATATATTTATCGGTTTCACAACGTTCTACGTCTTCCGATACCCAATCTCCTTCGTTTCTGTTTGTTTGTATACACCATTGTAAAAAGTATTATTACATACGGCTCAGAAGTATGGCCAATCAAGAATAGAACAGAAAAAATGCTTTCCGCTACGGAGATGGGCTATTGGACAAGAGCAGCAGGGAAATCAAAAAGAGAAAAAGTTACAAATCAAAGAATAAGAGAAATTATGACAGCAACTGGTGTGGTACGGACTTTTCAAAGAATAAATGATGAAAGACTACCTAAACAAATACTACAATGGAAACCAACTGGCCGAAGAAAACGAGGACGGCCAAGGAGAAGCTGGAGTGAAGGAATAGACAGTGAAATAAGAATAAGAGGCCTAGATGATGAATTATGGGCAAACAGAAACGAGTGGAGTGGGTATCGGCAGACGTAGAACGTTGTGAAACTGATAAATATATATATTCCATATATTATTGGTATGGTATGCTTGGGTGGGTAAATGGTGTCAAAGATTAAAAAGATTTTTTTTATTTTATTTTTTTTATTTTTCATTTTTTAGGGTTTAATGACCACATGCCAACTTTGACTTGTTTCATAAACAAACAGGTCATAATTCGTTAAAAAAATACAACTTTATTTGAGAGCGTTGGTACGGTATAATAGCTATTTTCTTAACAAGTGCAAAAAAACAATTTTACTGTACGCGGGTGTTGTAAACATATACGTAATATTCCAATACTCCCTGTTACCTATTTACACAATGGTTGGCGTTTGATGCAAACATTCAGAAATAAAGGTACGAAAAATGCACAGATACCAAATTTACATAGATAGAGTTTTTCTCAACTGTACGCCGATGATTTGACGTAACGAATACAAGAATAAAATAATATTCATGCGTAAAAGTATAACCAATCAGGACATTTTATCTTAAGGGCCGCAAAGAGGATAGACTTATACCCATTGATATTGCTATTTCAAATATGTTTGCTTTCTGCATCGTAAGGTACCGTAGGTATTGCAATAATACGTACTATATGAAAATAATATGCATATGTCTTTGAAAGCAACCAATCAGGTCTTTTTTGCTTAAAGACCCCAAGGCCCTCATGTTTGCATCATGAATGGGCAGTTACCGTGGGTATTGGAATATTATGTATATGGTTGTAAACAGTGGCGTATATAGAGAAAAGTTTCGGGGGGTGGCCGAGACAGTTGCGGGGAGGGGGGGGGGGCGACACCTCATGAGGCCGTATTTTATGCTATTTTATGTTTGTATTCATGAAATATGTGGAAAATATCTTTAAAAAATCTTGGCTTCGGGGGGGCTGGGGGGCCCGGGCCTGCTTATATATGCCACTGGTTGTAAACTGAAGTTCTGCATAGAAGTACAGTACGGAAAAAAGATTTCTTGTTTTTCTATACGCGTAAATTTTTATCATTTTCATTATCAGGTATAAATTTGGCGTCAGTGTGAAAAATATTATTTTCCGTACGCTAGAATTTATTTTTACCTTCCTAGCCCGCGTTGCAATGGCTAGAGAAGGTATTGTGTTTGTGTGTAAATTATTTTATTTATTTATTTAGTCGGTTTAGAACGTTTTTCTACGTTGTCCAACGCCTATTCTCCACCTCCTTCGATCCTAACAGTCATCTTCTGTCAGATTTTTTTGACTCATTGAACTTTGGATTGACTGTTGCCATTTTAGTTTAGGACGCCCTCTTTTTCTGCGCCCTATTGGTTGCCATTCTAGGACCTGCTTTGGTAATCTTTCGTCGTTCATCCGTTGTACATGGCCGTACCATATCAGTTGTCTTTTAGTGATGCCATCCGTTATGCTTCCTTCGATTCCCATTCTTTCTTTTATGATCTCATTTCTTATGTGATCTATTCTAGATAGTCTCATTGATCTTCTAATTGCATCCATTTTGACACTTTCCATTTTTGTTTTGTATTTTTCTGTTACGCGACAAGTATCTATTCCATACAACAGCGTGCTTTTCACCATTGTTTCATATATGTTTAATTTTACAATCTTTTTTATCTCTCTGCTCCATAAAATACTGTTAAGTCATCCAAGAACCTTTTTCGCTTTTACTATTCTTTTTTCCAGTTCTTTACAGTCTGTTCCTGTCTTATCAAATGTGACACCCAAGTATACATACATATATTACTTGTCCATTGTCTAGTTCTAACTCACTGGATTCGTTTCCATTACATAAGTACTGTGTCTTATCCACGTTCACTGTTAATCCTCACTTTTGGTATTTTTCCATTAACTTTCTCATAATATACTCCATGTCTTCTTTATCATTAGCTACAATTACTTGGTCGTCAGTAAACTGTAGTGTGTATATGGTAAATCGGTCGTTAAGTTGTATTCCCATGCCGTGCACTTTCCGTTTCCAGTTTTTTAGAGCTACTGCGATATATATTTTAAAAAGAGTTGGAGAGATACAACATCTCTTGCTTAAGACTTTTGTTACCAGGAATTCTTTTGAAAGTCGATTTCCAATTTTAATTTTAGATTTTGACCCTTTGTATAGTTCTTTTATCGCTTTTATGTATGTATAATTGATATTAGTCTGCTCTAACACTGTCCATAGTTTTTCTACTGGAACGGTATCATATGCTTTTTGTAGGTCCACAAAGGTAGGTAAAGGTAAATTATTTCTGTCCGTAATATGATAGCTCCTAAACCGCTGAACCGATTTTCACAACATTTTTAGATAAAATAGTCTTCGACACTCTAACGAGCTGATTAGATTTTGGTCAAAATCCATTAATGCTAATGACAGTTTTTTGACAATTAATAAATTTAAAAAATGCTAACTTTTTAACGAAACATCGCATCAATATGCGGTTTTCGGAATATAGTAGACCACATTTTGGTCAATTTGTGTTATAATGAAAAACCTAATAAGAGTTTTAGTTTCTAAGATATTTACAAAAAACTTTTAAAGGCTGATATTTTATGGCTTCACTTGAAGTCTGCTAATAGGCTAGCTAGGATGGTATCAGATCCGACATGGATCCATTTATTTCTTTTATTTAGGAAACAATGATTGGCATTTGTATTTGTTAATTTACGTCACACACATTTAATAAAATTACATATTCTGCACTTAATACTAGGAAGCTTTGGGAATTTAAACAACATATACGAAAAAATTGCATATAAAAAAGTAATAAACACAAAATAGGTATTTAAATGATCTTACGCACTTCGAAAGGAGTACTATATCATCAACTAGTAGATAATTTGCTTCAGAAATAAATTAATTAAATTTTTCAAATTTAAACAAAGGTATTAACAAAACGCAACAACAATAAATTATAAGAGCAATATCTTTGTCTTAAATCCGGAAAAACTAGCGGACCTGGGGGAATATACGCTGAAATGCTCAAATATGGATCAGAGAACACTACTACTACTATTCAATTCAATTCAATTCATTTATTAGTCAACGATTTACAGTGTAAATATGGACATTGTCAAAATAGTAAAACTAATTAAAACGATTTCATTACAAAAAAAAAACTTCACCAAAATTGAACATTGAACACGGCAAAAAAAAAATTGTCTTAGATCAAAGCAAACTGCTTTGAAGCAAAATAATTTGTGCATTCCTATTCACCAAGAGAATATTTCCTTGATATAGCACAAAAAATGTCCTGCCTTTTATTTTAATGTGAAAAAGAAATTGTTTTATTATAAATTGGAACGGAATTATTACTTATATGAAGACAATTTGCTTTGTTACAAAATGGAGTATACTAAATCAAAACAATTAAAGAAGAAAAATAAGGTCTCATTTCAACATAAAACGCTGTGTTGAACCAAAAAAATATTTTAATTCAAAACAAACTGCTCCAAAGTAAATCAATTCATTGAAGAAAAGAACGTGTTTTCGTTGTAGACAAAATTTTTTACCGTGAAGAAAATGCCTAATAAACATAACCACGTGGTTTTAATTCATTACACTTTTATGGGAATTAGTTTTTCTAAAAAAGCTTTCCTTAAAACAAGATACAATAAGATAAAAAAATTAATTATACTAACATACCTAGTAGTGCGCTAAATATTTGATTGGCTCTAAAAAAAAAAAATATATATAAACATAGATTGTAAACACAATTCAACCCAATTTATAGCAATATTCTAAAATCCTAAAGACATACATTAACTAATATCATTAAAATAATCACCAACCGAATAGTAACACTTTTCTGTTAAAAAGCTTCTCAAATGTTTTTTTAATTTATACAGGCCCCGAACATCTTTAAGATATTTTGGGAGTTTGTTAAAAGCGTTTGCACAAAAACTATGTGGACTCTTTCTATAAAGCTCCAGATTAAAATTTGGAATGCTAATGTATTCCTTGAACGAGTATTATAGTGGTGATGGTTGGACGTTGGAAATTTGTGAGAATACTGTCTACAAAAAACAATAGATTCATACAAAAGCACGCTGGGAACAGTTAATATATTATGATTCCTGAAAAGTGGCCTGCATGACTCTAAGGGATTGCAGCCGTACACACATCTAACCATGCGTTTTTGCATAACAAAAACTCTGTTCAAATTCTCCATTGAGCACTGACCCCAGAATATAATCATATATTTTATGTGCGAGAATGCCATAGCGTAATAAACATTTAAAAGTTGTTTTGGGCTTAGTAAGTTTTTTAAATTAAAGATGGCATACGAAGCTGATTTAAGTTTCGAGGTCACAAAGTCTACATGATTTAACCAGATTAATTTCTCATCAAGACGCAGTCCGAAAAAGATACATGACTCAAGTCTTTCTATTTCAATATTATTTAAATAAAGTTTAATATTTGGGATATTTTTCCTTTTATGAAAAGCAATAAAATGGGTTTTTGATGAATTCAGAAGAACTTTGTTTTTGATACACCAGCAAGAAAATGATTTGAGAACCTCGTTGCAAGCATCCTCCAACTCTTGTATGGTGTCTGCTGAAACGGTAATGGTGAAATCATCTGCTAACTGGAAGAGTTCGATGCTAGTATTATCCCTTTCATGTATATGGTCTCCCAGATCATTGATAAAAAAGAGGAAAAGCAGAGGAGAAATTACGCTTCCCTGTGGAACCCCATATTTTACATTTAACTGAGAGGATATAGTGTTTCCCACTCTAACACAAATACTTCTGTCTGATAAAAAAGATCTAGTCCAACTGCTTAAACTTCCTCGAATTCCGATTGTCTGCATTTTTTGAACTAGAACGTACATCCAGTACCTGATGATTCGAAAATTGCATTCAAATCCTCAATACATAAAAAAGGAAACAAGCTGGATTGCAACAATTACAGAGGAATTTCAGTAACCAGTACTCTAAGCAATGAGTCTATAACAGAAAGAATGGAAATCGAGGGAAGCATAACGGATGACATCACTAAAAGACAACTGATATGTTGCGGCCATGTACAACAAGTGAACGACGAAAGATTACGAAAGCAGGTCCTAGAATGGCAACCAATAGAGCGTAGAAAAAAAAGACGTCCTAAACTGGAATGGCAACAGTCAATCCAAAGATCAATGAGTCAAAAAAACCTGACGGAAGATGATTGTCAGGATCGAAGGAGGTAGAGAATAAGCGTTGAATACCGTAGAAAAACGTTCTTATTCGACATAGTAGAAGTACATTGCTCTTAAGTTTTCTAGATTTTTTTTAAATATAGGTAAAGAAAGAAATTTTAACCTTCAATGCGACAAATAAAGTTCTCGTGGAAATTTTCAGATCAGGAAAATCAGGTAAATCTAAAATTTGTTATTTTTAGATTTATCCTATAATTTGTTAAATAATTATGTGTTTAAAAATTTTATATAAAAACGTACTTTTGACCAGTCCCGGAAGGAGACAAATTAGTAACAACATAAAAACTATTGGATAAAAGCAATGAATACACGATAGTTTGTATTCATTGATAAAAGATAAAAGAAAATCAATGGCAGCCAATAGGTAAATAAAATTAAACCCGATACGAGTTATTGGGGTGAACTGGGATGAGCTTTTAGGGTTGGATAATTTAGACAAAAGTCGTAGACATTTTCATTAACGATAACGTTTGTATTCAACTTTTATTGAACTTATTGCATCAATTTCAACACTTTCCATTTTTGTTTTGTATTGTTCTGTTACGCAACAAGTCTCTATTCCATACAACAGCGTGCTTTTTACCATTGTTTCATATATGTTTAATTTTACAATATTTTTTATCTCTCTGCTCCATAAAATACTTTTAAAACATCCAATAACCTTTTTTGCTTTAACTATTCTTTTTTCCCGTTCTTTACAGTCTGTCCCTGTCTTATTAAATGTGATACCTAAGTATACATACTCATTGCATGGAAATATTTTTTGTCCATTGTCTAGTTCTAACTCACTTGATTCGTTTCCAATACAAAAGTACTATGTTTTGTCCACGTTTACTGTTAATCCCCTATTTTGGTATTCTTCCGTTAACTTTCTCATCATATATTCCATGTCTTCTTTATCATTAGCTACAATTACTTGGTCGTCAGCACACTGTAGTGTGTATATATGGTAAATCGGTCGTTAACTTGTATTCCTATGCTGTGTACTATATATTACCAGTAACCTATATAAAATTTTTATTCAAATATGTGTTTAAAAAAAAATATAAAGACGTACTTATTATTGATTTGATAAAGACCTTGAAGTAATTTAAACTGTTTTTAAAATTCAAATACACCTGCCAAAAAAATTTGCGTAGCGATTTCTATAATTTCGCTGCTCTATGGAAAAAATCCTGTAAAATTTGAATTTTAAATGAATTTTTTTGTATTTATTTTTGTAGTTCGAGTTAAATCGAGTCCTCCATTAATAATAGCCAAACATTTCTTTATAAAAAAATTTCAGACGTCTTTACTTACGCAAGCTTGTAGAAGAAGTTTTAAAAAATGTCTTTTTTTTTAAGTTTTTTTTTATGTTTGACACTAACAAATCTTTGTTTTTTTTCTTATTCAAATTTTTATTTGTAGCCCGCTGGTTTCATACGCAAGTTTGAAATCCATATCTTTTAAAAAAGAAAAGATTTATTTAATAAAAGATGATATAGGTATGTACAGGATGCAGTGGCGTGTCGTATAGGGGGCCAGGGGGCGTATTTACGTTTCCGTGCTGATTTCACGGCAGCGCTGTTTTGAAATAGACACGGAAATGTTGCAGCATATTTGGTTACAAATGCGTGTTGATTTTAAGGCGCCCAGGCTCGAATAAGGTACGGATTTGTATTGAATTACGCAGCGCAGGGGTTTACTTATTAGTGCACATTTGAAACTTAAATTGGATTCACGTTGTTTATTATTTTGATTTTGAGGTTATATGTTTGTTAGTATGAAAATTATGGAGCAGTTTAAAAGTATTTGTACTAATATTACTCAAGATTTTGAAATTCTTTAAAGTTTGAAGAGCACCCTTCCATTAACTATACCTGCAAAGTTCAGAGTCTTACAGTGTCTTAGTGCATTGTCTTACACCGGCAACTACGACGACAGATGTTGTTCTGTTATTAATAAATTTTAATGATTTAAATGATTTTCACTTGATTTCTAACCACATGAAAATAGAAAGTTTCAAAAACCTAACCTAACGAAAGCTGATCAATCAAATCTAACCGAACCGAACCAAATCAAACTGAACTATAATTTTTTTCAAAGAAAAAAACTTTCCTGGGTTCCTACCCGGGATCCTAGAGGATGTGAATCCGAACCGAACCGATCCTAACTAAACCGAACCAAAGCTAACCTAACCAAACTAAACTACAACACTATTCACACCCTCTAGGATCCCGGGAAAGAAGTCAGGAAAGTTTTTTTTTAATTATTGGTTCAGTTTGCTTTGATTCGGTTCGGTTTGGTTCAATTCGGTTCGTTTCGGTTCGGATTCACATCTTCTAGGATCCCGGGTAGGAAGTCAGGAAAGTTTTTTTTTGAAAAAAATTATTGGTTCAGCTTGCTTTGGTTCGGTTCGGTTAGATTTGATTGATTAGCTTTCGTTATGTTAGCGTTTTAACCTGACAGTTGAATACGCTTTTGTAATAGTTTAATAAGCGATGTTCTCGTACAGATCCGTGCTCATTTCGAGATCAAAACTCTTAAAATCAACACGTATTTGAACCCAAATATATTGTAACATTTCCGTGTCTATTTCAAAACCGCGCCGACGTGAAATGAGCACGGAAAAGTAAATACGCGGCCAGGGGGGCGAGTGCCCCCCCCCCCGCCCCTCTGCGCTTGGCGCCCCTGGCGCCCTTAATTAATAGTGTTATTATTTTAAAGTGGAGAGCGAATATAAAGATATGGAGGCAGAAGAACAAGCCGGTTTCAGAGCGGGTAGATCGACTTCAGATCATCTCTTTTGTATAACCCAAGTTATTGAAAAGAAAATGGCATACGGACAAGAGCTGCATCTGCTTTACGTCGATTTGCAGAAGGCATATGATAGTATACCACTAAACCTACTTTGGAAAGCGTTGGAAAAGACAAACATAAGCGTACAGCTAATTAAGGCCATCAAAGAGTTATACCGCAATAGTAGGGCAAAAGTTAAAATAAAAGCAAAACTAACTAAAGGCTTTCAAGTAAATAAAGGTCTTAAACAAGGTTGCTGTGTCTCGCCTACGCTCTTCAAGATATATTTGGAACAAGTCCTTAAAGTCTGGAAGAAAAAATGCCAAAACATGGGAATTCCGCTGGATGAAACCACCTTGTATACTTTATGTTTCGCCGATGATCAGATAGTGGTGGCTCAGAATTATGACGACCTCGAATATATGACACGAAAACTAATAGAAGAGTACAATAAGTGGGGACTAGTGGTTAATATCAATAAGACAGAGTATATGTGTATTGGTGGAATGAAACAGGATCTAATCTTAAACACTGGGCAGCGAATTCAGTCCTGTGATGAGTATAAATACTTAGGTCTAAAAATTACAGCTGACGGAACACTAGACAAAGCTATAAAAGATAAAAACGTACAAGGAAGAAAAGCAATAACTTTATTAAATGGAATAATTTGGGACCAAAGTAAAAAGTATTATTACATACGGCTCAGAAGTATGGCCAATCAAAGATAGAACAGAAAAAATGCTTTCCGCTACGGAGATGGACTATTGGAGAAGAGCAGCAGGGAAATCAAAAAGAGAAAAAATTACAAATCAAAGAATAAGAGAAATTATGACAGTGGGTGAACGTACTTTAGTGGATGATATAAGAACAAAACAACTGGTGTGGTACGGACATGTACAAAGAATGGATGATGGAAGACTACCTAAACAAATATTACAATGGAAAGCAACTGGCCGAAGAAAACGAGGAAGGCCGAGGAAAAGCTGGAGAGAAGGAATAGACAGTAAAATAAGAATAAAAGGCCTAGATGGAGTGGAGATTGGGTATCGGAAGACGTAGAACGTTGTGAAACCGATAAATATATATATATATTATTTTAAAAAAAGTTTGTAATTTATTTGACTCCCATACCTATATTTGCGCGCCTTAAAGTCGTCGCCCCCCCTGCCCTTTTATCCACGACACGCTACTGTTTAGTAGTCCAATTTTATTTGCGTTATTTTCTACCCAACTGAAGCACGGCGAAACGAAGTGTAATGTTTTTCGGATCAAGGGCGTTGATAGCTTTTTTTCTTGGGGGGGGGGGGGGGTACTCTGCCCTACTTTTGCAAATCCTAGTAACTAGGTTTTTGGTAACTTTTCACGAGAGAGTTTTTTCTAAAATATTTTGCCATTTAGCTAATGGGAAATAATGAAAATGCGAAGGCTATTATCGCAAAACCATACGAGATAAAAATACAAAAAATATATATTACATGTAGTTTTTCGTGCTCGTTTTAAAAATGCAGTAAGTTTTTAAAACCAAGTAACTCGAGTTGCTAGATTTTGCAAAACTAGGGCAGTAATACTTACCCATTGCAAAAAAATTTAAAAAATTATTTAAGCCGATTTTGTGCAAGTATCCACATAGCACAATCACGTGTTTACCACGTAAAAAATGCGTAAGAAAAAAAAACGTTGATTTTAAAAGCTGCTAGAAAAAAACGTTTATTTCATATATGAAAACAAGCTTAATAGGTCATTCATTAATGTTATAAAAAATAACGTTGCTAAAAACTGCGTTTTAATAACGCCTTTATCAAATAAAATAAAATATAATAATTTATTAGGTGTCCATTAGATCTTGGACCCCCGTGAGGTTAAGCTTTCAACCTACCCACGGAAAAATATAAGGGAAACAAAAAACTCCTTTTTGCCCGATTAGCCATTAAACTTGTTTGATTTTTAAATTCACGGGTACGAAATTTCACGTTTGTTAGTATTATTTGGCTTAAAAATTCCGTTGATTGACGCTCACTGTCTTGATGACGGGTAAAAATGCAAAATGCGTTGATCCGGCCTGAAAAGACAAAGAGCTGTCGTAGGTCACGGACTATAGTTGTTTTCTTTTATTTGCATTCGATCTTTTCATTGATCGACATTGTATAGCAGTGTGTTTTCTGCTTTTGGTTTTTTGTTTTTCTCGTATCTCGGTAGATGGCGCCTCTTGCTATAGTTCGCTCACTAATTACATTTAATTAGAGACAAAACCGTCTGATTAACTTCGCAAGATTCGTCACTTGACCAGCAGTGTTCTGAGGAGTCCCATAAGGACGAAACGGTTAACTGTCAACACTTATTAGGTGTCCATTAGATCTTGGTAGAGTTGGGCAAAACTGTGATTTTCGACTAACCGGTGAAGTAGGTACAGCGATTTATAAGTAACCAGTGATTTTTAACGGTGATTTCAATCACTGTATAAAATATTTCTATTATTCATTCTTCATTCACTATTTTACCTAGTAAAATATTTCTATTATTCATTCATCATTCACTATTTTACCTAGTATTACGGAGAGCATCCCCTGCGGCTGCGGCTATACAGTTATTTCGGCCGTGAAAAAGGTTTTACCTAATATTCGGTAGTGCTATTTATGATTTAACCGGCTAGTTGAAAATCACCGTTTTCGTATGTTACGGTGAAACGCGATTTCACTGTCAAATATGCGTTCGGGTGCGACCAGCGACACGATGACGTCGTGAGACGCGACGTTCCTCAGATACCGGTAATAATATTTACCAATCACTGAATAACTGCTTGTGCAGAATTTCGATAACCGGTAGCGCCAGTGATTTTTGTTTCACTGTTACTGAATCGCGGTGATCGATATATCGCCCATCTCTAGATCTTGGACCTCCGTGAGGTTAAGCTTTCAAGCTACCCACGGAAAAATATAAGGGAAACAAAAAACTCCTTTTTGCCCGATTAGCCATGAAACTTGTTTGATTTTTAAATTCACGGGTACGAAATTTCACGTTTGTTAGTATTATTTGGCTTAAAAATTCCGTTGATTGACGCTCACTGTCTTGATGACGGGTAAAAATGCAAAATGCGTTGATCCGGCCTGAAAAGACAAATAGCTGTCGTAGGTCACGGACTATAGTTGTTTTCTTTTATTTGCATTCGATCTTTTCATTGATCGACATTGTATAGCAGTGTGTTTTCTGCTTTTGGTTTTTTGTTTCTCTCGTATCTCGGTAGATGGCGCCTCTTGCTATAGTTCGCTCACTAATTACATTTAATTAGAGACAAAACCGTCTGATTAACTTCGCAAGATTCGTCACTTGACCAGCAGTGTTCTGAGGAGTCCCATAAGGACGAAACGGTTAACTGTCAACACTTATTCGGTGTCCATTAGATCTTGGACCCCCGTGAGGTTAAGCTTTCAAGCTACCCACGGAAAAATATAAGGGAAACAAAAAACTCCTTTTTGCCCGATTAGCCATGAAACTTGTTTGATTTTTAAATTCACGGGTACGAAATTTCACGTTTGTTAGTATTATTTGGCTTAAAAATTCCGTTGATTGACGCTCACTGTCTTGATGACGGGTAAAAATGCAAAATGCGTTGATCCGGCCTGAAAAGACAAATAGCTGTCGTAGGTCACGGACTATAGTTGTTTTCTTTTATTTGCATTCGATCTTTTCATTGATCGACATTGTATAGCAGTGTGTTTTCTGCTTTTGGTTTTTTGTTTCTCTCGTATCTCGGTAGATGGCGCCTCTTGCTATAGTTCGCTCACTAATTACATTTAATTAGAGACAAAACCGTCTGATTAACTTCGCAAGATTCGTCACTTGACCAGCAGTGTTCTGAGGAGTCCCATAAGGACGAAACGGTTAACTGTCAACACTTATTAGGTGTCCATTAGATCTTGGATCCCCGTGAGGTTAAGCTTTCAAGCTACCCACGGAAAAATATAAGGGAAACAAAAAACTCCTTTTTGCCCGATTAGCCATGAAACTTGTTTGATTTTTAAATTCACGGGTACGAAATTTCACGTTTGTTAGTATTATTTGGCTTAAAAATTCCGTTGATTGACGCTCACTGTCTTGATGACGGGTAAAAATGCAAAATGCGTTGATCCGGCCTGAAAAGACAAAATAGCTGTCGTAGGTCACGGACTATAGTTGTTTTCTTTTATTTGCATTCGATCTTTTCATTGATCGACATTGTATAGCAGTGTGTTTTCTGCTTTTGGTTTTTTGTTTCTCTCGTATCTCGGTAGATGGCGCCTCTTGCTATAGTTCGCTCACTAATTACATTTAATTAGAGACAAAACCGTCTGATTAACTTCGCAAGATTCGTCACTTGACCAGCAGTGTTCTGAGGAGTCCCATAAGGACGAAACGGTTAACTGTCAACACTTATTAGGTGTCCATTAGATCTTGGACCCCCGTGAGGTTAAGCTTTCAAGCTACCCACGGAAAAATATAAGGGAAACAAAAAACTCCTTTTTGCCCGATTAGCCATGAAACTTGTTTGATTTTTAAATTCACGGGTACGAAATTTCACGTTTGTTAAAACAGCAATGTTTGTACGTTAGTTTCAAGTGATTTTTATCAACGTTAATATCATATTAGATTCACGCCTTTTCTACACGAATTTTAAACGCGACTTGCATGGCTTTTCTACCGAATATTTTTGAGATTTTACTAGCAGCATCGCCACCTATAGTCGGGATTTTTCACTTTGACGAAATCTATCAGGCAGTGCTTTGGCCTCTAAACTCCAAAAACCTGTTAAGGGACTGATCCCTGATCCACGATCACAACGCATCTGTTATTAACCTGATAAAGACACATTAATATTCTGTGAAAGTGTTTACTGTTCATAAATCTTGTTTAGCTTTTAAAAACAACTGAATGCTTACGCTTGAAGACCTTTTTCCAACATTATTTTACTAGTTTCACCCTCCCTCTCTTCTCCCCTCCCTCTTTATTAGTAACAGTTGTAGCTAGACCTTTCACAAATACATATAGACCGATTTCAAAAATTCTTTCTTCACACGCTTTAAGACTTTTTTTCCAACATTATTTTACCAGATTTCTAAAAATTCTTTCGACACAAGCTTTAGGATTTTTTTCGACACCATTTTACTTGTTCCCTCCTCCCTCTTTCCTCCCCCACCATCACTCAGTGGAAGGTAACACTGTTCGCGTCCGTAGAAAATCTACACGTATTTTTTGGGTAAAGCTAAATGAATTGTAAATGCTTAGTGCTTTTTATAAGGCTGAATCAGAATTAAACCAAAAAGTTGGAAAAAAAATTAATAAAAAACATTCAACTGCTATATTTACTTGTAATTACTAGTCGCAGTTGGGCACAAAATTACCCAATAACCTGATTTATGAAAATACAAAACTGTATAATTTCGTAAGTGCGATTTGGGCATCAAAACTAAAAGTTGAAGCATGTCGTACATTATAGCTATATCTATCAATTTTGTACTCAACTGCGACTAGTAGTTACAAGTAAATTTAGCAGTTGGGTGTTTTTTTTAGCATGTCAAGCTTAAAGTTTATTTTGAATACCTACGCAATAACTACTTGTTTATCTGTAATATAAAATAAGATGAACATTTTCAGTAAATTGCATTTAAATAAAACAGATTATGGGTCAGCGACTGTGGCCTGACCTGACACAGTAAGATAAAAAATAGTTTGTTATAAAATTGTAAAATAAAACGTTTTATCAATCAGCAAAATGCCGGTTTTGCAATACGTGATAAGAAAACGCATTTATTTATTTAGGCCGGAAATTTTGAGATTTTTAAAAAGTTATGTAAAATTTCCGGTTTGCCAATTATTACTTACAATATTTCTACTACTACCCTACTAAGTACTATGTCGGTTTAGAACGTTTTTCTACGTATTTTCAAAGAAAATATATCAACAAAAAGCGACAAAACCTGAATGACAGTAATGCAGTATTATTTTTATTTATTTATTTTATTTTTTTTAATTTGTCAAACACACTGTGTTTTTTTTATTACAATCTAGTCAGTAAGACTAATTAGCAATTTTGTTTTAACTTAATTTACTAGAAAAGTCAGATTTAAACTTAGGGTTTACTCAACAGTTCTCCCCGCTTTGTTTAGTCTGTAACTCACAATTGTGTTGTGTTTATAGCATTATTTTGTTTTATGTGTAATTCACTTAGTTTACTAGCTCAAACGGCTTCATTCTTTTTAGTCTTCGAACTAGCATAGTATTGTCTAGAAGCTGAATTGCTTCCACATCAACAAGTGTCATACCTAGATATTTTGCCTGATTCGAATATGGTACTGGAATGTTGTTAATTGTTATTTGTATGTGATTTATATTTTTGTTTGTAAAATCAACATGAATTGATTTGGTTTCATTTAATTTTATTCGCCACTTTGTGGTCCAACTGTGAACTTGGGTGACTGCATCCTGAAGTTTTTCTATGCATTTTTCAATAGATTTTTCTACCGTCAATAAACCAGTATCATCGGCAAATGTTGCTAAGTGACAATTTTCTGGCTTTGGGATATCACAAGTGAATAATAAGTATAGATAAGGGCCTAGTACGCTACCCTGGGGCACGCCTGCTTGAATTTCTCTTAAATTTGAGTATGAGTCTTCCTGTTTTACTCTAAAATGTCTATCAGATATGTATGATTCCAAAATATCCGAATATTGTTTTGGCAGAAACCGTTTTAGTTTAAAATTAAGGCCTTCATGCCACACTTTGTCAAATGCTTGTGCTACATCTAGAAAAACTGCAGAACAAACTTTTCCCTCTTCTAGTGCTTTTTCTATTATATTAGTAATTCTGTGTACTTGATCTATCGTGGAATGCTTGTCTCGAAAACCAAATTGATGAGACGGAATAATTTCTTGTCTATCTATAATGGGTTTTATTCTTTTAAGCAATAATTTTTCATAGAGCTTGGATATAATTGGCAGCAAAGATATTGGCCTGTAAGATGACACGTCATGGAGTGGTTTTCCCGGTTTTGGAATCATGATAACTTCTGCAACTTTCCACAGTTTAGGTACATACCTAAGCAGTATTATCAGTGGCGTATATAGAAAAAAGTTTCGGGGTGGGCCCGAGGCAGTTTGGGGGGGGCCCGAGACCCATGAGGCCGTATTTTATGCTATTTTATGTTTGTATTCAGGAAATATGTGGAAAATATCTAAAAAAATCTTAGCTTCGGGGGGGGCCCGGGCCTCCAGCCCCCCCCCCCTTATATACGCCACTGAGTATGATTACACTTAAAGAAAAAATTTACACAAAAAAAAACAAATTCAAAACTTTGCTAGCAAAAATAATGTCAGGAATCCCTGTAATTTACTTTGTTTGAATGGTAACCTTATTGGTTTATTTGTATAAAATGGAACCACGTCCTGTATACAGGGATGCATATTTTGCTTTGGCATACAAATACAGGCTGAGGAAAAAGTACCGGGACCCCTAAATATCTCGATAACTAGGAGTTATTTGCAAAAATGGTCTAAATAAAAGTTTTAGGATTGAATTTGTTCTATTTGGTCGTGACATTGACATTGACGTATCTGTCAGCATTAGGAGTTTTTCGGAGGTCAACTTTAAAAATTTAAATGAAAACCATATTTTTTTCTTTTACCATTCGATGGAGAATAAAAATCTACGTTTAAAATGACATTGTAATTTTGTGTCAGAATTGTTCTTAAAGTGGCCTTAACACTTTAAGAAACTCGTAGATTATTTAATTACCCCTGTATTTTATTATGCGTGTAGCTGTGACAATGACATTATATCTTAATATTGTGTCAAAACAAATCGCAAATTGTTTCTTGTTTGAAGGGGTCCCGGTACTTTTTCCTCACCCTGTATATTTGTTATCCCTTCAACGGGTCTAGCATGTTCTATGAGTTCTAGGATGTAACGAGTTTTAAAAGGGAATAAGGTTTGTACCACTATTTATAATGTGCGTCTTCAGCTCGCCACCGTCACGAGCCACGGCTGACTCCAAAACATTTTATCCGACTAATCCATTTCTCTCGTGTCTAGTAGAAATTTTCTTTATGTTGACATTACACATTGTATGTAGGTGTGTAATACACCAGAATGTGCCTCTTATTTTTGAAGTTCTCTGGAAAAAAAATGGCGATTGCGCCCGCCTGAGACCATCTAATTTATTCCTATATTAGTTAGAATTTGTTTTATAAACACAATTTTTTTGTATAATTTAGCTGTAATTAATTTTTTTTTAAACCGACTGGAAAACAAGTACTTTGTGTATATTTGTTTCTTTTTGGAAAATTTTCCGTTTTCAAAAGGCACGGAAAATGAACAAAGAGACCGGAAAATCTATTTTTAGGGTCTCTTTTTTAAAAATGATCTAAAATATAAAGTGAAATTTAGAATTAAGCATGAATTAATTGATATATAGTCAATTATAAATGCAACCTATGGGTTTTTTGATATTTATAAATATAATAGCTTTTGAGTAAGTACTTTAATATCTACATGTAGAGTAATGTTTGTAGTGTTTCATCTCGTTTTAAAAAAAATATTATTTACATGTTGGTTGTGTTTGTGCTGGTTTATACCGGTTTAAAAAAAATACGTACGGTACACGACCGGAAACTATCTTTACAGGTCTAGTAACGTAAATAGCTATTAATTGTATTTTCTCCCAATTGTGGTTGGGTTTGGTCCTGTTTCTAAAACAATAAAAATAAATACCGGAGATTCAAAACGTTTTATAAAAATCTCTACTTTAACAAAATTTGTTTTATTGTCAATCCCCTTTTTTTCCTTTTTCTCATAATTTTTCAATTTAAAATGACCGGAAGGAATCTTTAAACAATATAATATTACTTCGATTTTTATAAATATTACAATAATTATTGTTTATTTTTTAGTTTTTATTAATTCCGTAACCGATTTTTCTCGATAAAAATATATAACAATCAAATAAAAAGTTAAAAAGGGTCGATTTTCTATGACCACAGTTATATGATTATATAGGTGTAATGTCCCCTTTAATTTAATTTTTTTCTTCGTGTAATAAAAATGCACCACAAATCACAGTTACACAAAATTTTTCTCAGTGTAATATAACTGCATTAGTGTCATTTGGTCTAAGCGTGACGTCACATATTTGTTTTCCATATGAACAATGCTTTGAGTGACAGTATTTCGCTTCTTGTCCGACGCCTATTCTCCACTTCCTCCGATACTGACAATCATCTTCTTTCAGGTTTTTTTTTACTCATTGATCTTTGAAAATTTTTCTGCGCCCTATTGGTTGCCATTCTAGGACCTGCTTTGGTAATATTTCGTCGTTCATCCGTTGTACATGGCCGTACCATATCAGTTGTCTTTTAGTGATGTCATCCGTTACGCTTCCCTCGATTCCCATTCTTTCTTTAATGATCTCATTTCTTATGTGACCTGTTCTAGATATTCTCATTGATCTTTTTATTGCATCCATTTCGACACTTTCCATTTTTGTTTTGTATTTTTCTGTTAAGCGAAAAGTCTATTCCACAAAACAGTGTGCTTTTCACCATTGTTTCATATGTTAAATTTTACATTCTTTTTATCTCTCTGCTCTATAAAATACTGTTAAGACATCCAATAACCTTTTTTTTAATATAACTTCGAAAATTTGTTATTGGGGTGTTTTGGACCTATTTTAGCAAACTCGTCGTGACGTCTGTACGCGTGTCTGTGTGTCTGTCCTGTCCACGATAGCTGGGGAACTGCTGGACCAATTTTTATGACATTTTCACGAAAAATAGTATTCGACACTATAACGATCTAATTAGATTTTGGTCAAAATCTATTAAAACTAATGACAGTTTTTTTACAGTTTGAAAAATGAAAAAATGCTAATTTTGCTAATCAATATGCGATTTCCGGATTATAGTAGAACAGTAATTTAGGTTATACCTAAAAACTTCGTAGATGCTTTTGTTTCTGAGATATTTGCAAAAAACTGTTTTCTAGGCTGATATAGCCATATATATAATATTCCAATACCCACGGTAACTGCCCATTCATGATGCAAACATGAGGGCCTTGGGGTCTTTTAGCAAAAAAAACCTGATTTGTTGCTTTCAAAGACATATGCATATTATTTCCATAAAGTACGTATTATTGCAATACCTACGGTACCTTACAATGCAGAATGCAAACATATTTGAAATAGCAATATCAATGGGTATAAGTCTATCCTTTTTGTGGTCCTTAAGATAAAATGTCCTGATTGGTTATACTTTTACGCATGAATATTATTTTATTCTTGTATTCGTTACGTCAAATCATCGGCGTACAGTTGACAAAAACTCTATCTATGTAAATTTGGTATCTGTGCATTTTTTCTACCTTTATTTCTGAATGTTGGCATCAAACGCCAACCATTGTGTAAATAGGTAACAGGGAGTATTGGAATATTACGTACATATGGATATAGCGTGTAGTTCACTCGGAGTGTGCTAATGGGCTAGGAAGATATCAGATCCGTCATGGACCCATTTCCAGTGAAACCTCCTATAAGCGGACACTCACGGTTTCGTCGATTTTGTCCGCTTATTGGAAGTGTCCGCTTATGAGAGAGAACTGCGAAATTTTAATATATATTTTTTAACAATTTCCGCTGCTTGAGTTTTTCCCATATTAAATTTTTCAACGATCTTTCGTGTTGATAGATGTTCCTTCTTCGAAACGTTAAAAACTTCAATTTTTTCATGTAAACTAAGAAGTCTTTTACTAGAAACCATTTCAAAGAGCTGAATAAAAAATGTTGTAAATACGACAGAAGTATTAAGTCTCCACATTAAAACGGAAAGAGGTAATTCCCCGGCTGCACAGTGCGTTGTTGCCAACATACTACATAATATTTATGTCCATATCGTGCAGCGCTCCGTCCCGTTGTCAGGGGTTAGCGTCCGGTTAAGGGAGGTTTCAGAATTTTTTAACCAACAAAAAAAATTGTCCGCGTCCGGCTATTAGAGTGTCCGGTTATAGGAGTGAATTTTACATGTAAAGAAATAAGGAAAAGCTTGGTTCCAACAAATTTGTCCGCCTAAAGGGAGTGTCCGCTTAATAGAGATGTCCGCAAGTAGAGGTTTCACTGTCTTTGGTTAGGTCTCTATAGAAACTTTTTTTAAATAATAGGGACATTTTGGGTCGCGTATTTTACACTTTTTTACCGTTATTGTTATTACTGAGTCTGCGCATTAGCAGCTTCTCCCTCCTTTTTTGTTATGTACGGTAACGGCGCCCGGTACTTACGGTGGCCGGCCGTTAATGTTACCGCTAATTTTTAATATTAATATAATTCGGTAGTTTGGTTTGTAAAAAGGCCATAAATCTAATAAAAATAAATTAACAAATTTAAATAAACAAAAAGTTGAAGGTGTGTGAAACCACAGCAAAATCTATATTTTTTGCCCTGAATGTTGCCGTTATTCTTAGTAACAATAACGGTAACAGCTGTCAAATTTTCTGTTATTTGACCTGACCCAAAATGTCCCTATTGTGAAAATGTCCTCGCGCTATTTGGGTAAAGTATTCAATAAAGTGGAGAGCGAATATAAAGATATGAAGGCAGAAGAACAAGCTAGTTTCAGGGCGGGTAGATCGACTTCAGATCATCTCTTTTGTATAACCCAAGTTATTGAAAAGAAAATGGCATACGGACAAGAGCTCCATCTGCTTTACGTAGATTTGCAGAAGGCATATGATAGTATACCACTAAATCTAATTTGGAAAGCGTTGGAAAAGACAAACATAAGCGTACAACTAATTAAGGCCATCAAAGAGTTATACCGCAATAGTAAGGCAAAAGTTAAAATAAAAGCAAAACTAACCAAAGGCTTTCAAGTAAATAAAGGTCTTAAACAAGGTTGCTGTATCTCGCCTACGCTCTTCAAGATATATTTGGAACAGGTCCTTAAAGTCTGGAAGAGAAAATGCCAAAACATGGGAAGTTGGATGAAACCACCTTGTATATTTTATGTTTCGCCGATGATCAGATAGTGGTGGCTCAGGATTATGACGACCTCGAATATATGACACGAAAACTAATTGAAGAGTACAATAAGTGGGGACTAGAGGTTAATATCAATAAGACAGAGTATATGTGTATTGGTGGAACGAAACAGGATCTAATCTTAAATACTGGGCAGCGAATTCAATCCTGTGATGAGTATAAATACTTGGGTCTAAAAATTACAGCTGACGGAACACTAGACAAAGCTATAAAAGATAGAAACGTACAAGGAAGAAAAGCAATAACTTTATTAAATGGAATAATTTGGGACCAGAGTATATCAAAACATAACAAAAAGCTTATATATAACACCATTGTTAAAAGTATTATTACATACGACTCAGAAGTATGGCAAATCAAAGATTGAACAGAAAAAATGCTTTCCGCTACGGAGATGGACTATTGGAGAAGAGCAGCAGGGAAATCAAAAAGAGAAAGAGTTACCAATCAAAGAGTAAGAGAAATTATGACAGTGGGTGAACGTACTCTAGTGGATGATATAAGAACAAAACAACTGGTGTGGTACGGACATGTACAAAGAATGGATGATGGAAGACTACCTGAACAAATATTACAATGGAAACCAACTGGCCGAAGAAAACGAGGACGGCCGAGGAGAAGCTGGAGAGAAGGAATAGATAGTGAAATAAGAATAAGAGGCCTAGATGATGAATTATGGGCAAACAGAAACGAGTGGAGATTGGGTATCGGAAGACGTAGAACGTTGTGAAACCGATACATATATATATATATATATATTCAACGGAAAATTCTGGTATTTAATAAATAATAAAAACATTCCATGTTTTTTAGCTAATATCGTAAAAAAACCGTAAGGCACGCAGGTCAATTCTGTTTTAAACGCTGTTTTTCTCCACTTCTAGATTTTAATCGTTATTTGATTTACACGAGGTTTCAAATCAAACTCAATCTATGTTTAATCCGTCGGGCGCTCAGAGACAAGAATCCCAGGTAGCAAGGGGTCATCAAATGACGTATTTTTTTCGTCGAAAAGTGGTCATTTGGAAGACCAGCAGGTCATCTAACACAAAAAGATGTCCTTTAAGGCGTCAGTTATTTGACGTCTTTTCGCAGTGTAGTTTTAGTCTTAAACACGTCATATATTGGTCACTACCCACACTGCACACTTTGTCCAAGGGACATACACTCATACTTATGGGGGTATGTATGTAAAATAAATTAAATATTAAATCAAGACAAACTTCGAGGCTTCTTTCGCTTCCACATGGAGATGTCAAAGTACTCAAAGTCTAGGTTTGGTCTATTTTGATCTGTACCTGTTCCAGGACTTCCAGGTCTAAGTTTTCTTCAGTATTCCCAACGGCAGGGAATATTTCATATATTCAGACGAGTTTAAAAATAGTCATAAATAGGTCACTGGTGTTCTGTTTTGGTTCCAAATACGTCATATTGCTGACGTCTTTAAAACGTCTAAAAATGAAGTCATTTTGGGTGTGTCTTTTGAACGTCATTTAAAGGTCATTTAGACGTCAGGTTAGAGACGTCAATGGTCATTAAAAATGACCTTTTTTTGACGTTTAAAAAACGTGACCTAGTATGTATGACATATTTTTACAAAATGTGTCATACATACAGGGTTTCTATCCAGGATAACCCCCAATAAGGGGAAGAAATAAACATCAAAATAAACGGACAATACAAACCACCTAATTCTGATGATATCGCCTTAATAACAGAAAAGAAAGAAGAACTGATAAAAATGCTGGAAGAACTGGATACAGCAGCTAAAAATATAGGCTTGAGTATGAACTATACCAAAACTTAAATCATAACAAGCACAGATCGATATCACGATCATAATAAACCAAGAAAAAATGGAACAAGTAGATTATTAAACTAAATAAATTTAGAAAAAAAACTTTTTGAAAACAAGCTTTTATAAAATGGACTAAAAAGCATAAAATAATTTTTTGAGGGTTCTGATATCATAATAATAAAAGCAATGGGCGTAAGGATATTTACCCGTTTTTGTTTTAGCCTTGTTAACTCGAAGTTTAGTGAAAATCCAAATTCATTAAATTATAGCAGAGAAATGTAACGGTAGACAATTTAACCCAACCCACCCCAACCCTACTCAAACTACCCTTACATTTTTGTGATATGGATGGACATTATTATCCCTGTTTCATATTAGGCAGATCATCCGCGACCGGCAGTGTGTCGATTTATTTTGTCACATTAAAAAAGAAGAGTCGGCCCATCATCGGTTGAGGACGATCCACCAAAAGCGCATGGAAAGGCATTTACCTAATATTAAATACGCCCATCGCTTTTATTATTATGATATCAGAACACTCACACACAGTCCATTTTATAAAAGCTTGTTTACAAAAAGTTTTTTTTTCTAAATTTATTTTTAAATTTTTAGATTTGTCTATGCATTTCAGCTAGCGCATCAATATTGCAGAGAGTCTTTCCTGTCAATCCCTAAAACTGTTCGTTATTATTATGATCATTATACGCAAGGATTAATTAATTTTGATCGAGATCGAACAAACTAAAGCCTACGCTACCCTTTTTTTAGCGGGAGAGTATGTGAATTTTGAAATCAATCAGATACCAACGTGGAAGTCAGTTGAAAGTAATCAGAAAAACTCATTAAATCGTCAATTTTGAATCCGCCATATTGAATTTTGGTAATCTGATCAAAAATTCGTAATCGTCATCCTTAAAAACCCCCAGATACCAATTTTGGTGGAAATCCAACAAACTAAAATTTTTCCCCCTCTCCGCCCTCTAGGTTAGGGGTGAGGTAGGCAGTCAGTGATACCACATTATTGGATTGTCATCGGAACTATAACGGTATGCGAAATTTGAAGTCAATCGGATACGTGGAAGTCAGTTGAAAGTAATCAGAAAAACTTGACATTAAATCGTCCATTTTGAATCCGCAATATTGAATTTTGGTAATCTGATCAAAAATTCCTAATCGTCATCCTTAAAAACCCCCAGATACCAATTTTGGTGGAAATCGGACCAACTAAAGTTTTACCCCCTCTCCACCCCCCCTCATAGCATCAATCCAAGCTTGTTGCAGAGCCATAACTCCAGCACAAATTGCTGCTGCTACCAGAGCAGTTCGACGAAGATGTACTAAATGCATTGAAGTGAGGGGCAACCATTTTGAAGCGTTTTTAAATTAATAAATAATAATCCATTTATTTGTGTAGTTTCTTTAATTTAAAAAATTTATTGGCTTAATTATTTTATTTTTTTTGCAACAAATTTAAACATTTTCAATTTTTTTCTCCACAATGAAGCATTGTACGAAAAAAAGTAAGGTGACATTTTTTTCTTAAATTGAACAGTGAACTCAAAAATAATTTAAAATTTAAAAAAATCCATTGGCGTATCATTTTTTTCTTCAAAAATTCTAAAAGTCACCACCCGTGCGCACGCCCGTGGCGGGCCTACATTGTTGCTTTATAAGGAAAAGTATGCAGCTCTATTAACCTTTATTCTGTACCAAATTTAAAGTTGTTGTCCAAGGTAGTTTTCTAGATAATAATTTTTTTCGTTTTTTTAAGAAAACTTTGACACCCTGTATTTTCTTTACAAAGCATTTTTCGACCTATGTTGTATAGACTTTTTTTAATTATTTTTGAACGCCCAACACGCTGGTAAAGTTTGGTCCCTTAAGATCGGGTCACCCTGTATAAGACAGAAAGACGATCGATGTATCGTAAACTGGATACCTTGGGAAAGTAAAAGAAGTAGTGGAAGACCCCATATGAGATGAGCGGACGATTTGAAGAAACACACGTCGATTTTGTTTCTCCATACCTAACTAACTTAATACAATCTTATTTGGGAACTACCACAAGTAAAAGATATCAGTTCGTGGAATTAAAAGGTAGCAGGTCTACTATTTATATAAGTTCTTCTGGTGTGCCCCAAGGGTCTAATCTCGGACCACTTCTTTTTATTATTGCCTTCAACAAAATTATTTCTAAGGTAAAAAATGTGGAATCATTGGCATTTGCCGATGATTTTAAATTGTTTGTGGAGGTTTTCTCATTGGAGGATTCTGAAACACTCCAAAGTGAATTTCAGGACACAGCTCTATATTGCCAGGAAAATGGTTTTAACTTAAATTTGGGTAAATGCTTTTGTTTGTCATTTAGTCGTAACAAAAACTTAATCGAATTTGATTATACAATAAATAATGAGAACCTAGAGCGTGTATCTGAACAAAAAGACCTAGGTGTAACCTTCGATGCGATCTTTCATTTTCATCACATATTATTTCTAAAATTAGAAGTGCCCAGAAAGTTGCTGGGTTTATTTGTAGAAATACTAAAAGTTTTAACATAGACGTAAGCATATACTTATTTGACAGTCTGGTATTACCAATACTGGAATATGGAAGTGTTATCTGGTCCCCCCAATATGACATTTGGATTGGTATGATTGAGGGAGTTCAGCCAAAATTTTTAAAAGCCATGCACTTTAGAAAGTTTGGGATTTTTGCACCATAAGTTTTTCCCGAAATGTTTGCCTGCGACGCAATTTTTTTCAGTTTTCAGTATTTTTTTAATATTGCAGAAAGTGTAAACTACGGCGCCAATTTTTTTTCTGGGGCACAATATTTCCGGAAATACACCTATTTTTTTTTTTTCATCTTGAGGTGCACCCCCAGTCATCAAAGTTTTTTAAGGCAGTTTTTTATAGGATTTTTTTTGGCCATCAAATATTTTTAGGGCGGTTTTTCAAAATGGCCAGTTTTGCCGGCTTTTTTATTGAAAATCCGGCTTTTTTGTCTCTGACGTACGATTATAAACACACAGGATTGCCTATTTGCTCGAATCTTTCAGCGGTAGGCGGCGCCTTGCTTACGCCACTAGTGGACCTCTGTTCGACGCGCTTCATTTAATACACATGCAATCGTGAGTTTTTCTCGCTTTTTTCTTGCTTATTTGCAAACAAATTTTAGCTCACACTACTACTATAAGTAGTGTGAGCTATGGTGATCCTAATTTTTTCGAGAAAAAAAAAGTTGCTCCGATTTCAAAAATTTTTATATCTCTTTGCGTTTCAGATGATTTTGAAACTTTTTTGTTTTGCTGTCTGTCTGTCTGTCTGTATGTCTGTCTGTATGTCTGTCTGTAACGACCAACCCGCATAACTCAAAAACCGCTTGTCCGATTTTAATGAAATTTGGTACCTAAGTTGGGTCTTGGGCCGTGATGGTCCCATTTAAAAATGAACAAAATCCACCGAACGCAAGCCAAATAAAAGGGTGGGGGTAGATTCCAAAAATTAGAGTTTATGTGAAAATATGGCGTGTGTGATATCAAACGAAAGGTAATTAAGTCTGGAGTTAAAAAAAATGAATTTTAGTTTATTTTAAAAAAAAAGGGTGGGGGTAGATGTCAAAAATTAGAGTTTAAGTGAAAATATGGCGTGTATAATATCAAACGAAAGGTAATTGAGTCTGGAGTTAAACAAAATACATTTTAGTTTTTTTCAAAAGGGTGGGGGGTAGATTAAAAAAATTTGAGTTTAAGTCAAAACATGGCTTGTGTGGTATCAAACGAAAGGTAATTGAGTCTGGAGTTGAATAAAATATATTTCAGTTTTTGATTATATTAGCTCACTATAACTATAGTACCTAGTGTGAGCTTAGGTGCCCATAGATTGGCAGAGTATTTTATTCGTGTTAGTAAATATATATTTTTTTAATAGTTGAAGGTTTTAGAATAGAAGTAGGATTTTTTCTAAAAGTTTAATCAATTTAAATCATTAGATGTATAATGAATTGTTTTTGTTGCGGATATAATAAAATACACTTATATTATGTAGTAACAAAAAGGTATTTATATGATATTACAGATCTAAAATTGCAATATTTATTATATTATTATGTCAAAAACCAGTCAGTTTTTGGAGAAAACAGCCAAATAAGATGTGTTTTTCAACTTCTTATGCTTTAAATCAATAGATTTTCATAAGTTTTTTTTCAAATGATTTACATTGTTTGTGTTATGAGTTGTTTTTATCCCACCCAGCGTCCGTTTTCACTCCTTCTCCTGTAACATGTTTCTGAAAACTTCTAGAAGGAGACTAAAAAAACTTAAGAAAAAAACTGAAACTAAACTTGGAGAAACTGTCTACAAAATAAACTTTAAAAAAATCAGTTTAATAAAAGAAGTACGTTTGCGGCATAATTATACCAATTTTCTTCAATGTGATTAATTTAATAAGCAAGGAGTTTCCAAAAATTCAAAAAAAATTAAAAGTTTATCTAAATATAATAATATAAAAGCAGTGGCCCACCCAGTAATAAGTCTTGGGGGGCCCGCGGCCCCTTGGGGGGGGGGGGGTTTCAAAGCCTCATGATGTTGAATTTTAAGCTATTTTTGTGTTTTTTCATGAAATATGTGCAAAATATGTAAAAAAATCCAAGCCCCCCCCCTGGGTGCGACCATGATAAAAGTATATATATTTATATTTCTACACTAAAAGAGGGAACACAAAGCTTTTATTTCAACAATAAATTAATGTGCTTTGTTTATATAAATTCACTTAATTCACATTTCTAAAGGTTTATTTACCTCCTAAATAGTCAACCACACCGTCAAATTAATGAAAAAATGCAAAAAAACGGAGATAAAAACGAGTTAATCGAGTATAAAAGGCAACTTCATAGGGGTATAGTCAACCACGGACACCGGTGTTTCGGAAAAAGGCATTTCCATCCTTAGCGTGGCTTGCCTGACACAAAG
The DNA here is from genome assembly GCA_963576565.1 of Aspidapion aeneum. Classification (NCBI taxonomy): domain Eukaryota; kingdom Metazoa; phylum Arthropoda; class Insecta; order Coleoptera; family Brentidae; genus Aspidapion; species Aspidapion aeneum. The sequence continues at coordinate 70,368,409 of OY755046.1, forward strand.
TAGAACAAACTGACTACAAGATCAAAAAGAATGAAAAAATAGGTGAAACCTATTTTTCATTCTACGAGTGAACGACAGCGAACCAAGGAAACTTAGTCCATGGCGGGACGAAAACGTCCACCGGTCTATAAGGAAGAAAGACTTTTCGTCACAGTTCAACCAGACCATGCTGTCACCGTCTCCACGGTATCGGAGATAAAAACGTCAAAAACACCTTCACATCACACGAACTCTCAATCCAAACAAAGCAACTGGTCCGCTGGTGACGTAAGCAGGCAGTGTTCGTCTCGCTTGAGCGACGCTAACATAGAGTTAAATGGAAATAAGCAATCCTGTGTGTTTAGGATCGTTGTCTGACGTACTCCTTTTACGCTTTACACATATGGTCACCCTAGTAAAGTATACCCCTCGAAGATAAGGTCACTCATCGTCAAGCAAGCTTTTGCTCATGCCTAGGAAACTCAATGCAATTTGACAGGTCGTTAGGTTCAAGTTCTCACTAAGCTCAAAAGAGGCGCTGCGGTCGCGCCTTTGTTCCTTATTCTATTTTTTTTTGAGAATTATCTGTGGTTTGGATTTTCCGTCCCCCTTTTTTTCAGGTAGAAAAACCTCTACCACCGCATTTTATTTCGGGTTCATTTTAAATCTATCTTTTTGGCTTATGTAGGAAATCTTTGCTGCTGTGACGCATTAAAATTAAATTTTGTTAAATTTGTAACTTTTGCAATTTTTAAATATAAAAGAATAAGAATTTCTAGTTGCTTTTCTGGGTGAAGTGTCTAAAGTTCAGACGAGTATAAAATGCATAGTTTTCCGAGACATTTTATGGTAAGTTTTCTTATTTTCTCATTTGAGGTTAGATTGGCATTTGATAAAATTTGTATTGGTAGTGTCTTTTTAACTTCTTATCTTTTACTTTACGGAACTCTGAATACAGGTTTCCAATGCCTGGTAGGTTCGGTTCGGTTCGGTTCGGTTCGGTTCGGTTCGGTTCGGTTCGGTTGGTTCGGTTCGGTAGTGTTAATTTTATGTCTATCCCTTTCTTTTGATATTAAGCAAAAGGGAGACACATACAAAATTAACACTAAATTTGTGCTTAATTGATGGGTAAACGAGGAATTACCCAGCAGCGTAATGTACTTTGAATAAATTTATTCCTTAATTTTAAATCTTTATCTTACCATAATCTAGTACCTATGATTAATGTGGTTATAAGGTGATTTTTTTTATTGTTTTCAGCTTTTGGATAATATGTGCGACCACTGATAAGCTATGTATATACTGCTTTGAAACATACCGTACACAACTTACAACCAAGGCGAGGACATACTTTTAAATCATGTCAAATTTTCGTCAAGCTGTTAAAAATTAGACATTTAAGAATGATTCTCTTCACGAACAACTGTTTATTTATTTATTTACTCATCACTAACCAGAAATGTTTAAAGCAAATTTAAATAGACTAGATAGTGTTTGATTTTTCAGTATATTTTATTTTACCAATCAATTAGACTATGTATTATTTCATCAATAGTTAGTCGTTAATTTGTAGCTTTTTTATAATAATTAAAACTCATTTAAAAAATGTTTTATTTATTGCACTTTATATATCATTTTCAATCTGTTTATATATTATAAAGACAGTGTATGTCTTTATCAAATATTGACTGATTAAAAATTTCAAAAAAAACTTTAAAATTTAAGAAAATTTTTTATAAAAGGCGATTCAAATTTCCCTCCTCAACTTTTAGTTCGTCACTAAGCTCAGTAGTGGGCGCCACAGAGTTAACGATCTGTCAAACAGCCGGAGTTGCCTATCTAATAAAAACTCACTGAACCGCGCCGAAAATCCTTTATCTATGGCTTTTGCTTGACGATCAGTGACCTTAGTCGAAGAGGGTTCGTGCTACAAAAATTTCAAAAAGTGTCCCCCTTTCAAACCAAACCGAAGTGTCCGAGCGTTTCTCCAAATTCGCACACCGTGTATAAACGTAATTAAGTGATTTTCATTTCAATCGATCACCTTGTCTGTCAAAATTGTTTAAAAAATATCACTTGTGTTTTGTGTTATTAGTGCTATTATTACCCTGATGCGCACTCCCGTATATATTTAAACGTTTAGAAATAATTTAATTAATATATTATTATGCATTTTTTTAATGCCCCCCACACAGTGTGCCTGAATGAAGTATAGGTTACATAAAAATGGTTCCAAAAACTAATTGCACATTTTGAATATGGACTCTTTCCTGACTTCAGAGCCATATTCATATAAATCCTAGCTGTCCTCTTCTCGAAATTTTTGACATTTTTCTAGTTAGTCTAGGCGCTGGCTCCTATCACGTGTAACCTAATATTTGCGCTCAGTTTGACTACTGGGCGTTGTTAAGCACCCATAGGAGTATAAAAAAAGTTTGGTCACGTGGTCGAACTCATGGTCGTTTGGCCGCCATCTTTAAAAATGGCCTCAAAATTAAAATATTTTTGTTTAAGCGTATCTCCCCACCCAGTGGTCCTATTTTAATTTTTTAAAGCTTGTTTTACTCCTTTTTGAAAGGCAAACAAATGTTATCATAACACATTTTTTGATACATTACGTAGTTTTTGAGATATACCAAGATTATTAGTATTTCCGCTCGCAAAAGAGTGCTCATTTTATTGTAGCTACAATATTATTGACATTTGTTTTTTTTTGTTACATAGAAGGCTTTATACCTTCCACAGAAAAGGATATTGACTATAAGTTTTTAAAGTTCGTTGGATGGTACCCCTAAAGACTGCCTTAAAGGGGGTGGTTTCTGAAACTGTTCATAATATTATAGAAAAAGTGAATTTGCAGCGAAACAATGCATCCTAGCGAAAAACTATAAAATTAGTTTTTTATAGTACTTTTAATTTCGCTTCTTCCGATGTATCACTTAGCATACTAACTTTGATAGTTCGCTGTACAAGCCAGCTAAAATATACAATTTTGTAAAAATTCCATGTTTTCGCTTCAAAATCGATATATTTTTTTTAATTGTAAAAGATATGACAATGGTCAGAAGAAGCGGAATTAAAAGTACTATAAAAAATTATTGTTAACGTTTTTCGCTAAGGTCCATACCATTATTTTTGGGATAACTTCTTACGATTTTTTTTCGCTGGTCTATGTTATTTGTTATGGTAACAGCTGATTACTATCAAAAAGTTATACCAAAAATTATGGAATGAACTATACGATGCATCGTTTCACTGCAAATCCACTTTTTGTATAATTTTGTGAACAGTTTTAGAAACCACCCTCTTTAATGCAGTCTTTAATGGTACCATCCATCGAACTTTAAAAACATAAATATCCTCTTCCGTGAGAGGTTTAAAGCCTTCTATGTAACAAAAAATACAAATTCAAACAAGTTTTCGTGGCTAATCGGGTAAAAAGAAAATTAAGGGTTTTTTGTTTCTCTAGTATTTTTCCGTGAGCTCTAAAGCTTAACCTCACGGGGGTCCAAGATCTAATGGACACCTAATAAGTGTTGACAGTTAACTGTTTCGTCCTTATGGGACTCCTCAGAACACTGCTGGTCGATGTGACACCGTTCACAAATTCAGTATACGGCTTTATCTCCCACCTTACATTATTAGTGAGAAAACAAAGCCATGTACGGAACATGAAGCGCCATCTACCGAAATACGAGAGAAACTAAAACAGCAGCAGGCGAGTAAAACTGCTATATCATCGATCGATGAAAGTATCGATTGAAAGAAAGAATCCATACCGTGACCTACGAAACACATTGCCTTTCTAGATCAGGTCAACGCTAAATTGCGTTTGTTCCGCTATCAAGACGTCGGCATCGCGTCAGTCAACGGAGTTTAGAGCCAAATATTAAAAAATGTCATGACATTTTTAAAAAAATACAAATGTCAATAATATTGTAGCTACAGTCAAATGAGCATGGTTATTATTTTAATTCTTTTGCGAGCAAAAATACCAATAATCTTGGTATATCTCAAAGACTACTTGATTTATTAAAAAATGTGTAATTACAAAATTTATTTGTCTTTAAAAAAAGAGTATAACAAGCATTTAAAAATTAAAATCGGATGACTGAGTAGGGAGATACGCTTAAACAAAAAAATCTATCAATTTGGCGGCCATTTTCAAGGATGGCGGCCAAACGACCATGAGTTCAACCACGTGACCAAACTTTTTTTATACACCTATGGGCGCTTAACAATGCACCGTAGTCAAACTGAGCGCACATATTAGGTCACACGTGACAGGAGCCAGCGCCTAGACTAACTAGAAAAATGGCAAAAAATTGATAAAATTTCGAGAAGAGGATCAGCTAGGATTTATATGAATATCGCTCTGAAGTCAGGAAAGTACCTAATGATTGGAAAATTGCATTCATATCATCAATACATAAAAATTTCAGTAACCAGTACTCTAAGTAGATTGAGATCTAATAGAGAATGATTTTCATGAACAAGAAGAAGAAGAGCAAAGTGGGTTTCGCGCAAGCAGATCTTGTAGTGATAATGTTTTTTGTCTTAAACAAGTAATTCAGAAAAGGAGCGCCAGAAATATAGAAACTTATGTTACCTTTGTGGACCTACAAAAAGCATATGATACCGTTCCAGTAGAAAAATTATGGACAGTGTTAGAGCAAACTAATATCAATCATACATACATAAAAGCGATAAAAGAACTATACAAAGGCTCAAAATCTAAAATTAAAATTGGAAATCGACTTTCAAAAGAATTCCTGGTAACAAAAGGCTTAAGACAGGGATGTTGTATCTCTCCAACTCTTTTTAAAATATATATCGCAGTAGCTCTAAAAAACTGGAAACGTAAAGTGCACGGCATGGGAATACAACTTAACGACCGATTTACCATATACACACTACAGTATGCTGACGACCAAGTAATTGTGGCTGATGATAAAGAAGACATCGAGTATATGATGAGAAAGTTAACAGAAGAATACCAAAAGTGGGGATTAACAGTGAACGTGGACAAGACACAGTACTTATGTATTGGAAACGAATCCAGTGAGTTAGTACTAGAAAATGGACAAACAATATCTCCATGCAATGAGTATGTATACTTGGGTGTTACATTTGATAAGAGAGGTACAGACTGTAAAGAATTGGAAAAAAGAATAGTAAAAGCAAAAAAAGTTATTGGATGTCTTAACAGTATTTTATGGAGCAGAGAGATAAAAGAGAATGTAAAATTTAACATATATGAAACAATGGTCAAAAGCACGCTGTTGTATAGAATAGAGACTTGTCGCGTAACAGAAAAATACAAAACAAAAATGGAAAGTGTCGAAATGGATGCAATAAGAAGATCAATGAGAATATCTAGAATAGATCACATAAGAAATTTTGGCTGGGTCGACAACAGTTTCTGGGATCGCCTTTGTTTGAGGTTTTTGGCACTGCAGCGAATTGTAGGAGATATCCCAGAAACTGTGGAAGTGAGTCCGTCGTGTCTAGGGTAATCTAGAGTGACGCTCGCACCCTTTTGAGGGGATTTTAAGTCGGCCTACGCCATTTTGTACGGGGAAGAGCATTGCCCTGTCCATTCCATCGACAGCGGTGCTGGACGCTGGTGGGAAGCCGGACGAGCCAGTTATAACCCTGGGAAAGGGTTCTACGCTCGGGCAAGCATCCCACAACCTTTCTACGCTCGGGCAAAGAATCAGCAACATTTTCCACAACCAGTGTGGCCCTAGCGTGATGTGCTAAGCGGGCACTAGGGGAGGCGCGAGCAGAACGGGACCTGGAGTAGCAGAAGATGTCTGGTACAACACATCCAGGTTTACAAAATAAAACACATTTTTTTATTTTAACAATATAATCAAGGACCAAGGTAGGAGCAAGCCTTAACTATAATTTTTTTCTCATATATAACTTTCACAATATAATTTAGAAGTGATCTTTCCCTATATAATTTTGCACAGCTTAATTTTAACACTTCTTGTAAACGCAAGGTAACGGTATGACGTCATAACCACAATTTTGCGGTGTATTTACTAAGTTTTCCTTCATTTCATTTATTTAAGACAATTTCTCTTGTGAAATTTGGATTGTCTTGCTACTTAGGCCCTGACTTGTTCCACTACATTTCATTAATTTTTTCTATTTCATGTTTTTGGTAATACTCCAGTTTTACCTTTTAAAATAAACAAGATGAACTAATTTTTCTTGTGTTATTTGTATAAAGGAGGGAATGGGAATCGAGGGAAGCATAACGGATGACATCACTAGAAGGCAACTGATATGGTACGGCCATGTACAACGGATGAACGACGAAAGATTACCAAAGCAGGCCCTAGAATGGCAACCAATAGGGCGTAGAATAAGAAGGCGTCCTAAACTAGAATGGCGACAGTCAATCCAAAGATCAATGAGTCAAAAAAATCTGACAGAGGATGATTGTCAGGATCGAAGGAGGTGGAGAATAGGCGTCGGACAACGTAGAAAAACGTTCTAAACCGACATAGTAGTAGTAGTCAGGAAAGAGTCCATATTCCAAATGTGCAATTTGTTTTTGGAACCATTATAATGTAACCTATAAAGGCTGCTTGACATGGTGCATGACGCGCTGCAAATATTTGCAAGCAAAAAATTTCAGTCAAATTGTTGCCTGCAAAAAATCTTCTTTTCGTTTGACATTGTGCATTGCCATGCATGGATTCCCCAGAATTTAGGTAAAAATTCCCCAGTTTGCATGCAAGTACAGTTTGCATGCAAAAAAATGACACCGGACCGATAAAAATGGATTACCTGCAACAATCAGCTGGATTTGTACTGCGCATTCACCTAGGCAAAATTTCATGCATTTGCCTGCAAATTTTATTGTCAAGCACTATGTCAAGCGGCCTTTATTCGTTCAGGCACACTGTGCAAAATTGTTTAAAAAATATCACTTGTGCTATTAGTGCTATTATTACCCTGATGCGCACTCCCGTTTATATTTAAACGTTTATTAATAATTTAATAATTTAATTAATATATTATTATGCATTTTTTTAATGCCCTCAACTTGCGTCATTTGAACAAAAACATAGTATGGATTTAGACATTTATTATGGCAATATGCAAAAACAAATAGCTGGTCGTCATTAATAAAAATTTCTGTCCAAAATGTAATAAAATAGGTAGGTTTTATACTTTTTAAACTATCAATTTTCTTTATTTTATGATCTTTTCGACTGACAACTTAGATAATGATCATATTTTTTTTTTTGAATATTTTTAGTTCTTCGTTTTTTGTTGTCCTTGATATCTTTGACATTCCTCGGCACATAACGATAGAGGTAACTACGTAAAAACAATAAATTAAACTTTGATTTTCTGCCAATAAACGAAGAATACAGTGAAACCTCTCCTTGCGGACACCTCTAATAAGAGGCCAATCCCTTTAGGCCACTCCTATAACCGGACACTCTAATAACCGGACGCGGACAATTTTTTTTTGGTTAAAAAATTCTGAAACCTCTCTTAACCGGACACGAACCTCTGACAACGGGACGGAGCGCTGCACGACATAAATATTATGTAGTATATTGGTAACAACGAACTCTGCAGCAGGGGAATTACCCCTTTTCATTTTAATATATTTATCGGTTTCACAACGTTCTACGTCTTCCGATATCCAATCTCCACTCGTTTCTGTTTGCCCATAATTCATCATCTAGGCCTCTTATTCTTATTTCACTGTCTATTCCTTCTCTCCAGCTTCTCCTTGGCCGTCCTCGTTTTCTTCGGCCAGTTGGTTTCCATTGTAGTATTTGTTTAGGTAGTCTTTCATCATTCATTCTTTGTACATGTCCGTACCACAGCAGTTGTTTTGTTCTTATATCATCCACTAAAGTACGTTCATCCACTGTCATAATTTCTCTTATTCTTTGATTTGTAACTCTTTTTCTTTTTGATTTCCCTGCTGCTCTTCTCTAATAGTCCATCTCCGTGGCGGAAAGCATTTTTTCTGTTCTATCCTTGATTGGCCATCCTTCTGAGCCGTATGTAATAATACTTTTTACAATGGTGTTATATATAAGCTTTTTGTTATGTTTTCATATACTTTGGTCCCAAATGATTCCATTTAATAAAGTTATTGTTTTTCTTCCTTGTACGTTTCGATCTTTTATAGCTTTGTCTAGTGTTCCGTCAGCTGTAATTTTTAGACCTAAGTATTTATACTCATCACAGGACGGAATTCGCTGCCCGGTATTTAAGATTAGATCCTGTTTCATTCCACCGATACACCTACCCAACTAACATTTATAGTAGCGGCTACATGTTCTAAAGGCTTTGCTACTTTCTTATAGTAGAAATGTGGTGATCCCAACCAAAATTAGTTACTTTTTAGTTCTAACAACTATTTAGTATCAGGAAATAGTAGATGTTTCGTAAAAACGACCCTCTAAACTACTTCATAGGATTGTTTCTTGATAGTCGATTCTGATAGTCTTCTCTACCACAATAGGACGTTGCTAAAGTTTTACTTTCTTTTTAGTCGTTATTTCGTAGTCGTCCTGACTTTTATATCCTACTTAATTACCACTAGAAAGTTAAGCTTCATTGGAGTCCCAAACAAGTGTATCCGACAACTACATTATAACTTTAATTTTTACCACAAAAGTTTGTGTCATCATAGTAACATCTGATGTAACAATGTAGACAAAATAACTTTTTGGATCAACTTTAAAGCCGCAACTACTTTCAAGTAACCTTTTCGACTATCAGGGAATATAGTTTGGGACGCCATGTTTTTATTTATGTAAGAAAGAAAATTTAATATTTTTGTTGTCGTTTTATGAGCTCATATTAAAGAGCCATACTATTTTATAAACAAATTAGTTGAAGCTTACCAAAAATGCTCTTCTTAAGCACCATTTGTTGGAGTTAACTGTCGATTATGAAAACATAACCTCCAAAATCACAACACAAAAATTCCATCAGCTACCAGAAAACGGCTCAATTTTACGGGCGCACCGGTTTTTTGCAATATATATAATGCATGTTATACAAAAAACTTTGCGTCGCACTCGAATTTTGATCCTCTGCTCGTAAATTCTCACACTTTTGGATAACATAGTTCATATTATAACCATAACCAAACAAAAAAACTAAGCAAGTCTATTTACTGTTGTGTCCACCATATTGTGTAACAATTCTACCAAAAAGAAACGATTATATTATTTGCAACTACATCGCAACTTTTATGCCATTACGGAAAAAAAACAGCCTCTACGACGTAGTAGATACCTGGCTACGACGTAGTAGTGTAGTTGTTACTACAGTGACTTTAAACACTTGGCCAAGTAGTTATAACCAGAAATTGGTTCCCCACTTAGGGAATTATAACGTCGCTGTATGGTATACTGAGACGTAGCGGGAGTACGTTGCGGTTACTTTTAAGAAATTCTTTCTAGTTGGGGTTTCGTCGTTACAACTTTAATTGTTTGTTGGGATATCTGATACATGGGCGGATTCGAAGTAATCGAATATCCTTCGACGCCAAATACTCGTTACTCGAATTCCGAATGGGACCGAAGCCGAAGTGTTACTTTCGTATCAATTGTATCGGCATCGGCCGTATGAGTAACGAGTTTGGAGTACTTGTAATCATTTGGACCGATATTTATATATTGGATTTACCGATAATATAATATAAATAATAATAAAATCTAATACTCGAATAGGAAGTATCGGTATCTACTCAATACTTGGAAAAGTATTCGTTGCACATCACTATGCCAAATTGTCTAAGTGCACTAATTAAAAGTGCCCTTGAGCTCCTCTAACATACAACGCGAACCATGCGTGCGGGGGGCGTCACGGGGGTGCGGGCGGCATCGAGGCTAGTTTTTGCACAGATTTTGTCCTAGGCACTGCCGCAGGAAGGTTCAGATTCTATGTACTGTAAAATTCTATTGGGACAGGTCGTCCTCTCTTTCTATATTTCGTAATTAGAATGCAACACAACATATACGGAGCAATTAAAAGTGAATAATTAGATTCGAACTAACTATATAGCGCATCCGCCAGCATGCACCACAGGTGGTTTGAACACGAATACAAACACATACCTACCGGGTATTAATTTGTAGGTAATATTCCAGTCTTTAGTGAATTCAGTTTGGCGTAATTATTAATTAAATTTTAGTATTTTTTAAGTAAAATTTGGAAGTGCACGTGCACATGTGCACTTATGGAGAAACCGCCACTGAGTTTTCGTAGTGTGCACACTAAACAAACAACCAAATAAAAAGATCTTTCTTACCTTGCATGCGCAATATTGCTTCAAAGATCTTCCTTGTATCTTCGACCAATCCACTGATCACGGTGGCCCATTTATCAACTGGAAATCGCATTTTTCTTTTGCGAAAAAACTGTTTTCGAAGTTAAGTCTGACAATTTATGTCCTGACCAAAAAAATGATTAAGTTGTTAATTCTGTTCAGAAAAATCTTCCTTTTTTTAAACTGGTACAGTTTGATTGTTTTTTTTTTAATTTAGCAAATTTAACTTTTTAAAAACAATCGTATTTTTTAATTTGTGTTTTATTTTTTCTGATTTGCATCGTTATTCTTCAAATGTTTCTTTTTACTTTTTCTTATATCCAAAAATTTTGTAAAAATTTGTTTTTAATTGGGAGAATTTTAAACAATTTTCTTTTATGAATTAAAAAAAAAACGGTTATAAAATGGAAAATAAGAAAACTGGCTTTTATGTCATTTTTAAAAAATTAATTTTATGATTCTTGTAGTACTTACGTTTCGTAAGTAATATATTAAAATATTTAATGAGAAAAGCACTGATAATAAGAGTTTGAGCAACTTTTCTAAACTTATTTTTGATATTTCTGTAGAGAGATAACAAATTTTATACGTGAATATGTATAGAACATCCACAGCGGTATTTACTTTTAGATGGTTTAAGGTTTAAGTTTAATTTTTAGCTTATTTTTATGAAATGTTTTAACTGAATTTCTCTTAATCTTAATAAAAGTTAATGGAATTTTGGACTAATTATAACTACATAGGTTATATTGCAATGGAAAAAAACCGGTTTAAATAAGAATCTGCAAGGATTTCGTAAAAAAATGGAAAAAACGGAAAAGAAATGGTTTAAACTATAGGTTTAAGTTTGTAGGGAACGAGGTTTAAGTGAAAATGCAGCGATATTTAAGTGAATTACTTACATTTTTCAATTTACACGTACTTCCCAAACTTGACATTGTCGGAAAATGTTCTAATTTCGTAATTTTTATTATATAACTTGCACAAACAAAGCGAAACTGAAAAATAAATTTTTAAATTTATTAAAATGACGTAAAAGTGACTTGACTGACACTTGCTGTACTAAGTACTGGGATTGTCATATGCTATCATCTCGGTGCACGTACATCTTAAATATATCTGTATGGCTAAAGCGTATTAAAACCATTAATGGAAAATGACTACTACAATAAATAAATAAATAAATAAAAACATTTTTTATTATATTAATTTAAAGATTATTTGCAAATAAACAAATCGCGTGTGATTTTATTTGGATTTTAATCTGAAGATCGTTTTTTTTTACTTTACTCGTCAAGGCAAATATTGTTTAAAAGCTACATGCTAAAATATAAAAGAGATATGAGAATTTAGTACTAAACGGTTTATCCAGCCTTGTGTACATTGCCCTAAAAAACTCGCTCTAATAGTTAATTGAAGCTAAAAATCGTATAAAATTTTGTCATATCGTTCCTAAATATGATCAAATTTTACATTTTTTAAAATAAATGAACAAAAACGTGATTGTTTTCAAGTTACAATGAGATAAACGACCCCCCGTAGGTAGTTTAAATTTTAGGACGATTTTTAGTCGGAATCCCATGACCTAGGGGTTTAAAGTCACGTAGAAGTCTAAATTAGATAGTTGTAGAAAAATCAGTTTTCCATGTTTTTTTCTTTTTTCCGGTCTATATGGTCCATTTCAAGAACAAATCGTCTTAAATTTCAATTTTTAGGACATTTTATCGTCCGTACAGGTAAAAATACCAAATCAATTGCGGCCTGTTTCGGCAAAAAATCAATTTTTCCAAACCAATACACATTTAAATTTTAAACCTAAACCTTAAACTTAAACCAAAACTTAGACTAAAACTTACGCCTTAGTAAATACTGGTGCCAAAGTTTTATTTCGCATCGTCCCTCTTGTCCTAGATAGCACATCTTAAAGATATCTTAAATCTTATTTCAAGACGTTGATGATGATTCATATGTGAGTGGGCTTTTCAGCCCTTCCACTGCGACCACCAGTGGGTCTATTGTGGCTCACTTTTGAGTGGTTTCTCACCACTGTATGCATAATCCTCCAAAAAGGCCGGCTATCAGTTTGGGTGAGACACTGTTCAGATCTTTTGAGTCAATCTGAGGTTTACCGAAAGTGTTCTGACGTAAACGTGCAAGATGTTATTGATATCTTAAGAAAACATGAAATATTTAACAAAATATGTATTTTTTTTTCATTTTTGACAAATTTAATTTTGTTCACATTTTTGACAAATTTAAATTTTGATAGTATTTTTAGCATATTTGAAAATTTTTTGACATTTTTAACATTTTTGCCAAAATGATTTTTTTTTAATTTTTGACAAAATTAAATATTTTTTGACTATTGGAGAAGAGCAGCAGGGAAATCAAAAAGAGAAAGAGTTACCAATCAAAGAATAAGAGAAATTATGACAGTGGGTGAACGTACTCTAGTGGATGATATAAGAACAAAACAACTGGTGTGGTACGGACATGTACAAAGAATGGATGATGGAAGACTACCTAAACAAATATTACAATGGAAACCAACTGGCCGAAGAAAACGAGGAAGACCAAGGAGAAGCTGGAGAGAAGGAATAGATAGTGAAATAAGAATAAGAGGCCTAGATGATGAATTATGGGCAAACAGAAACGAGTGGAGATTGGGTATCGGAAGACGTAGAACGTTGTGAAACCGATAAATATATATATATATATATATATAAATATTTTTTGACATTTTTAACAAGTTTTATATTGTTGACATTTTTAAGATTTTTTTTTACATTTTTGTCATTTTACACAATCTTGAATTTTTCTAACATTTTTGATTAAATTGGATATTCTTTGAATAAAAAATTAAATATTTCCAGGACATTAAATATTTTTAATATTTTTTACAAATTTGAATTGTTTTTAGGTTTTTGAAAAATTTAATTTTTTTACATTTTTACAAAAAATAATATTTGTGGTATTTTTGAAAAATTTGACAAGTTTATATTTTTTTATGACAAAATTTGACTTTTTTAAATATTTTTGATAAATTTAAATATTTTTTGATTTTTTTTTAATTATTGACGCGTAGCAATGGCTAGAGAAGGTATTATTTACGATGCAATTTTTTTTTTGAGATAACGCCAAAAATGATTTTGATGTATTTTGACTTATCCTAGTAATATCGTCGTGATGTCTGTGTGTATGTATATTATTTCTGTCCGTAACACGATAATTCCGAAACCGCTGAACCGATTTTTATACGATTTTCAGGTAAAATAGTGCTCAACACGAGCTGATTAGATTTCGGTCAAAATCCAATAATGCTAATGACAGTTTTTTGACAATTAAAAACTTTAAAAAATGCTAACTTTTTAACGAAGGATCGTATTAATACCCTGTTTTCGGAATATAGCAGCAAATAATAATAATGACCAAAAACTTCGTAAGAGCTTTAGTTTCTGAGATATTTAAAAAAAATGTTTTCAAGGCTTATATATTATCATGGCTTCACTTGAAGTGTGCTAATAGGCTAGTTAGGAAGGTGTTAGATAAGCCATGGATCCATTTTTTAGATTTTTTAAAAATGTTAGCTTTTATGTTTTTTTACTTTTTAACAAAATTAAATATTTCTTGATATTTTTGGCAAATTTGGCAAGCTTGTTTTTTTTTAACAAATTTTAACATTTTTGAAGGTTTTGACAATGGACAAAATCGAATATTTTTAACAAATTTTATTATTTGTGACAAATTTAAAATTTTTGACAAATTTTAGAATTTTTGCAATTTTTTACAAATTTGACTTTTTGACAAATTTTAATAGATTGTTAAAATTTTAGCTCACACATATACTATACTATAGTAGTGTGAGCTATGGTGATCCTAATTTTTTCGAGAAAAAAAAAGTTGCTCCGATTTCAAAATTTTTTATATATCTTTGCGTTTCAGATGATTTTGAAACTTTTTTGTTGCGCCGTCTGTCTGTCTGTCTGTCTGTCTGTCTATATGTCTGTCTGTCTGTATGTCTGTAACGACCAACGCGCATAACTCAAAAACCGCTTGGCCGATTTTAATGAAATTTGGTACCTAGGCTGGGTCTTGGGTCGAGATGGTCCTATTTAAAAATGAACAAAATCCACCGAACAGAAACCAAATAAAAGGGTGGGGCCCAACTAACATTTATAGTAGCGGCTACATGTTCTAAAGGCTTTCCTACTTTCTTATAGTAGAAATGTGGTGACCCCAACCAAAATTTGTTACTTTTTAGTTCTAACTACTATTTAGTATCAGGAAATAGTAGATGTTTCGTAAAAGCGACCCTCTAAACTACTTCCTAGGATTGTTTCTTGATAGTCGATTCTGATAGTCTTCTCTACCACAATAGGACATTGCTAAAGTTTTACTTTCTTTTTAGTGGTTATTTCGTAGTCGCCCCGACTTTAATAGCCTACTTAATTACCACTAGAAAGTTAAGCTTCATTGGAGTCCCAAACAAGTGTATCCGACAACTACATTATAACTTTAATTTTTACCACAAAAGTTTGTGTCATCATAGTAACATCTGATGTAACAATGTAGACAAAATAACTTTTTGGATCAACTTTAAAGCCGCAACTACTTTGACTTTTTTTTAATGTCGATCTTTTAAAGTAATCTCTCCTTCCTGTTTCTACTTTGAAAACTTAGACTTTTTGAAGTCGCATCTTGGTCGCATACATTCTTAACCCTACTTTTTGTGGCTCCTTTTATAATATGGGAATATTAGAAATAGTTTTGCAAATATTTTTTTAACTACCTTGAGCAGTCCATTTTTTCGAGCTCATTGCTTGGCCATTTTGCAAAACAATCAAAATGCAAAATATTGATCCAAAGTATCGAGTACCGCACACGGTTTTAAGAATTCTCTGGTCCATGCTTAATCTCCATCCTTAATCTTTTACGCTACTTGTTGCTGTTCTATTCTTGTACTGTCTTTACGGTCGTTCGTGTTTGTGCTGTGGCACCACCCTATCGCCACCGTAACCCTCTTGTGCGGACTAAACCGAATTCGTTTATCTATGCCTCTTCATAACATATTGACTCTGCAAAGCGGACCGAACCGTGGTCTTCTGTGTGCCTCTTGTGGTGACGTATCGTGTCTCACTGTGATTCATTTTATGTGTTGAGCTTGTGTCAATTTGTCTTTTTAGTTTTCTTCAAATTTGTGCTGTTGTTAAAGCTTGGTTTGAAGTGAATAAATTTAAATTTGTGCTGTGTTTTGAACGCATAGACTTAAATTTGTACTATTTTCGAAGTGTGGTGTGTAGAACGCTTCAGTTTAAGGGCAAGGAAAGACGCGCAATATGCCCAAATCGCGAAGAAGAAATTCTTTCGATACAGTTCTGCCTTTTATCAACTGTCAGTTTTTAATGCGAACAAGTATGATATATCGTGGTTACATGCGGATTTCTAAGCGATCTAACAAGTCTCAAAGATTGTTTTTTTACTTATAGGGCTTATAATAATAAAAATTACTTAATATTGAGAATGCGAAAATATCTAAAAACAATAAAAAATACTACAAACGAATTGTGAGAGCAATGTGTAAATAAAAAAAAGTAACAATAAGTTGATTTCATTGATGTGACTACGTTCTTTTAGTTCCTTGACCAACACTTCCCAGAAATTCTAGAATAGGGATCATGCTCTCGACTGCAACATACATTTTTAAAAAACACTTTTTATTGGCACTTCATTTATTGTTCTAATGGAATTTAATTTATCTTGTTTTTGTTTTAAAACCTACCAGAAATTCACGCTGGTACAAAACCTATAAGCAGTGGTGCTGTTGTTGACCGAAACGGCAAATGACAAGTGGCGACACCCCAATAACTTGAGGGTAGTAGTTATACTTATCGCGTGGTTCCTATCACTCTGTAGACGTTTTCTAGTGGCGAAAGCTAGTTAATACTACGTTTCTGCAACGAAGGAGTAGAAATTCGAGTGTGTTATCTAGAACTAAAAAGGAATGCCGACATAAAAGTCGTAAGTGACACGTTGCCGTAACTTAGGCTCACTTTCAAGTAACCCTTTCGACTATCAGGGAATATAGTTTGGGACGTCATGTTTTTTTGTAACAAAGAAAATCTAATATTCTTGTTGTCGTTTTATGAGCTCATATTAAAGAGCTATACTATTTTATAAACAAATTAGTTGAAGCTTACCAAAAATGCTCTTCTTAAGCACCATTTGTTGGAGTTAACTGTCGATTATGAAAACATAACCTCCAAAATCACAACACAAAAATTCCATCAGCTACCAGAAAACGGCTCAATTTTACGGGCGCACCGGTTTTTTGCAATATATATAATGCATGTTATACAAAAAACTTTGCGTCGCACTCGAATTTTGATCCTCTGTTCGTAAATTCTCACACTTTTGGATAACATAGTACATACTATAGCCATAACCAAACAAAAAAACTAAGCGAGTCTGTTTACTGTTGTGTCCACCATATTGTGTAACAATTCTACCAAAAAGAAACGATTATATTATTTGCAACTACATCGCAACTTTTATGCCATTACGGAAAAAACAGCCTCTACGACGTAGTAGATACCTGGCTACGACGTAGTAGTGTAGTTGTTACTACAGTGACTTTAAACACTTGGCCTAGTAGTTACAACCAGAAATTGGTTCCCCACTTAGGGAATTATAACGTCGCTGTATGGTATACTGAGACGTAGCGGGAGTACGTTGCGGTTACTTTTAAGAAATTCTTTCTAGTTGGGGTTTCGTCGTTACGGCTTTAAATGTTTGTTGGGGGGTAGATTTCAAAAATTAGAGTTTATGTGAAAATATGGCGTGTGTGATATCAAACGAAAGGTAATTGAGTCCGGAGTTTGACAAAATACATTTTAGTTTTTTGTTTTTTTTTAAGGGTTGGGGTAGATTTCAAAAATTTGAGTTTAAGTCAAAACATGGCTTGTGTGGTATCAAACAAAAGGTAATTTAGTCTGGAGTTAAATAAAATATATTTCAGTTTTTAGTTATATTAGCTCACACGTACACTATAACTATAGTACCTAGTGTGAGCTTAGGGGCCCATATATTGGCAGAGTATTTTTAAAAATTATCAATTTCTTGTTATTTTTGACAAATTCGTCAAGCTTGTTTATTTTTGACAAAATTGATTTTTTGAAATTTTTGTGAATACATAACTGTGTGACTGAAAACTTTGGATAAACTATAGGAACATGCAATTTTTAAATTTTAGATAAATTAAGTATAAACTCTACATATTTATGTTATATTGACTTTTAAACTTTTGATAAATTAAAAAAAACTTTACAGTGCTGTCTAATTTTGACTTTCACAATCAAGAGAAATAAACCCATTCTTATATAGAGGGTGATTTTTTCTAACTTTTTTGCTGTAAAAAAATTTTGTCACAATTTTCTTAATTT
Source organism: Aspidapion aeneum (assembly GCA_963576565.1). Lineage (NCBI taxonomy): Eukaryota > Metazoa > Arthropoda > Insecta > Coleoptera > Brentidae > Aspidapion > Aspidapion aeneum. The sequence continues at coordinate 70,386,154 of OY755046.1, forward strand.
AGCTACTTTTGAAATAGAGTAGGAAAATGCTATTTAAAACTGATCTGATACCTTTCCCTAGGCCATTAACACACTCCACGCTATATCACCCTTGAAAACAGTTTTTGTAAATATCTCAGAAACGGAAGCTCCTGCAAATTTTTTAGTTATAACAGGAATTATTGAGAAACGCGTGTTCTAGAATATTCTGAAAACCGCATATTGATGCGATACTCTGTTAAAAAGTTAGCATATTTTAAATATTTAAACTGTCATTAGCATTAATGGATTTTGACCAAAATCTAATTACTTGAAAATTCCATAAAAATTGGGTGAGCGGTTTAGGAGATATCGTAGATTGGACAGACATACACACACACACACACGGACAGACTAGACGTCGTCGAAAACAAGGCCTTGTCTAGCAATTGTATTTTCTAGGCTATTGCTTAGGACTTTTATATAATATTCATCAATTTTTTTTTGTATTAGATACTTAGTATTGACACAGTACTTATGTATTGGAAACGAATCCAGTGAGTTATAACTAGATAATAGACAAATAATTTTTCCATGCAATGAGTATGTATACTTGGGTGTCACATTTGATAAGACAGGAACAGACTGTAAAGAACTAGAAAAAAGAATAGTAAAAGCAAAAAAGGTTATTGGATGTCTTAGCAGTAGTAAAATTTAACATATATGAAACAATGGTGAAAAGCACGCTGTTGTATGGAATAGAGACTTGTCGCGTAACAGAAAAATACAAAATAAAAATGGAAAGTGTCGAAATGGATGCAATAAGAAGATCAATGAGAATATCTAGAACAGATCACATTAGAAATGAGATCATAAAAGAAAGAATGGGAACGGAAGGAAGCATAACGGATGACATCACTAAATGACAAGTGATATGGTACGGCCATGTACAACGGATGAACGACGAAAGATTACCAAAGCAGGTCCTAGAATGGCAACCAATAGGGCGCAGAAAAAGAGGGCGTCCTAAACTAGAATGGCAACAGTCAATTCATCAATGAGTCAAAAAAATCTGACAGAAGATGATTGTCAGGATCGAAGGAGGTGGAGAATAGGCGTCGGAAAACGTAGAAAAACGTTCTAAACCGACTAAATAAAAAAAACTTAGTATGTAATATTTGATTAGTTTTAAAATTACTGTCAGGTGTTTTTTTAATTGCTTTTTGCTGAATTTGTGTTCTGCATATGTTTTTCTAAACCTTATAATTGGGTTCTTTAAAAATCTACCTGTTTTTATTTTTATACAGAATTTAAATATAAATAAAAAATTTGATTTATCCAACTATGGACTTACAACTCTGGGTCCAATTTTTATTAATCAATAAACTTAAACGACTTACTATTAAATTTATTGTAAACAAATATTTTCATCCTTACATCTTCTTTTTTTACAAGTAGTGTCCATGCAGCCTCAGTTTACACCAATGGTAATTTTTTTAAAAATGTCTATTAAACAAGGAAGGTACCATTCAGCCCTATATATATTTATCGGTTTCACAACGTTCTACGTCTTCCGATACCCAATCTCCACTCGTTTCTGTTTGCCCATAATTCATCATCTAGGCCTCTTATTCTTATTTCACTGTCTATTCCTTCTCTCCAGCTTCTCCTTGGCCCTCCTCGTTTTCTTCGGCCAGTTGGTTTACATTGTAGTATTTGTTTAGGTAGTCTTTCATCATTCATTCTTTGTACATGTCCGTACCACATCAGTTACTTTGTTCTTATATCATCCACTAAAGAACGTTCCCCTACTCTCATAATTTCTCTTATTCTTTGATTTGTAACTCTTCCTCTTTTTGCTTTCTCTGCCGCTCTTCTCCAATAGTCCATCTCCGTAGCGGAATATAAGCTTTTTGTTATGTTTTGATATACTTTGGTCCCAAATTATTCCATTTAATAAAGTTATTGCTTTTCTTCCATGTACGTTTCGATCTTTTATAGCTTTGTCTCGTGTTCCGTCAGCTGTAATTTTTAGACCTAAGTATTTATACTCATCACAGGAGTGAATTCGCTGCCCGGTATTTAAGATTAGATCCTCTTTCATTTCACCGATACACATATACTCTGTCTTATTGAGATTAACCTCTAGTCCCCACTTATTCTACTATTCTATTAGTTTTCGTGTCATATATTCGAGGTCGTCATAATCCTGAGCCACTACTATCTGATCATCGGCGAAATATAAAGTATACAAGGTGGTTTCGTCCAACGGAATTCCCATATTTTGGCATTTTCTCTGCCATACTTTAAGGACTTGTTCCAAGTATATCTTGAAGGACATAGGCGAGATACAGCAACCTTGTTTAAGACCTTTATTTACTTGAAAGCCTTTGGTTAATTTTGCTTTTATTTTAACTTTTGCCTTACTATTGCGGTATAACTCTTTGATGGCCTTAATTAGTTGTACGCTTATGTTTGTGTTTTCCAACGCTTTCCAAAGTAGATTTAGTGGTATACTATCATATGCCTTCTGCAAATCGACGTAAAGCAGATGCAGCTCTTGTCCGTATGCCATTTTCTTTTCAATAACTTGGGTTTTACAAAAGAGATGATCTGAAGTCGATCTACCCGCCCTGAAACCAGCTTGTTCTTCTGCCTCCATGTCTTTCTATTCGCTCTCCACTTTATTTCTTATTATTTTACCGTATATTCTGCTTAGCGTACTAGTCACAGATATACCTCTATAATTGTCACATATATCTTTCCTTCCTTTTTTGTGTATTGTGGATATATATGACGTTTTTCACTCAGTTGGTACTACATTTCCATTTAAATATTTTGGGAAAAGATTCCGTAATCTCCAAAACAGTTCTTCAGTGCCATATTTAATAAGTTCGGCTGGAATATTTCCGGGTCCGGCAGATTTACCGCTTTTTAAGGTTGTGCACACGTTTTTGACCTCAGACCATTCAGCCCTCAACTCATTTTTCTTATAGCTTTAGTAATTTCTGTGTATTCTATCGATGTTCTGTTTCTTTCTTTCTCCAGGTTCTGCCTTTTCTTCATCAGTTTCTTTATTTCTTCTGACATACAATTTTCTCTCTTTTTATCTTTTTGTGCGATATCTTTTCCTACTTTGGTCATAGCTCTTGTCAGCGTATCACTTATTTCATCTATACAGTGGCGGCTCGTGACAGTAAAGTTTGTGAGTTCTGCAGACACAATTATACAAAAACAAACAACAAACACGACCATAACCTCCCGCTCATGCGTTTGGCATCTTCTAAATAAATAAATGCGCCTGCAAACACGCAACGCTGAGCCCGCCCCCCCGGAATTGTACTGGAACTGCAAGTTTTGCAGCTCTATTTTTTCCTAGATTTCGCTATCTAAACCCATGAGCAAGTGCGCTGCGGGGCTAAGGAAGGGGTTCCTAGCCGAGCACAGATCTCGTTAGCCGCCCAGCTACGTTGTGTTGCAATTTAGCTGCGCAACAATGCCAATAACTTCATTTGACCGACTGTGAAATGCGGCCTTCAACGACGACGCGCGGCGTCATACTCAACACACATACGCGATTTGAAGGCCTACTATACCAACACCGGACCGAAAATATACTGCTATTCCAATAATTTTAGAAATAAAATAATTATATTAGAAAAATAGCAGCGGCTGAAAAATAGTCAAATAATGTGAAAATTTTGGGGGTTCTGCAGCTCTGCAGCCCTCATGCACTAGCCGCCCCTGCATCTATATTTTCATTTTCGCATCTTAAGTTTTGGGTTAGTTGTTCCTTTAGCCTTTCTTTGTATATAGCTTTAATTTGTGTAAGTTTATTCATGTCCAGTCGTTCATTGTTATTATTAATTTTTCTTTTCATTTCGAAATTGCCATCAATGCAGATTTTTGTTCTGACCATCCTATGATCACCGCCTGTTCGAAAATTGTTTAGGACTGTTACATCTTACATTGTAAAACTGTTTAGGAGTGTTACATGTGTGGGACCATAGAGATGCGAAAAAACCACATATTGAGTTAAGATTCTGAAAAAACGTCATTTAGCGAATTTTAGGTTTGGGAATCTCATAAGGCCAATATGGCAAAACTTTAAAAATTCATATTTTACAAACTATATATTTTATCAACAAAAGCACCGAGTTGCAGTATGGTGGGTCCATAGAGATCCGAAAAACCCACACCTTGAGTTAAGATTCACAAATACGTCATTTAGCGAATTTTAGGGTAGGGAATCTCATAAGGCCAATATGGCAAAACTTTAACCCATTTATGCCCAGTGATGCATTTTCGCACCACCTAATTAAATATTTTTTATTTTCCAGAATTATTTTTTTTGTTTGAAATTTTCAATTTAATTTAAGAAAACAACAACGGTACTGTCATTAAAACCCGAAAAATTTAATTTTTTATTCAATTTAGTACGAAATTCAGTGACTTTGAATTGCACCAAAAAATAATCTTTTTTTTTTGTCATATTAAAATTATTTAAAAAATGGTTTTAGTTTTTTTTTTTTAAACAAACACTGTTTTCTAAATATATAGACCCAATTCCTTGCAAAACGCGTCTTACACGAAACATTTTAGTGATATGAAGTGAATAGAAAATCAACAAAATATACTGTTACAAAAACGCATCACTGGTATAAAGTATGAAGTGTAAGGCGAATATTTCATGTTATATCCTGTCAAGACCTGAATGATAGTCGGAATCCAGCGTTCTTAGATTTGCAGTCTATCATTAGAATTTGTGCTGTACGGATCGGCAGGCGTTTGAAATGGCTTTTAGGCGGTTTCTTACCCAAAAAGAATTAGTGGAAGCTATGGAGGAGGCTGTTATTGAGCTAAAGGAAGGTAAGTTATAAAATTTATGCTATTTTGAAGCAGCGCTGATATGTTTCGCGCTATTATGTTGCGCACTATTATGTAGCAGTGCTGTTGCGTTTTGCGCTCTTTTGACGGCGTTTTTCATATAAAAATCTTTTTCAGGGCATGTTGATGGGGTTTATATACCACCAGACGTCGACACTCTCACCGACGAAGAGACCATTGATGATGAGGCAAACTTATGCGAAGCAGGGGAACCTGAAGATATAGCAGGAACTTTTGAGTTACATGGTCCGTCAGACCAGGATTTCCTAGATGAAGCTGAGGATCTGCAAATTTTTCCAGGTGCTCCCAACTCAAAGGAACCTCAACAAAATTTGAGTGACGACTCATCCGACGATGAAACGCTTGCTTCCCTTCGGAGAAAACTAACTGCAGCTAAAGTGCCTCAGGAACCTCCTGCAGTGAAATGGGTAAAAGGTGAGATCAAATACACTCACTCCCCGACTTCAGTTGAATTTTGTGATAAGGAACATTTAAAAAATTTGTACGGTGGAAAGAGTCCGTTAGAAATTTTCTTTTTATTTTTTGATGATGAGGTTGTGAACCTAGTGTTAGAGTTTACGCTAAAATATGCTAAAGATAATAACCGCCATAGCTTTTCATTGCAGAAAGAAGAATTGTTAAGTTTTATTGGCATTCTCCTTTTATCGGGATATCATAAGCTACCACAAACTAGACTTTATTGGTCCAATGATGAAGATAAGGGTGTTGTTGTGGTAAAAAAATGCATGAGTAGAAACAAGTTTCAAAGCATCAAACGAAACTTGCATCTTTCTGACAATGAAAAGCTAGACAAAAATGATAAGTTTTCAAAGGTGCGTCCTTTTTTAGATATCCTAAACAAAAAACATATGCAATTTGGCGTTTTTGTTCACAATTTATCTATAGATGAACAAATGGTACCATATTTTGGCCGGCACTCTTGTAAGATGTTTATAAAGGGTAAACCAGTTTCGATTTGGTTTCAAAATGTGGTGCATTTGTTCATCTGGCGGTTATTTATTTTATTCTTTGCCATATGCAGGACAAGATCCCACTAAAAAATACTCTTCGCTTGGACTTGGTGGCGACGTAGTAATGAGCTTGCTTTCGGTGATAGAAAAACCTATAAATCACCAATTTTTTGATAACTTTTTCTCCTCGTTCAAGTTATTTGTGCACTTGAAAAACAATGGATTTTTTGCAACTGGTACTATTCGAGACAATAGAACTAGCAAATGCCCAGTTGAAGACGTAAAAAAAATAGGGAAAAAGGAGCGTGGCACTCACTCCACTGCATATGACAGTTTATCAAACGTCTCAGTTGTTCGTTGGAACGATAATTCGGTGGTGACTGTTGCAAGTAATACGTTTAGTGTTGAGCCTCTTGGTCGTGTAAAAAGATTTGATAGGAAAAAAAAAACTGAGATATTCGTTCCTCAACCCAGCGTGATATCTGAATATAACAAGTATATGGGGGGCGTAGATTTACACGATAATGGCATTGCTAATTATAGGTGTAGTGTTCTTGGAAAAAAGTGGTGGCGGCCTTTGTTCATCAATGGAATTGACAGCTTAGTTGTCAATGCGTTGAAATTTTTTAACATTGTCAATGATACATCAATGCCTCAACTTGATTTTAAATCCAATGTTGCACTTCGTCTTATAAAAACTGAAAGAACAGCAATAATCAGAAATCTTGCACCAAGCATCAACGACTTACGTTACGATAATATAGGCCATGTAGTGATGCATTGTCCCGACAAAGCACGTAGGAGGTGTAGAATTTGTCACAGCCAAACTGTATTTATCTGTCAAAAGTGCAAAGTGCACTTACACACTACTTGCTTTGCTGAGTATCACTCTGCGCCATAAGATTTACTACCAAATAGTATATAGTATCGTCCCAGTGATGCGTTTTCGCAACATTATAAAAGTTAAAATATGTTGTTTGTAACCATTTTTTTATAAAACATTTGTGTATTTTTATTATAATAGATTAACGCTAAACTGTCTGTAGTTGTTATTTTTTCATAAATTAAGTTTTTTAGAAAATAAGGACAATTTTTTTTTACATTTGGTCCCAGTGATGCGTTTTCGCCACAGGTTTTTTTTTACAAAAAATAATATTTTTATTTTTTTTAATTTCAGACATTGTTCTTAGAGGTGAACCAATAAAGAATGTATAAAAAATTATTTAATTTTAGTTTTATTTTTTCCCTTGGGCATAAATGGGTTAAAAATTCATATTTTACATAGTATATATTTTATCAACAAAAGCACCGAGTTGCAGTATGGTGAGGCCATATAAATGAGAAAAAACCACACCTTGAGGTGAGATTCTAAAAAAAGTCATTTAGCAAATTTTAAGGTAGGGAATCTCATAAGGCCAATATGACAAAACTTTATCATATTTTATAAACTATATATTTTATCAACAAAAGCACCAAGTTGCAGTATGGTGAGGCCATATAGGTGAGAAAAAACCACACCTGAGGTGAGATTCTAAAAAACGTCATTTAGCGAATTTTAAGGTAGAGGTTCTCATAAGGCCAATATGGCAAAACTTTAAAAATTCATATTTTACAAACTATATATTTTATCAACAAAAGCACCGAGTTGCAGTATGGTGAGGCCATATAGATGAGAAAAACCACACCTTGAGGTGAGATTATAGAAAATGTCATTTAGCGAATTTTAAGGTAGGGAATCTCATAAGGCCAATATGGCAAAACTTTAAAAATTCATATTTTACAAACTATATATTTTATTAACAAAAGCACCGAGTTGCTGTATTGTGGGATCATAAAGATCCGAAAAACCGACACCTTGATTTAAGATTCACAAAAACGTCATTTAGCGAATTTTAAGGTAGGGAATCTCATAAGGCCAATATGACAAAACTTTATCATATTTTATAAACTATATATTTTATCAACAAAAGCACCAAGTTGCAGTATGGTGAGGCCATATAGGTGAGAAAAAACCACACCTGAGGTGAGATTCTAAAAAACGTCATTTAGCGAATTTTAAGGTAGAGGTTCTCATAAGGCCAATATGGCAAAACTTTAAAAATTCATATTTTACAAACTATATATTTTATCAACAAAAGGGGTCTACTACGTTATACCTCGATGCTTGAAAATGGGTGTTTCTTTTTTTAATGATACGTTGAGGTCGTTTTATACTGTTTTCAAGAAAAAAAAATGCGGATTTTTCGCATTTTTTTTAGAAATTTCAAAATTAAAAAATTAGTAAAAACTCATACAAATTGCTATAGAAATAATTTATTTGACGTTTGTAATTTCGAGAAAGAGAGGGACGGCTCACAATCGACGGAGCTTTAAATAAATGGTAATTTAGCTAAAAATAAGGTGACCAACTGTCTGGCAAGAGGCGATAAAAAGTTTTTAAGAAATGTATTTACGCATAGAAAAATGGTTACACCATATTTTTGAAATCTAACGTTGAACATTTTAATTTGTCGCGCATTTTTGACTCCGTAAAATCGTCCAAAATCGTCTATTGAGCATTTATAATGAAAAAAATGATGCAGAAACAATTATGATAATGATGATTTACAGAAATTCAGCAGTTCGGTTGGGTCGGGTCGATCTTGGATTAGGTTGGCTGTGTCTTAAAGTAATTCAGCAGGAGTCGGCCGCGCCGACTCCTGCTGAATTACTTTAAGACCCAACAAACCTAACCTAAAACCAAACCGAACGGAACTTAACTGAATCAAACTGAACCAAACTGAACCGAACTAAACCAAAACGAACAGAACCGAACCAAACCGAACCGGAGTGAACGGAACCGAACCGAACCGAACCGCACAAGCAATCAGCAAGAATCGGCTGCGCCGATTCTTGTTGAATATTTCTAACTAAATAGTTTCCTATAATTTGATCCTTTAACCCTCAGATGCACCGTAACAAGGCTTTGCTAATCCATTCTCCATCTTTGTTGTTTTGTATGTGAGCAACAAGGACTTAATCGCGATTAAATCCATGATCGCGCTTCAGTGCTTACGGTGCATCTGAGGGTAAGTCAGCGTAAGCAAATTCAATTGGGAAATTTGAAATGGCCGAATGACCTGGAAAGTGTCGGCCAAGCAAAAACTTTTTATCAATGTGTCAAAAAATCTGTGGGAAGGTCAACTGTACAAATTTTCAAAATTATGTGAAAAAACCGAGAAAAAACACGAAAAACTAGGTATGTAATTAATTTAAAATTGTTAAATTATCAATCCTACGCTAATTTATAAATTGATGCAGAAAATTTGACGATGCAGTGATAGAAATTGGTTTTTTTCAACTAAAACAAGTCAAAGAAAATCACTATGTAACGTTTTTTAAAAAATTATTTAAAAAAAAAACCATACTTTTTTTTTTAATTTCCCGTATCCAAATCGACTAAAAATAGTCCAAAGAATCATTTTCATACAAAAAAATCGTTATATAGGGCGTTTTGAAGAGCGAGGTATAACGTAGTAGAACCCAACAAAAGCACCGAGTTGCAGTATGGTGGGACCCTAGAGTTTCGAAAAACTGAGTTAAGATTAACAAAAAGGTCATTTAGCGAATTTTTGGGGTAGGGAACTCATAAGACTAATATGACTTTGAAAATTCATATTTTATATACTATATATTTTATCAACAAAAGCATCAAGTTGCAGTATGGTGAGGCCATATAAATGCGAAAAAACCTCGGAAAAAACACATTTTCTCCACTTGTTAGGAAAATAGCTATTTTTAATCTTTATTTTTTTTCTAAATTATTTAGCCTCACGCTGTATATTTATTACGCTAAAATCTATGTACGTGACGACCTCAACTCCAGTAATGGCCAAATTCTATAATTATCTTCCATTACAAATAAATAAAAACAAAAATAAACGCAATCAAAACTATTTGCTTGGGATGTCTAGAAAGTTTTTTTATAAAAATAATTAGGACAAGGTTATTCAAGCGCGGATTTAAGGGGGGGATAATGTGGTAGTTACCCCCCCTAGAACAAAAAAATATGCATTTTTTTGTTAATTATTAAAGGGAAATTTGGCGAATTATCCCTCCCTAGAAAAAAATTATACTACAAATAATTTTTTAGTCGACTATTACCCCCTCTCCCCCCTAGATTTTTACCCAGATCCGCGCTTGAGGTTATTGGAGTGTAGAAAACATTATCCCTTAAAAATACCAAGCGCGGATTTGAGGGGGGGGTAACGGGGTAATGACCCCCCCTAGAAAAAAAAATAAGCACTTTTTCTTAATAAAATACGGGAAAACAGGAGAATTACCCCCCCTAGAAAAAAAATTGTTTTACAAAAAAACCAATTTTTTTTTTAATTATATTTTTTTTATCCCCTCTTTGCCAATTTGCATGAAAAATAGTGTTGAAAACACTGTAACGCGCTAAGATTTTGGTCAAAATTGTGGAAATTACAGTTTTTGACAGTTAAAAAATTAAAAGAATTCTTTTAAAGGAGCATTTGCATTAATATGCGGTTTTTGAAATACAGGGTGTCTCTAAAAGGTCTGTACAAAATCTTAGCACATATTCCTGAGGTCAAAATAAGTCGATTTAAAGCAACTTACCTTAGTCCGAAATTACTCCGTTTCCGAGATACAGGGTGTGGTGAATTTAAAAATTAAAAATCGAATTTATTAAAATTTATGAACATTTCTCAATGCATTACTTTAAAAAATTTTGCCGGCAAAATTTTCGAAGTTTGTTGCTTATCGGCAATTTCGCGAATGACATTTTTGACAAAATCCCTAGCCGTGGGACGAGTGATTTTATCAAAAATTTCATGAGCGAAATTGCCGAAAAGCAACAAACTTGAATAAAGCTTTGAGAGCAATAGTCAGTAGAAAACTGGCCGTTGCTATGACATTTTGCTTTAGTGAAATAGTCATTCAAAATAATTTCAGTATTCCGTTGCGGCGTCGAACAGTAAAAATGGAAATATCTCGAAAATGACTTATTTTAGCGCATGTTAACAAGAGTAACTTTTTGGCTTAAAAAGATTCAGGAAAATATTTTCTTAATAAAAAAAATTAAAAGTTACACTAATAAAAAAGTTATAGTCATTTTAAACTATAAAAAGAGCATTGTAAAGCGCCCTCTAACGGCCACAGTGAAAAGGTATCCATATTTAGGTTTTGCATCCCAAAAAACCCCCGAGTACCAATTTTTAAAGTAATGTGTTGAGAAATGTTCATAAATTTTAATAAAATCGATTTTTAATTTTTAAATTTCGAACTAAGAAGTTGCTTTAAATCGACTTATTTTGACCTCAGGAATATGTGCTGAGATTTTGTACAGACCTTTTAGAGACACCCTGTATAGTAGAATTTACAAGAAGAATAAATTCTTAGGGGCTTTAGTTTCTGAGATATTTACAAAAAACTGTTTTCAAGGCTGATATATCGAGGAGTGTGCTAATGAGCTAGGAAGGTATCAGATTCGTTATGGATCCGTTTATTTTCTTTCAGTGTCACTGCCACCTTTTATAAAAATCCCATAAATTATATACCCAAAAAGTTTGAAGGTGCAAAAAATCGCTGGAAACTTTGTTGGATCTTAATTTTAAGAATGTGTGTTCAAACAAAGTGTGGGTCATAGATTTCTCAGGAATAGGGGTCCAAATTGAAATTGTTGTCAAGAAACTTTACCTATTTTTGATTCTATGCCCAGTGTCATGTATTGCGTGACACACGTCAAAAACACTAAAAAAGGCGAGATATTCGCCCCTTTCCATCTTTGACGAGCACAGAGACTACACGCGGCCCGGAGCTCCGACGCCATCGAACTTGTCTCAAGTGCCGAGATTTGTTGGATAATGGGTGAGTTGAGCACTTTTTGTAGGGCATAGAATAGGGAAAATGGGATTATAAAGGTTCGGGATTTTTTGTGAATTTTAGCAATAAATAAATGTGTTTAGTGAACAGTTGCGTTCAAACTTGTCATCCGTTATGCTTCCCTCGATTCCCATTCTTTCTTTTATGGTCTTATTTCTTATATAATCTGTTCTAGATATTCTCATTACGCGACTTTTCTCTATTCCATACAACAGCGTGCTTTTCACCATTGTTTCATATTTTAAATTACATTCTTTTTTTTATCTCTCCTCTGCTCCATAAAATACTGTTAAGACATCCAAGAACCTTTTTTGCTTTCACTATTATTTTATCCAGTTTTTTACAGTCTGTTCCTATCTCTTCAAATGTGACACCCAAGTATACATATTAATTGCATGGAGATATTGTTTATCCATCGTCTAATTCTAAGTTACTTGACTCGTTTCCAATACATAAGTACTGTATTTGGTATTCTTCCGTTAACTTCCTTCTCCAGTTTTTTAGAGCTACTGAGATATATATTTTAAAAAGAGTTGGAGAGATATAACATTTCTGTCTTTATTCTTTCATTACCAGGAATTCTTTTAAAAGTCGATTTATAATTTTAATTTTAGATTTTGACCCTTTGTATAGTTCTTTTATCGCTTTTAGATATGTATGATTGATATTAGTTTGCTCTAACATTGTCCATAATTTTTCTACTGGAACGGTATCATATGCATTTTGTAGGTCCACAAAGCCTCTGTATTTCTGGCACTCCTTTTCTCAATTACTTGTTTAAGACAAAAAACATTATCACTACAAGATCTGCCTGCACGAAACCCACTTTGCTCTTCTTCTACTTGCTCATGAAAATCATTCTCTATTAGATCTCCAAGTATCCTACCGTACAATCTATCTAGAGTACTCGTTACTGAAATTCCTCTGTAGTTGTTGCAATCCAGCTTGTTTCCTTTTTCATGTATTGAGGATATGAATGCTATTTTCCAATCATCAGGTACCGGATGTCCGTTTATGCATTGATTGATAACATATGTAAGATTTTCTAGTAGTTTCTCTGATACATATTTGAGCATTTCAGTGTATATTCTCCCAGGTCCGCTAGCTTTTCCGGATTTAAGCTTTTTAATACTATTCTTTATCATTTCATCCTTGGTGCCCAATCTGAATATATTTTAAAAGTCAACATCGTTATTATACACATAACATAATATAATTATGTGATCTTGAAGAATCGCGGTCATTTGATTACTCAATAATATAATTGTTTATTATTAATATTAAGCCTATCAACTTTGATATGGATTAAAAAAATTAGAAAAATAGAAATATAGCAAGACTATTTATGTCAACAATTCACTTAATTCACGCGGTTTTCAACGTGAATTTTCTAAATTTATTAGAAAAATAAAAACAGTTCTTTCGAAATATTCTGAGCGTCATTCCTTGGAAGGAGGTTTTCATAACTTTTTTATATATAATATACAGGGTGTCCCAACTAAAAGGTAAGAGAGGTGTTTTTGGGTATTTTTCGTGCGAATTTGGAGAAACGCTCGGACACGTCGGTTTTGTTTACGAGGGTGACACTTTTTCGCTATTTTTGAAATTTTTTTAGCACGCACCCTCTTCGAGGGGTATACGTTACCCCTATATTTTCAATAGGAAAAGTTGGTATAGTGATAGCTTGTTTTGAAGGCCTTTCAATATCTTTACAACCGCGTAAAAATTTCAAAAATCCATTCATTAGTTTTTGAGATAAGTGCCTTCAAACTTTCAAATTTAACATGGACTGATAAAACAAAAATTTAAGCAGAATTTTATATTTTTCGGATTTAATTTTTATCATGTATCATGTATCATGTTTAATTTAAAAATAAAAAAAGCAAATATCTTAAAAAATAATCGATGGATTTTCAAAATTTTTACATGGTTGTAAAGATATTCAAGAGAACTTTAAAACAAGGTGGCCCACGTTCCCTATTCAAAATATAAGGGTAAAGTATACCCCTCGAAAGGAGTTCGTGCTACAAAAATTTCAAGATAGCCAAAAAGTGTCCCCCTCGCAAACAACGACGTGTCCGAGCGTTTCTCAAAATTCGCAAGAAAAATACCCAAAAACACCTGTGTTACCTTTTAGTTGGAACACCCTGTATTTTCATTTCGACACTGTAAAGGAACGTTCTTAAATTACGTAACGCACCCTCCCCCCCACCCCTATGTAACATATTTTCAAGCAAACTTACATTAAAAAACATTGAGCATAACACAAAAATAAACCTAAACCCTCCCCCCTCCCCTTAAGCGTTAAGTAATTTAAGAATGGTCCCTAACGAACTGAAAGAAGTTTGGTCAAAATCCATTAATGCTAATCAAAGTTTTTTAACAGCTGAAATATTGAAAAAAAATTCTAACTTTTTCACGGAGCATAGTAGGACGCATTTTTTTCAATCATTTGTGTGATTACCAAAAACTTCGTGGGAGCTTTCGTTTCGAAGATATTTACAAATAACTGTTTTTGAGGCTGATATAGTATTGGAGTGGGCTAAAGTGCTAAGGTATAAGGGGGTTATATAAAAGAAATAAATACACTTTATTTTACAAACATCGAAACAACCCTTTTTGGGTATTTTTCGTGCGAATTTGGAGAAACCCTCGGACACGTCGATTTTGTTTGCGAGGAGGACACTTTTTGGCTATCTTGAAATTTTTGTAGCACGAACCCCCTTCGAGGGGTATACACTACCCCTATATTTTGAATAAGGAAAGTGGGTCTAGTGATACCTTGTTTTGAAGCACTCTTGAATATCTTTACAACCGTGTAAAAATTTCGAAAATCCAATGATTAGTTTTTGAGATATTTGCTTTCAAATTTTCAAATTTAACATGGAATGATAAAATAAAAATTAAATCCAAAAAATATAAAATTCTAATTGAATTTTTATCAAATCAAATCAAATCAAATCAAATCAAGCTTTATTGTCTTATATATATATATAATATAATATAATATATAAAGTATAAAACTTTGTAGACAAAGCAAATACATAACTAATAATAATAATTGAAAAAATCATTTAAAAAATATAAAATATATAAATCCATCCAATAAGTGGTTTATATATGTTGTTTGATTATATATATATATATATATATATATATATATATATATATATTTTTTTTTTTTATTTACTTGTTTTTTTTATAATAATTGAGAATTTTAAGTTTAAAATTATTCCTTAATTGTAACTCTGATCAAGAAATTCGTTAATTGAATAAAAAGCTTTAGTGATAAGAAAATCCTTGCACTTATTTCTAAATATGTTATAGTTATTATTAAGTTTTATATTGTTTGGCAAATTATTATACAATTTTATACCGTTATAAATTATGGATTTTTTAAATAAAAATGAATGTGGTATAGGTAATGTAAGATTATTAACTTGTCTCGTTGAATAAGTATTTTGGTTTATTTCAAAGTAATTTAGATGTTTATTTATCAGACAAATTGTTTCAAGAATATATAAACAAGGAAGAGTCAAAATATTATTTTTGATAAACAAGTCTTTGCAGTGATATCTAGAATTTACATTGCATAAATACCTAATTGCTCTTTTTTGAAGAATAAACACTGATCTAAATAAATACATTGAACATGTACCCCAGAAAGGAATGCCATATCGTAAGTTTGATTCAATTAAAGAAAAGTATACATTTCTGCCTATTGATTTACCTAATTCATTTGTAATAATTTTTACACAATAACAACCCGAACTTAATTTTTTATTTAAATTATGAATATGGTTTTGAAATTTTAAATTTTGGTCTATGTTAAGTCCTAAAAATTTAATATTATCTGTAGTATTAATTTTATTATTATTTATATTTATAATTTGTTGAGATATTTCTTTAAAACCAATTACATATGTTTTTGAAAAATTAAGGGATAGATGATTTGATTCAAACCAAGTTTTTATACAAATAATATAATTTTTTATATTATTCCAGAGAACATCTATATTTTTATTTTTCCAAAGAATAGTAGTATCATCTGCAAATATTGTAAAATAACCAGAAATTTTAATATTTAGTAAATCATTAATGTAAATTAAAAAAAAGTATTGGTCCTAGTACTGAACCTTGAGGAACACCACATTGAATATTATTTTTATTTGAATTTAAATTTTTTATTGACACAAATTGAAGGCGATTAGATAAGTATGATTTAAACCAACTTAAAGCGTTGTTTCCTATTCCATAAATAAATAATTTTTTAAGAAGAATTTCATGATTAACACATTATTATTATCTCAAAAACTAATAGATAGACTTTTGAAATTTTTACAAGGTTGTAAGGACATTCAAAAGGTCTTCAAAACAAGGTATCACTAGACTCACTTTCCCTATTCAAAATATAGGGGTAAAGTATACCCCTCGAAGGGGGTTCGTGCTACAAAAATTTCAAGATAGCCAAGAAGTGTCTCCTCGTAAACAAAATCGACGTGTCCGAGCGTTTCTCCAAATTCGTACTCTTAAATACCCAAAAAGGCCTGTGTTTCGATGTTCGTAAAACACCCTGTATATAAAATTATTATAAGAAGAAAGTATAATTATTAAATTCATACAATTGCACATATAATACGCAAAAAAAATACACCACTATGTACATTAATATTAATTTTTTTCTTGGTTTTATTTAGTTTCAACCGCCAAAATCCACAAACTAAATACATCTTTGATTTCATCTCCTTCTAAATCATCAGAGGGGCTGGAAATCAGGGTAGTGTCTGACAGATTTTGAAAAATTTTCAAAGCCATCGCTTTGAGGTTTTCAAATCTTACAACGATTCCAGTACCTGATTTTTCACTACCAGGTTTCGGAACATCGCCTAAAAACAATTTAAAAAAATATAGCTGCACATATTGAATACTTAATATTTACATGAAAATTTTTTTAAAAAATATATAGGCAAACAGAAGAAAACAAATAAATAAAAAGGTTTTTCTGAATGGCAAAATTTTTAAAAGTTTCTTTATTCCCAACTAGCAATTGACAGTTCATTAACTACAAACGTTAAAATAAATACTCTGCCAATCTATGGGCACCTAAGCTCACACTAGGTACTATAGTCATAGTTTACGTGTCAGCTAATATAACTAAAAACTGAAATATATTTTATTCAACTCCAGACTCAATTACCTTTCGTTTGATACCACACAAGCCATGTTTTGACTTAAACTCTAATTTTTAAAATCTACCCCCACCCTTTAAAAAAAAATTAAAATGTATTTTGTTTAACTCCAGACTCAATTACCTTTCGTTTGATATCACACACGCCATATTTTCACATAAACTCTAATTTTTGACATCTACCCCCACCCTGTTATTTTAAATAAACTAAAATTCATTTTGTTTAACTCCAGACTTAATTACCATTCGTTTGATATCACACACGCCATATTTTCACATAAACTCTAATTTTTGGAATCTACCCCCACCCTTTTATTTGGTTTGCGATCGGTGGATTTTGTTCATTTTTAAATGGGACCATCACGGCCCAAGACCCAACTTAGGTACCAAATTTCATTAAAATCGGACAAGCCGTTTTTGAGTTATGCGGGTTGGTCGTTACAGACAGACATACAGACAGACATACAGACAGACAGACAGACAGACAGACAGACAGACAGCAAAACAAAAAAGTTTCAAAATCATCTGAAACGCAAAGATATATAAAAATTTTTGAAATCGGAGCAACTTTTTTTTTCTCGAAAAAATTAGGATCACCATAGCTCACACTACTTATATAGTAGTAGTGTGAGCTAAAATTGTAAGTTATATAAAGCAACACAGAAAATATTTATAAATTTAAGATGAAAGAACGGTGACAAAATTCTACTGTACTTCCAGACATATTTCAAAGCTGAAGTTCCAAAAAACCTCAAAATTTTAGTTTACTTCCCTCCCCTATACATGTAAAGTTATGTAAAAGTAACATTGCCCACTTCCAGAAACGCTAGAGAGCTGAGCTTTGGCAGACTGATAGGAAATATGATAAAACTATAGGAAAAAATTTAAAAACACCAAAATTTTAATTTACTTCCTTCCCCTATAAATGTAAAGTTATGTAAAAGTAACATTGCCCACTTCCAGAAACGCTAGAGAGCTGAACTTTGGCAGACTGATAGGAAATATTATAAAACTATAGCAAAAAATTTTAAAACACCAAAATTTTAGTTTACTTCCTTCCCCTATAAATGTAAAGTTATATAAAGCAACACAGAAAATATTTATAAATTTAAGATGAAAGAACGGTGACAAAATTCTACTGTACTTCCAGACATATTTCAAAGCTGAAGTTAGGAAAAAATTTAAAAACACCAAAAGTTTAATTTACTGCCCTCCCCCATAAATGTAAAGTTATGGAAAGGAACATTGCCCACTTCCAGAAATGCTAGAGAGCTGAGCTTTGGCAGACTGATAGGAAATATTATAAAACTATAATTAATTTAAAATTTGTATTGGAGAACTTGGCTTTACTTCTATCTCAATTCTTTTTACGGAATACCATTTTCGCGTACTTGGCTTTTTTTACATGAAATGTTTTTGTTATGATAGATTTTTAAGAAAATAAAGCTTAGGGAATTTAATTTAATGCTCTAAGAAATAAAGACAAAATATTTGGATCCCTATCACTTAATAAAGTAAATTTATCAGTTTTTACCGTTAATATCTCTGGAATGTGGATCAAAAAAGTAGTAAAATCCAGACTTGAAGAAGACTGCTAGCCACATATCCTGGTGTTGAAGCAAACAGACAGGTTCTTGTTGGAAGAAAACATCTAAGATCTCGGATATTTTGCTTGGACTGAATCTACAAGAGACAAAATAAGAATTTAAGCTCAGAAACTAAGAGAACAAAGATACAAAGAAAAAAGTCTTAGCTACTTAAAAAAATCTTACAGAGGAATCTAAAAATTTGCTCAGAGAAAAAAACAATAAAAGAGATAACACCTAGAGCTCTTTTTCCCATGCTTCAATTCTATCCTTTAGCCCACTCTCTGCACTTTTACTCAGGTTTGCAGCTCTTCCTGGTCAAGGATTGATGCCCTGAGAACCTGTTGTCTTAACCTCGAGTAGTAGTAGTGTGGGTAGGTGCTAGGCCTGGCGACTAGGCACATGAAGCGCTCTTTTCGCTACCCCGGCATCCCCCCTACTGCGTCCTTCCTTCGCTAAGGAATCTGCCCGTCTTCTGTACAAAGGCCAGAATATCTGGCCACCTCAGATTCAGAAGGTCCTCCGTCTCAAAGGCTTCCTTTTCGAATACCTCTCTTCTTGCCTTCACATGATGAGAGGAAATGCGCCTAGGTCTCATCTTTGGTCCAACATCGCTCGCACGTCGCGTCCTCCTTCACTCTCATCTTTTTTGTGTCCTTGTAGGACGCAGTGTCCGGTTAGGACTCCCACTATGGCTTCCACCTCTCTTCGTGTTCTACGGAGCAGCCAGTCCCTATGGAACTTGCTGTATCCTGTCACATACTCCTTCGCCTGTCTGGCGTTTCCTGTGTTGGTCCATTTCCTTTGTAGTTCCTCCTTGAGTAAGCCTCGCACATTTTGCCACGAGGTATTTTAATCATTCTTTTTGCTACCCACGGCATGGATAGGTAGGGTTATTCTCGCATCCTATATATGTCCCTCTACCAGTTATGTCCCGTCAAAATTCCTTCAGTCCATCGATTTATGACGTCTGTCTTAGACAGTTCACCTGGAACTAGCTAATGACCTTTCGTCTGAAGTATTTTTAGCTGCTTTCCGAAAATTCAAGGAGAAGGGCGAAGTTAAACACTTTCATAGCGATCACGGCACCAATTTTATTGGAGCTAATAGACAAATCAATCTTATGTTCACTAGGGGATTATGGGAAATTAATGCGGTTAAAATGAATTTGAGCGTTATTCAATACAGGGTGTTTCACGAACATCGAAACAGAGGCCTTTTTGGGTATTTAGAGTGCGAATTTGGAGAAACGCTTGGACACGTCGATTTTGTTTGCGAAGGGGACACTTTTTAGCTATCTTGAAATTTTTGTAGCACGAGGGGTATACTTTGCCCCTATATTTTGAATAGGGAGAATGGGTCTAGTAATACCTTGTTTTGAAGGCTTTTTGAATGTCCTTACAACCGTGTAAAAATTTCAAAAATCTAGTTTTTGAGATAATTGCCTTTAAATTTTCAAATTTAACCTGTTAAAATAAAAATATAATTAGAATTTTAATCTTATTCGGATTTAATTTTTATTTTATCATTCCATGTTAAATTTAAAAATTTGAAAGAAAATTGTTGGTGCAAGCAATGAATTTCCTATTTTTCATTTTCTTTTCCTTTTCTGCGCGTTTAAAATAATTTAAATTTTCGCGCTCTTAAATATGCATATGGGTTTTCACGGCACCGCACACGTGCGAGTGCGCAAACAACCACCGACACAACAAGACACTAGAAAAATCACATTCCCAAAAAAGTGAATTTTGAGGTGAAAAACTGGACGTTTAAACGTTGACTGGAGCCGCAAGAGAGTCCGAGGTAGGTGCCTTTTCATATAAAATTCCATATGTATCGTAACTTTCCATTTACAATCGTCAATACCGACAATTATTTTTAAATGTGCTTGTAAAGCCAAACCGGCGACCTGTCGAAGGAAATTCCATTATTTTTCAGTACTTGCACGCACAGAAATATTTCAAAAACTAATCAATGGATTTTCGAAATTTTTACACCGTTGTAAAGATATTCAAGAGAGCTTCAAAACAAGGCATCAGTAGACCCACTTTCCCTATTCAACATATAGGAGTAAAGTATACCCCTCGAATAGGGTTCGTGCTACAAAAATTCCAAGATAGCCAAAAAGTGTCCCTCTCGCAAACAAAATCGACGTGTCCGAGCGTTTCTCCAAATTCGCACTCTAAATACCCAAAAACGCCTGTGTTTCGATGTTCGTGAAACACCGTGTATAGATTTAATTACCTTTCAGTAATGATAGGCTTATAAATAGTAACGTGAACATCCATTGCTTCTCCAACAACAAATTTTCTCATAATGTTTTCCATGCCCAATTTGGGATCGATGGTGTTGGGCCCATATGCGATGTACGAATCGATATAGAGTTGATTGCCTGCGTCCAAGACCAGATCGATATGTCGATAGTTCCATTCGTCGATTGATAGAACGGAATGAAGCACCACTAAAATATAGATCCAAGAAAAGTTTATAAAATATAAAATTAGGTAAGGTGAACAAAACTCAAATAACAGTAGGTAATGAAAATATTAAAAAAAGAAATAATCAATTTTTTTTTTATTTGTCAAACACACTGTGTTTTTTTTATTACAATCTAGTCAGTAAGACTAGTTAGCAATTTTGTTTTAACTTAATTTACTAGAAAAGTCAGATTTAAACTTAGGGTTCACTCAACAGTTCTCCCCGCTTTGTTTAGTCTGTAACTCACAATTGTGTTGTGTTTATAGCATTATTTTGTTTTATGTGTAATTCACTTAGTTTACTAGCTCAAACGGCTTCACTCTTTTTAGTCGTCGAACTAGCATAGTATTGTCTAGAAGCTGAATTGTTTCCACATTCACATGCCGATGGAGTCTATCTTCATGGCTTTTTGCGTACTTTTTTATAGTCTCTGCTACAGTTTCGATTTTTAGATCTCGATGAAGGTCACTATTTCGAACGTACCAAGGTGCATTCACAATGTTTCTTAATACTTTATTTTGAAATCTCTGTACAACTAGAATGTTACTCTCTTTAGCACAACCCCATAGTTGAATACCATATGTCCATACTAGTTTCAGTATTTGTCTGTAAAGCAGTAACTTATTATGAATTGTTAAATTGGACTTCCTTCCAATTAGCCAGTTCATTTTTCTATACCTTATCTCAAGTTCTTCTTTTTTTTTCTTAACGTGCTTTCCAGCGCAATTTGGCATCAAGTGTCATACCTAGATATTTTGCCTGATTCGAATATGGTACTGGAATGTTGTTAATTGTTATTTGTATGTGATTTATATTTTTGTTTGTAAAATCAACATGAATTGATTTGGTTTCATTTAATTTTATTCGCCACTTTGTGGTCCAACTGTGAATTTGGGTGACTGCATCCTGAAGTTTTTCTATGCATTTTTCAATAGATTTTTCTACCGTCAATAAACCAGTATCATCGGCAAATGTTGCTAAGTGACAATTTTCTGGCTTTGGGATATCACAAGTGAATAATAAGTATAGATAAGGGCCTAGTACGCTACCCTGGGGCACGCCTGCTTGAATTTCTCTTAAATTTGAGTATGAGTCTTCCTGTTTTACTCTAAAATGTCTATCAGATATGTATGATTGCAAAATATCCGAATATTGTTTTGGCAGAAACCTTTTTAGTAAATAATCAATTGAAATTTACTTCTTTAAGGAACACTTAACTTTTTTATGAAACAAATATCAGACCACTAACTTTAAAGAAAAATAAGTTACGTGGCACCGTTTTCTGGGTATTTTCCGAAGGAAAATATTAGATTTTAAACATTTTCCTTAACAGTTGAGGGGTTAATGTTTAGCCCTCACAAAAGTGTTCTTTTTTTAGATCAAACAAAATATTAAACCAGAACAATGGTCAGAACACTACAAGGGACTGCTGCAGGAGACGAGACCCGAATATCTGGCAGCCTCTCCGGCGAGAGACATAGAAATACATGGAGAGGAAGTAATCATCGAAAAAGAAATGATAAAGAATAGTATTAAAATGCTTAAATCCGGAAAAGCTAGCGAACCTGGGGGAATATATGCTGAAATGCTCAAATGTGGATCAGAGGAACTACTCGAAAATCTCACATATATTATCAATCAATGCATAAACGGACATCCAGTACCTGGAAAATTGCATTCATATCCTCAATACATTAAAAAGGAAACAAGCTGGATTGCAACAGTTACAGAGGAATTTCAATAATCAGTTTTCTAGTAGATTCTATGGTAGGATTCTTAGAGATCTAATAGAGAATGATTTTCATGAACAAGAAGAAGAAGAGCAAAGTGGGTTTCGTGCAGGCAGATCTTGTAGGGATAAGGTTTTTTGTCTTAAACAAGTAATTAAGAAAAGGAGCGCCAGAAATATAAACTCATGTTACCTTTGTGGACCTACAAAAAGCATATGATACCGTTCCAGTAGAAAAATAATGGACAGTGTTAGAGCAAACTAATATCAATCACAGATACATAAAAGCGATAAAAGAACTATACAAAGGGTCAAAATCTAAAATTAAAATTGGAAATCGACTTTTAAAAGAATTTCTGGTAACGAAAGGCTTAAGACAGGGATGTTGTATTTCTCCAACTCTTTTTAAAATTAACGACCGAAAGAAGACATGGATTATATGATGAGAAAATTAACGAAAGAATACCAAAAGTGGGGATTAACAGTGAAAGTGGACAAGACACAGTACTTATGTATTGGAAACGAATCCAGTGAGTTAGAACTAGACAAAAACACAAACAACAGGAACAGACTATAAAGAACTGGAAAAAAGAATAGTAAAAGTAAAAAAGGTTACTAGATGTCTTATCAGTATCTTATGAAGCAGAGAGATAAAAATAATGTAAAATTTAACATATATGAAACAATGGTGAAAAGCACGCTGTTGTATGGACTAGAAAATTGTCGCGTAACAGAAAAATACAAAACAGAAATGGAAAGTGGCGAAAGGGATGCAATAAGAAGGTCAATGAGAATATATAAAATAGATCACATAAGAAATGAGATCATAAAAGAAAGAATGGGAATCGAGGGAAGCATAACGGATGACATCACTAAAAGGCAACTGATATGGTACGGCCGTGTAAAACAGATGAACGATAAAAGATTACCAAAGCAGGTCCTATAGAAGGGTAAAGTAGTAGTAAAAGATTCATTTGTTACCAGCAACAATACAGTTTGGTATATCCTGCTTGTCCTTGGTTTCGTCAGGAAAACTTTTTTGGGACTTGTAGCCCCGCAAGATGGCTAGACCACTCTTGATCGGATGGTAACCCTGTCTTCCCATCAGATTTAAACGTTTCTGTTCTTTGCGTTTGTGTTCCTCTTGGGCCTAAAACAGGATTTTTTTGTTTACTTTTTAATGTGGGGATTAAACGTTTTCTCCATTGCGTAAAATCGGTTGAATTGGAAGTTTATAAAATTTTTAATCATAGTCTCGGTGGCTCAATTCGTAGGGTGTTTGCCCAGAAAGCCGGAGGATCCGGGTTCGACTCCCGGCTGAGGCAAAACAAACTTTTTTTAAAATAATTTTGCGTTCTTTAATTTGACCCTTGGTTTAAAGTCATCATAAGTTTAGTGATTTTTTTTACCAATTTTCTTAAAATTCTCTTTTGTTCCGAAGCAACCAGCTTTGAACATCTCGGTATCACAGCTTGAACACTGCTTTTGGTGGGGGTTTTGCGCAGCTTATGAGGTGTTCTCATTGAGTCTTCAACTACGATTTCTACAGGAACAATGACGAATTCACATGATTTTTGATCTGGATCTAGGATACAGCCTAAAAGCAAAATACTGAAACGTATAAAGGTCGAACCGAAAAAAAGTCGTATCGGAAACTTGTCGATTTTATAACTCAGCTGCAACAAACTGTCCATGTTGCCAAGTGTACTGTTACATCATATACTAGCCTCACCTAAGAGACTATCCAAACTTGACCTTTCAGTGCCAGTTCAACGAATTTAGCCAAGAAAATTTTCTAAATATTCTCTTTTATTTTCGACTTTTCTACCTTTCGATCTTTTTGCGTTTCGACAAAACTACGTTACGATGATTTTGCGTCCCTTTTCCATTGCGTTTTGCGAGTTTATTTTCTACTATATTATTTTCGAAACTTTACGGATCGACGAAGTTACGATTTGTTTAATTATTTATCGACAAAAATTACTTTCTTCTTTTATTTTTCGACTTTTTTTACGGTTCGATCATTCTGCAAATCAACTTAACTCCGATTCGATGCTTTTATGTTTCGACGTCGTTACAGATCGACGAAATTACGCTTCTTGTAAATTTTTTCTACTACCGGCTGGGCCAAAAAAACCGGACAATTTTTTTTTATTATAACTTTTGAACTATACTATCCATTTTAATGGGACGAACTGCACTGACTAAAAATATTTTTTCTATAAGCGTGCGGAAAAGTCCACTTTTCTGCACGCATTTTAGTGTGGAAAGTGCCACTTTTACGCACTAGTGCGGAAAAATATTTTTTCCGCACTAGTGCGGAAAAGTAAATTTGTTACGATTTTGAGGTGTTCTATAACATTTAGACCGTTCAAAATACATTTGTATCTTTCCTAGCACACGAAATATCCTAAAAATATTCAAATTGACTAAAATTCTGCTATATTTTCAATATTTTCGATAAAATAAAGTTTTCAGTAAAATAGGTTCAAATTATAAGTTTTAAACCTCCCCGGTATAAATATCGTCATTGTCAATGTCAAACAACAATGAACACTAGTGGTTTTAGATTTGGCATCTTAAATCACCATAGCAACAAAGTACAAACAAACTGTCAAAACAAAGCCAATTTTGCAGATACAAGCGTCTTTTGAATTTTTCAAACAAAAAAATCAGATTTTCAATGGATTCTTCGGACGAAGTCAGTTCTAGAAGCCGCTAGAATGTGAATAATAATAATTGATTTGATTAAAACGTTTTGAATATAAATAATTTTCTGATTAATTTTTAGTTTTTTCCTCACGCTTATAGAAAAAATAGTGTACCTAACTCGTGCGTAAAGTGTCTTTTCCGCACTTGATTGCTGGCCAAACTCCGCTATCGCGTCGTTTGGCCATCTGCAATCGCGTGCGGAAAAGAGGCACTTTCCGCACTAGTTAGGTAAACTACTATTTTGTCCGCCGTCTCAAAATCCAAAATGTCGGACGGAATTAAAATGTGCCCTTCAAAGATGCTCGTTTATTCTTGAGTTGCGAACACGTTTTAATTATTTTTTTTTACATCAGTAAAAAGGCTGCATTCTTGCCATGCACAACAAGGTACGAACCAGCAAAATCGTGTGTTTCTAAAAAAAAAAATTCTGTTTCACCCATTGTTTTGAATATTATACGATTGCCTTGCCAATCATGTCTGCATTTATTTCCTTATAAATTAATTTACTGAACCGATTTTGATGAAATAAAAAACATCCTGGTGAGAATTGATTGCTTTTTAAAGATCATTATTAAAATTTATCACCATCCTAAAATTTAAGATGGTGGACAGAAAAATACTTGATTCTTCAAAATGACGTGTTTATTCTTTAGCCGACATTTTAAATTCAAAGATGGCGGCAAATTTTGATTATATCTCTAAAGATCAATCAATTCTTTTTTCAATGATTTTTTAATTTTACAAAAATTGGTCTAGTATGGTTGAAACAAAAATAGATTTTTTTACGAATCACCGTACCAATTTTCCTAATTTGTACCTCATTGTATGGGGAAAAAGTAGTACTTTTCAATAAATTAAAAAAATAATTAAAACATTCTCGGAAAATAAGAATATGCACGCCATTTTGAGGAATCAAGTATGATTCTGTCTCCCATCTTAAATTTTAAGATGGCGATAAACTTTGACCACGACCTTTAAAAAGCAATCAATTCTCACCAGGATGTTTTTTATTTCGTCAAAATCGGTTAAGTAGTAATGAATTTATAAGGAAACAAATGCAGACATGATTGGCAAGGCAATCGTAAAGGCAATCGTATAATATGCAAAACAATGTATGAAACATAAATATTTTTCTTTACAACCACCGAACCGATTTAGCTGATTCGTACCTTGTTGTGCGTGCCAAGAATGCAGCTTTTTTACTGATTTAAAAAAATAATTAAAACATGTTTGCAACACAAGAATAAATGAGCATCTTTGAAGAGTACATTTTAATTTTGTCCGCCATCATGTATTTTGAGATAGCGGACAAAAAGATATCTTAAGTCAAAACTTTGATTAAGTCTCTGAAGTCCAATTAAAATCGATTATGTAGTTCAAAAGTTATAATTAAAAAAAAATTGTCTGATTTTTTAATTTTGACAATTTTACGCATCGACAAAACTACGTTTCGTTTAAAATATTTTCGTCTATTTTACTTTCGATTGTTTTATTTTCAAAAAAATTTTTGTCGACCATTTTCCGTTTTGACAAAACTTTTTTCAATGTTTTTGTGGCGAGCCAATCACACTCTGTATAAGTTGACTAACTAACCAATGATATGGTCCGACGCCATCTTGGCATTGACAAAAGACAGAAGACAACCTGTGCCTGAGAACAGAGGCATTCCAGTGGCTCCTCTAGGGTTCGGATCAAACAAGTATATCAGTGGTGGGCCTTCTTCTTGGGGCTGTTCCCAAATAGCCAGAGTCAGGGGCTCAGTTACCATTATTCCGTGACTATTTTCTTCAAAGAAATTCTCTACACCTAAAAATACATATACCGAGTCTTTTATTATCTCAAAAAACTGTGGAATTTTTTGATACTTATTTTCTTTGTCAGCAAACATTAGTAGATTAGTAGAATTGTTCAGTTAACAATTATAAGAGAAAATGTCTATATAAACCCTATATTTCGATGGATTTAGTCGCAAAATGCATACTGCATAAATGCTATACTTTAAGTATAAAAAATAGTCTTTTTCGTACCTCTTCGTAAATTATTGACCATAGAATCCTTGCTGTCAAGTATGCCCTTTTGGTCGGTTTGTCTAACTTCAAAGTTCGCTTTCAGTACTCCGACAGTAAATTCATTTTTCACCTTATAAATATCCAAGGTATCTTCCCACGCATTGAAATCGAATCCAAGGTCGTTTGCGCTTTCTTCATGTAGCTCAGCTCCTAAAAAGTAGATCAGGTTTATTATTACAGCACCTCGGATTGCTGATAGGTACTCTAACCGGACATAACCGGTTGAGGAAGCACATGACACGTATAGGAGTCGAGAATGACCCTACCTGCCCAGCCTGTGGACAGGAAGAAGAGACATCAAGACACCTCGTGGCAGAATGCGAGGCCTAGGCAAGGATGAGACAACAGGCACTCGGAGCGCCAACTCTGAGCGAGGAAGAACTGCACATGCTCAAATGGGCAGACTTACTGGACTTTGTAAAGAGAACAGGAAGGCCCAATGAGTTACCCGACCATCAAAGGGAAGTGCAGAGAGTGGGATAAAGGACAGACTTGGGACATGGCAAAAAGGGCCTACTCTGGCCTACTTGTCAGACCTGCGGGTCAACCCCCCCACCACTACTACTACTACTACTATTATTACAGTGAACATTGCGGACACCTCTATTAAGCGGACACTCCCTTTAACCGGACAAATTTGTTGGAACCAAGCTTTTCCCTATTTCTTTACTTGTAAAATTGACTCCTATGACCGAACACTCAATGGTCTGCAAAAAAAAAATTCTTGAGCCCTGGCATTATTTCCACTGATTTGTATGTAAGACGACTTCCTGAAGCCAAATATAGCTTGCGTTTTCTTCTATCACCCACCATTTTTGAGGGAGCAGCCCTTTTACCTATTTTTATCATTTTTCGAGAATAATTATAATATTATCGACATAAATTTAAATTTTTAAGTATAAAGAGAGTTATTTTAGTTTCAAACAATAATAAATGCATGGGCGAACTCAGGGGGGCTTGGGGCCCGCCCCCCAAGCCTTAGATTTTTTACATATATTCCACATATTTCATAAAAAAAACACAAAAAATGGAGGCGTCGACGTCGGGCCCCCCAAGACATATTCCTGGGTGCGCCACTGATAAATAAGAACTTTCGTACCTTCACTTGGTGCTTGCTTTCCTTTTATACCCTGAGGTACAACCCTCTCGTTTAAAAAACCAGCAGTACTCCGCCAACATGCTTGGATTTCACTTCCCTGAAAACCTATTTTCCAAATTAGTGATGTCTTGATCAAACCGTTCCCTGTATTCATTCGAGACTGCTCCTAAATTTTCAGGAAAGAAGTCCAGATGCGAGTGAAGAAAGTACACTTTAAGAAACATGTCACATCCCTTAGCCTTGTACGCTAAGAGCGATTCCTCGATCTGAGCGACATAATCATCACTTTTATGGTTACTCAAAAAGTTCTTACACACGTTTTGGAATGCAACCAAGCTCATTTTTCTTTTTGATTCAGGTGTTCAATAAACGTCGAATCTTAAAAAAGTTGTCTAATCTGGGGCCCCACAAAAACACCTTCTTTGATTTTAGCCTCACTAAGACGAGGAAATTTAGTTTTCAAAAATATGAATGCGTCGCCTGTTTTGTCCAGTGCTTTTACAAACTGTTTGATCAATCCAAGTTTGATGTGCAAAGGCGGCAAGTAAATATTATCTTGCGGAACTAAAAAGGATCGTTGGCGACATTTTTCTGACCAGGAGTAAATCTTTCTCGCAAAGGCCAGTTCCGTACAATGTTATGTTTGTCCCGTGCTCGGCTGTCCCATTCACAAATAAAGCAACAATATTTTATTTTTTTATTATAGTTTCTGCATGAGCGTATACAAGGGGGAGGGGGGCTTGGGGGCTGTTGGCAGCTAAAATTTTATAAAAATAATTAGAAAATGCATATAAAATGATAAAATCGACAATATCCATTTACCATTTATGCAAAACACCTCCCCCCCCCTCCCAAACAAATGACTTACCATCTTGCTGTAAATATTAATGTTTGAGAACACTAAACTCTCTAGTCTCTCAGAAATAATGATGTTAAGGCCAAAAAAAACTCCTTTCCGTCCCACCAAACTATCGAAACGCAGTAAAAATAGGTAGGGGGGTCTCCCCCAAAAATGGGGGGTGATGGGGAAAAACGGAGTTCATATTTGGATTCAGGAGGTAATTTTAGATAAGAATCGACAAGAATGGTGTTAGGGCCGATTTTCATGCCGAACCGGACGCGAACAACTTTTTTTTTGTTAAAAAATTCTAAAACCTCCCTTAACCGGACGCGAACCTCTGACAACGGGACGGAGCACTGCACGACATGGGCATAAATATTATGTAGTATGTTGGCAACAACGCACTCTGTAGCCAGGGAATTACCTCTTTCCGATTTAATGCGGAGACTAAATACTTCTGTCGTATTTTGTTCGGTGGGACTGCTGTTTCTTATTTTTATTGTTCAGAAGAAGACTCTTACCGAGTTGTATTATATCATCCAATAACGGTCTAGTCCAGATTTCTGGCTTATGGATAAGTGTCATAGTAAGTGCTATAACAGCTATCGGAGCATTCATTAAACCTGCTATATTTCCGAATTTGGGGTCTTCTTGACTTATACTTCCTCTAAAAATAGCAATTAAATTATTATGTACCGGGGCTGTCGGACAAACGTATTTATTTATAATGTTGCATGATGATTGATGTCACTCACCGCTGACAACTTATCTTATTTTAGTGAAACGACAGTGAACTTGAGAAGAAAATATCATATCCAAAAAAATGCGATGGGTTTGTCCCGTCCCTATTTTATTAAACACAGCGCTGCTTCAAAAATATAACTTATACCAAGGTTAACACAAAAATAGATGCCACGACCCTGAAAAAATCAGCTGTTCTCCCGGGGCTGAATTTTACATTGGGTCTTATGGGAGGTCAGATGTTTTTTCATGATATTTTCAAAATGGCACTACAGATTTCCGCTAAATTTCAGTGAAATATGCTCAGACACCATCCCGATATTCCACCAAAGGTTTGTAAGGAAGCAACATGATTAAAAGGCTAAAATCTTCAAGATTTAGCATTCCTTATCTTGAATTCAAATTACCCGCCATGTACGACATGCCAACTGTTATATTTGACATGTATTTGACTTTGTCATATGTGATTGTCACATTCGCTTCTGCTTTAAACTTAATTTTTGTGAGCTTATGAAGCGGCTATGAAAAATTAGGGCTAACTATACATTTAATAAAAATTGTTCTGCCAGAATAAAGTAAAAACAATCTCAAAAACGGCTTTATTTTTTTAAAAATCAAATATCCATGAACCGTCATTCTAACTTCAATATTTTAAAGACAATCAGCTGTGTCGTAACGTGACCATCAAAAAAAAATCAGCCCCGGATGTGACGTCAACAAAGTGGAGGATCGTGCAAGGCCAACACAAAAATAGAGGCCACGACCCTGAAAAAATCAGCTGTTCTCCCGGGGCTGAATTTTACATTGGGTCTTATGGGAGGTCAGACGTTTTTTTATGATATTTTCAAAATGGCACTACAGATTTCCGCAAAATTTCAGTGAAATATTCTCAGACACCATACCGATATTCCACCAAAGGTTTGTAAGGAAGCAACATGACTAAAAGGTTAAAATCTTCAAGATTTAGCATTCCTTATTTTCAATTCAAATTACCCGCCATGTACCACATGCCAACTGTTATATTTGACATGTATTTGACTTTGTCATATGTGATTGTCACATTCGCTTCTGCTTTAAACTTAATTTTTGTGTGAGCTAATGAAGCGGCTATGAAAAATTAGGGCTTACTATACATTAAAAAAAAATTGTTCTGCCAGAATAAAGTAAAAATAATCTCAAAAACGGCTTTATTTAACAAAAAATCAAATATCCATGAACCGTCATTCCAACTTCAAAATATTAAAGACAATCAGCTGTGTCGTAACGTGACCATCAAAAAAAAATCAGCCCCGGATGTGACGTCAACAAAGTGGAGGATCGTGGCCCGTCCATTTTGATAGCCCTGGATCGTGGCCCGTCCATTTTGATAGCCCTGCTTATACAAGATCTCTTATTTTAGGTTCCCACACTAGTGTCCCTAAGTAATTTGACAGTTCTTATATTTGAAAGTAGAACCGTCAAATTATTTAAGGACACTAATCCACATTATTTAGCTTTGCTTTAGGCTTGGTCCACAGTTTCACTTCTTGTCACTAATATTTAATTTCCCTCTTTCTCTAATAGGGTCACGAGGGGGTTTTAACGTGACGTAACACAGTTTAAATTAGGTTTAGATTTTTATTAACAATACTTATAATTACTACTTACAATAAATACATCTTGCTAACATGCGTATGCTCTAGATCGCTCGACTTCTGACTATTACTTGTCTCATGGGCGTAGTCAGGGTCTAGCTCAGGGTGGGGCAAAAAAGCAAAAAAAAATACAATCAAATAACCTAAACTTAATTTAATATTAACTTGCGAGGATTGCGAATAAACCTTGATAAAACGTCTAAATGAGCTAAATCCAAGATGGGGCAGGTGACAAGCCAGGGTGGGGCAAGTTACCCACCCTGCCCCACCCTGACTACGCCCATGATTTGTCTTTACTGTTAACTACGTGTGCGACGTTACGTTCTCAGCTTACAACTAACTGCTAAACTCTTTTGTTGATGCTTTTATTCAAAACCGTTTGCCATTGATAGGATATTGAGATGTGTTTTGTTTCCTCTATGAACATCATCGATGACCGGTCAATCGCTTCTGGTTTTTATTCCGTATACAGTTTATTACACGTTTTAATACAAATTGAACTATATACAAAAGTTCATTTCCTTAGAATGTTTTAGGTTAATGTGCACTTGCTTATAAACGTAACTTATGTCATTTAGTTAGATAAAGAAACAATTTATATTTCAATATTTTTCCATTACACAAAAGGGATAATAAAAGTGAGCGACAAGAAGTGAAACTGTGGACCTGGCTTTACAATACCTGACGATAGATTTTCCAGGGATAACAGTTTTTAAGGCATGTGTTGTGGGGACAGTTTTAGGTACTGCTACGGCTACTGTAGGTTCCCTTTCTCTTGGACATAAGTCTCTACTCAGGATTACCTATAGAGAAAGATGAAAGATAATATTTTGTTTTAACCCAACCGGAAATCAAGCACTTTTTGTATAATTTGTTATATGGAAAATGCCACTTTACAGTCAGGTCCTTTCACAACAAGGGATTGGAAAAAAACCTTGTAAATTTCCTATGTTGACATGTAAAGTTCACGTTTCCGGTCTACTAACATAAATAACTAAAGTTTATAACCAATGTATGCTTTGATGTACTCACCTACGGATCCCAGACCTGGATACTTACAAAATCAAACATGGATAAGGTAACAAAAGCCCAAAGATCAATGGAAAGACAAATGTTACATGCAAAGCTAACAGGTAGAAAAAGGAAAGGATAAGAAATAAAACAAAAGTAAGAGATGTCAGAGAAGAACTAGCAAAATTAAAATGAAAATTTGCCGGTCATAATATTAGACAGAAAGAAGAGAAAATAAAAAAACTAGGGAAAGACACCCAAATAAGACGTGCGGACGATTTGAAGAAACATGCGGAAACTAGATGGATGAACACAGCGACAGATAGAGAAGAATAAAAAATATTTTTGTCATTAAATACTAAAAAAAAATTTACCCTGTGAATTAAAAACTCATTGGTTCCAATTTTCGGAAGATTATCACAAAAAATTTGCGCTAATTTTTCCAAATTTAAAAAACGGGTGATACAAGCAACTCCTATAGGAGACTTGATTCCATTTGGTCCTCTCTTCATTCCATCAAACATGTAATAGATCTTCACTCCCCGCCAAACTGCCACATAAAATCCTAAAAAATTAGATATAAAGTCAATCAATCAATCACCCGCCCTTTCATAAAATTGATCTCTTGGTGTTATTGATCACTGCCAATTATGGTTTAGTTATTATAAATAGTTCAGAATATACAGGGTGTTCGGCACATGAACCGTCAAAATTTTTTGGGATATTGTTGGGGTTATTTGCTACCTTTTCAACCTTGGAACTTGGGTCCTAAGAGTCACGGCTAAAGAGATATAAATTTTTATTTTTTTTTTCTTAAATTATCCAAAATCCCACCTTTAAACCCTTGTAAGCTTTTTATTAATGTCTGGAAAAGCACCTTTTTTTTTAAATTCTGTAATCTTATGCTATTCTAACTAATTATTAGATTTGTTAAAATTTATGTACTAAAGGGACATACGAGGTTTTTTATTAAAGAACAATAGTGATTTTGTGAAAGAAAATCAATTTCAAAATTAAAAATTAAAAAAAGTATCGACACCTGAAAACTTCATTTTCTTTTAAAAACTTCTCTAGTTGATTACCTTTCTAACGGTATGCTACACTTTGATTAAAAAACAATTCTGCTTTAAAATACGGATATTCCGTGAGACAGGCAATAATCGTTCGGAATTTTTTTTTTAATTTGTCAAACATACTGTGTTTATTGTATTACAATCTAGTCAGTAAGATTAATTAGCAATTTTGTTTTAACTTAATTTACTAGAAAAGTCAGATTTAAACTTAGAGTTCACTCAACAGTTCTCCCCGCTTTGTTTGGTCTGTAACTCACAATTGTGTTGTGTTTATAGCATTATTTTGTTTTATGTGTAATTCACTTAGTTTACTAGCTCAAACGGCTTCACTCTTTTTAGTCTTCGAACTAGCATAGTATTGTCTAGAAGCTGAATTGCTTCCACATTCACATGCCGATGGAGTCTATCTTCATGGCTTTTTGCGTACTTTTTTATAGTCTCTGCTACAGTTTCGATTTTTAGATCTCGATGTAGGTCACTATTTCGAACGTACCAAGGTGCATTCACAATGTTTCTTAATACTTTATTTTGAAATCTCTGTACAACTAGAATGTTATTCTCTTTAGCGCAACCCCATAGTTGAATACCATATGTCCATACTGGTTTCAGTATTTGTTTATAAAGCAGTAACTTATTATGAATTGTTAAATTGGACTTCCTTCCAATTAGCCAGTTCATTTTTCTATACCTTATCTCAAGTTCTTCTTTTTTTTTTCTTAACATGTGCTTTCCAGCGCAATTTGGCATCAAGTGTCATACCTAGATATTTTGCCTGATTCGAATATGGTACTGGAATGTTGTTAATTGTTATTTGTATGTGATTTATATTTTTGTTTGTAAAATCAACATGAATTGATTTGCTTTCATTTAATTTTATTCGCCACTTTGGATTGATAAGAAAAATAATTTGATGTTTATGATCGTTTCGAACAAAATGTATAAATAAAGAACACAATACATTATTGTTAAAAGTTTAACTTTTGTTAAAGTAGGTAAACGATCACAAACATCAAATTGTTTTTCTTACCAATTCCAAACGAGTCTCGCCCTTCTGACGGAATATCCGTATTTTAAAGCAGAAATGTTTTTTTGTATCAATGTGTAGCATATCGTTAGAAAGGTAATCAACTAAAGAAGTTGTTAAAAGAAAATTAAGTCCTCAATTGTCTATACTTTTTTTGATTTTTAATTTTGAAATTGAAAAAGCATAAGATTACAGAATTATAAAGACAAAATGGTGCTTTTCCAGACATTAATAAAAATCTTACGAGGGTTTAAAGGTGGGATTTTGGATAATTTGAGAAAAAAAATTTAAAAATTCAAATCTCTTTGGCCGTGACTCTTAGGACCCAAGTTCCAAGGTTAAAAAGGTAGCAAATGACCCCAACAATATCCCAAAAAATTTTGACGGTTCATGTGCCGAACACCCTGTATTTGGGTGGACTCGGACTTTTGAGACACCCTGTAGTAGTTTCTCTACCAATGATAGATAGATAGATAGATAGAAAGAAATAGTATTTATTTTCACATGCAAAAATTACATAGAAAGTGAGTCAATTCTTGGTAAAAAGGAAAAAATTAATTTACAACCCAATTAAAAAATGTACCTTTGGACTGAAGAATGCCATATTTACTTTCTGTAAAGAATTTTTCCAATCCTCTTTTTACGTCAACTACATCTTCAAAATCTTGTGCTTTAGTATCTCCTAAAAACAAGAAAATCACATAAATGATGAAGCCATATAATGTACCCAGTCCAGACATAGCTAGCTACGACTACTATGTCGGTTTAGAACGTTTTTCTACGTTGTCCGGCGCCTATTCTTATATTTTTCTGTTACGCGTCAAGTCTCTATTCCGTACAACAGCGTGATTTTTACCATTGTTTCATATATGTTAAATTTTACATTTTTTTATCTCTCTACTCCTTGAAATACTCTTAAGACATCCAATAACCTTTTTTGCTTTTACTATTCTTTTTTCCAGTTCTTTACAGTTTGTTCCTGTCTTATCCATTGTGACACCCAAGTATACATACTCATTGCATGTAGATATTGTTTGTCCATTGTCTAGTTCTAACTCACTTGATTCGTTTCCAATACGTAAGTACTGTGACTTATCCACATTCAATGTTACCCTCACTTTTGATATTCTTCCGTCAACTTTCTCATCATATACTCCATGTCTTCTTTATCATTAGCAACAATTACTTCGTCGTCAGCAAACTGTAGTGTGTTTATGGTAAATCTGTCGTTAAGTTCTATTCTCATGCAGTGTACTTTATGTTTCCAGTTTTTTAGAGCTATTGCGATATATATTTTAAAAAGAGTTGGAGAGACACAACATCCCTGTCTTTCTCAGGAATTCTTTTGAAAGTTGATTTCCAATTTTAATTTTAGATTTTGACCCTTTGTATAGTTCTTTTATAGCTTTTATGTATGTATGATTGATATTAGTACTGTCCATAATTTTTCTACTGGAATGGTATCATATGCTTTTTGTAGGTCCACAAAAGTAACATGATATTTCTGACACCTCTTTTCTCAATTACTTATTTAAGACATAGCTAGAGCTATTGGATCAAAATGAGGCTGATTTAATGATATAATAAGAACTTATTTAATACTACCTGAAATGATCTTGGGTTCTATTTTGACGTTCACCATAAACTTTGATATACAAATTCGTTTTGGGATGTCGTCAAGATCAAATTCGTAGTGATCTAGAAGCCAGTCAACCTAAAAAGGAGATATGTAATATTGTTTATAAAAAAATCAAAAATCAAAAATCAAAAATCAAAAATCAAAAATCAAAAATCAAAAATCGAAAATTGAAAATCGAAAATCGAAAATCGAAAATCGAAAATCGAAAATCGAAAATCTAAAATCTAAAATCTAAAATCTAAAATCTAAAATCTAAAATCTAAAATCTAAAATCTAAAATCTAAAATCTAAAATCTAAAATCTAAAATCTAAAATCGAAAATCGAAAATCGAAAATCGAAAATCGAAAATCGAAAATCGAAAATCGAAAATCGAAAATCGAAAATCGAAAATCGAAAATCGAAAATCGAAAATCGAAAATCGAAAATCGAAAATCGAAAATCGAAAATCGAAAATCGAAAATCGAAAATCGAAAATCGAAAATCGAAAATCGAAAATCGAAAATCGAAAATCGAAAATCGAAAATCGAAAATCGAAAATCGAAAATCGAAAATCGAAAATCGAAAATCGAAAATCGAAAATCGAAAATCGAAAATCGAAAATCGAAAATCGAAAATCGAAAATCGAAAATCGAAAATCGAAAATCGAAAATCGAAAATCGAAAATCGAAAATCGAAAATTAAAAATTAAAAATTAAAAATTAAAAATTAAAAATTAAAAATTAAAAATTAAAAATTAAAAATTAAAAATTAAAAATTAAAAATTAAAAATTAAAAATTAAAAATTAAAAATCAAAAATCAAAAATCAAAAATCAAAAATCAAAAATCAAAAATCAAAAATCAAAAATCAAAAATCAAAAATCAAAAATCAAAAATCAAAAATCAAAAATCAAAAATCAAAAATCAAAAATCAAAAATCAAAAATCAAAAATCAAAAATCAAAAATCAAAAATCAAAAATCAAAAATCAAAAATCAAAAATCAAAAATCAAAAATCAAAAATCAAAAATCAAAAATCAAAAATCAAAAAATAAAAAATCATATAAGATCCGAAGACCCGTCTAAATCTAGGGACCGTGGACCTAACCTACCTCTTCATTCTCCAAATTAGAAGTGGGGTCCTGCACCAACTGCTTTCTTCGAGACTTTTTCAGATAACTATAAAGCTTATCTCCATACATCAACATGGTGTCAGGAGTGGTTGATACGAAACATGTCGATTCATATACATGTGTGATAGCTAGAGCAACAAGACTAGCTGTCAAAGTTTGCTTGCCTCTATTGTTTTCTGGGAAAATTGGGCTGGTTAAATCACCAGATGCTAAAAAAATCAATTGAGATCAAACTAAGTCCATATTTGGACCTTGGTTCATAATAAAGTTCACCTAAAAATCGAAACTAGATAGAGATTATAGAAAAGGAGGCAAAAAACCATAAATAAGCAATAAGTTCGAAAACAATATACTGTGCTAGTTCGAGTTGTTATTACTAAAATCATAATAAATACTGGGGTTTATACCTCTTATAATCCACATTCCGCTATCAACCTCCTTAAAATCGTACCAATCCCCATCATAAACGCTTGTCATTTGGTCTTCGGGGTTCCACCTATTCTTTAACTTTAAAGCATTCTTGATGTTCAACTGACTGATTGTGAACTCACCCTTAGCTCGATCTTCTGGTGGGAAATTGCCATAAATGTATTTGGCCATGTCTTCAACGATAAGGAAGCGCAGTACGCAGGCGCGACCTATTAACGAATTTGACAAATTTATAGAGCCGGAAAAATAACGCCTTTTTTTTAAATGAAAAAAAAAATGAAATGTTCGAGCGCAAATGCCACGATATAAATACACACGTAGGTGGTACGCAGAGCTCTGAACAAAGATACATCCAGATCATCAAACCAGACTAATTGGCAGAACACTACAATGGGCTGCTGCAGGAAACGAGACCTGAATATATGTCAGCCTCTCCAAGGAGAGACATAGTAGTACATGGAGAGGAAGTAATCTTTGAAAATGAAATGATAAAGAATAATATTAAAAAGCTAGCCACCCTGGGGGAATATACTCTGAAATACTCAAATATGGATCAAACAGACTACTAGAAAATCTCACGTATATTATCAATCAATGGATAAACGGACATCCGGTACCTGATGATTGGAAAATTGCATTCATATCCTCAATACATATAAAAGGAAACAAGCTGGATTGCAACAATTGCAGAGGAATTTCAGTATGGTAGAATTCATAGAGATCTAATACATAATGATTTTCATGAACAAGAAGAAGAAGAGCAAAGTGGGTTTGGTGCAGACAGATCTTGTAGTGATAATGTGTTTTGTCTTAAACAAGTAATTGAGAAAAGGAGTGCCAGAAATAAAGGGACTCATGTTACTTTTGTGGACCGACAAAAAGTATATGATATCGTTACGTTAAAAGCGATAAAAGAACAATACAAACGGTCAAAATCTAAAATTAAAATTGGAAAACGACTTTTAAAAGAATTCCTGGTAACGAAAGTGAACAGTGAAAGTCGACAGGACACAGTACTTATGTATTGGAAACGAATCAAGTAAGTTAGAAATCACAGAACAGACTGTCAAGAACTGGAAAAAAGAATAGTAAAAGCAAAAAAGTTATTGGATGTGTTAACGGTATTTTATGGAGCCGAGAGATAAAAAAATGTAAAATTTAACATATACGAAACAATAGTGGAAAGCACGCTATTGCATGGAGTAGAGACTTGTGGCGAAACAGAAAGATACAAAACGAAAATTGAACGTGTCGAAATGGATGCAATAAGAACGTCAATGAGAATATCTAGAACAGATCATATAAAAAATGATATCATAAAAGAAAGAATAAGAATCGAGGGAAGCAGAACGGATGACATCACTAAAAGGCGGATATGGTACGGCCATGTATAACGGATGAACGACGAAAGATTAACCTGGGCTAAACTGGAATGGCCACAGTCAATCCAAAGATCAATGAGTAAAAAATCCTGACAGAAGATGATTGTCAGGACCGAAGGAGATGGAGAATATGCGTCGGACAACGTAGAAAAACGTTCTAAACCGACATAGTAGTAGTAAAATAATGTTTTCCTCCGTTGAAATCTTCACTTACCATTTTTCTCTTGCTGTATCCAATAAGATTCACTTTTTTTTATCTTAGGTGGAACGACTTCTTCTTTAGGTTCTTCATCTTCTTCAGGTTCATCTGGTACTTCTTCCTTTACAGTAGCTATAACTTCTTTCTGTTCGTTTTTGTCACCTTCTTCTTCTTCATCTTCATCTTCGTCTTTCGGTTCCATTTTAATGGCTCCAGGTGGTGAATCTTCATCCATATCATCCATTTCATTCATTTCTGCACCTTGAAAATTACAGTCTAGTTATAAATCTGTCGTTTAGTAAAAACTTCTGCGTCAGCATTACCTTCACCTTTTTCATCTTCACCCTCTTCATTATATTCTTGATCACCTGCAGCTTCTTGAGGTTCCTCAGGAATTGCTTCTGGAGGTTCAGGATCCCAGTCCTCATTCCCTTTAAAAACAAATTTTATTTGTTATAAAGTAATTATGTCAAAACTTTATTTGCTGACCTTACCTATCCACTGGCCTTGCTGATCTCTAGGTTTCGAATCAAATAAATAAAATGCTTTATCGTCTCTCCACAAGACGACTGAGTAATCATTACTTGCCAGAAGATATTCAGTGTTTGGATTGTCTTCATCTTGTGGCATTTCAAATCGTGTATTTAAGGCCTCTGTTATCGTTTTCAAAGTTTGTCCTAAAACATATTTCTGTGTTAGATAAAACTGCACTTTTTAGAACAAAATTAGACATGCTATAGCCTAGTAGGATATTTTTAGTGAATTTAAATAATATAAAATTATTACCTGTTTCCCAGTTGATAGTTTCTGTATCCAGTACTTCCACTTCAAAGCTGTTCGGTCCAATTGTGAAATCATTTTTGGCGTTCTCTAAAGTTATTTTCTTTTCTAATTCTCTTTCTTCTACTTCCTCTTCTTCTTCCTCTATTTTCTCTATTTCCTTCGATTTTTCTTCGTCCTCCTCTTCAGGAGGAGGCGGCGGGGGCGGAGCTTCTCTTTTCGGTCTAGCATCGCCTCCACCCTTGGGATCTTCTGGAACTGGTTCAGGAGGCACGTCAACTTCATTCTGTCTCTAAAAAACAAACAAATTCATTAAAAAACTATGAGATAGAGTCAATTAAAACTATGAAAAGTAATACGTACCTCTAAAGATTCTTCAAAAGATTGTTTTTGGACACCAGCCATTGATTCTATATACAGGGTGTCTCCTTTTATTAAAATATCGTCGACATCATTCACAGTCCACTCCCTGGATGGTTTGAGTTTGTTGAATGCCATTGCTATTAAACACATAGGCACCTATTTAAAAAAAACAATCAAAATGAATTGACAGGTAATGCCCCAACAAACAATTAAAGTTGTAACGACGAAACCCCAACTAGAAAGAATTTCTTAAAAGTAACCGCAACGTACTCCCGCTACGTCTCAGTATACCATACAGCGACGTTATAATTCCCTAAGTGGGGAACCAATTTCTGGTTATAACTACTTGGTCAAGTGTTTAAAGTCACTGTAGTAACAACTACACTACTACGTCGTAGCCAGGTATCTACTACGTCGTAGAGGCTGTTTTTTTTCCGTAATGGCATAAAAGTTGCGATGTAGTTGCAAATAATATAATCGTTTCTTTTTGGTAGAATTGTTACACAATATGGTGGACACAACAGTAAACAGACTCGCTTAGTTTTTTTGTTTGGTTATGGTTATAATATGAACTATGTTATCCAAAAGTGTGAGAATTTACGAGCAGAGGATCAAAATTCGAGTGCGACGCAAAGTTTTTTGTATAACATGCATTATATATATTGCAAAAAACCGGTGCGCCCGTAAAATTGAGCCGTTTTCTGGTAGCTGATGGAATTTTTGTGTTGTGATTTTGGAGGTTATGTTTTCATAATCGACAGTTAACTCCAACAAATGGTGCTTAAGAAGAGCATTTTTGGTAAGCTTCAACTAATTTGTTTATAAAATAGTATGGCTCTTTAATATGAGCTCATAAAACGACAACAAAAATATTAAATTTTCTTTCTTACATAAAAACATGGCGTCCCAAACTATATTCCCTGATAGTCGAAAAGGTTACTTGCAAGTAGTTGCGGCTTTAAAGTTGATCCAAAAAGTTATTTTGTCTACATTGTTACATCAGATGTTACTATGATGACACAAACTTTTGTGGTAAAAATTAAAGTTATAATGTAGTTGTCGGATACACTTGTTTGGGACTCCAATGAAGCTTAACTTTCTAGTGGTAATTAAGTAGGATATAAAAGTCAGGGCGACTACGAAATAACGACTAAAAAGAAAGTAAAACTTTAGCAACGTCCTATTGTGGTAGAGAAGACTATCAGAATCGACTATCAAGAAACAATCCTATGAAGTAGTTTAGAGGGTCGTTTTTACGAAACATCTACTATTTCCTGATACTAAATAGTAGTTAGAACTAAAAAGTAACAAATTTTGGTTGGGATCACCACATTTCTACTATAAGAAAGTAGCAAAGCCTTTAGAACATGTAGCCGCTACTATAAATGTTAGTTGGGGCAAGGAAGACTTCTACAAGACTACAAGACTTCTCACAGACCTGGAGCGTGGCAGAAAGGGCATACTCTGGCCGATTTTTTGGATCTGCGGATCAAATCCCCACTACTACTAATATTCTACTTTAAAACCAGGTGCTAGTTACTACCATGTCGGTTTTGAACCTTTTTCTACGT
Organism: Aspidapion aeneum; assembly: GCA_963576565.1. NCBI lineage: Eukaryota > Metazoa > Arthropoda > Insecta > Coleoptera > Brentidae > Aspidapion > Aspidapion aeneum. The sequence goes on from OY755046.1 coordinate 70,428,514, forward strand.
TATTAGAAGCCTATTCTTCACCTCCTTCGATTCTGACAATCATCTTCTTTCAGATTTTTTTGACTCATTGATCTTTGGATTGACTGTTGCCATTCTAATTTAGGACGCCCTCTTTTAATGCGCCCTATTAATTGCCATTCTAGGACCTGCTTTGGTAATCTTTCGTCGTTCATCCGTTGTACATGGGCGGCGGCGGCGGGGATAGCAGTTTTCTTTTAGTGATGTCATCCGTTATGCTTCCCTCGATTCCCATCGTTTCTTTAATGCTCTCATTTCTTATATGATCTGTTCTAGATATTCGCATTGATCGCATCAGCGTGCTTTTCACCATTGTTTATATTTTTTTATCTCTCTGCTCTATAAAATACTGTTAGGACATCCAATAACCTTCATTGCTTTTACTATTCTTTTTTTCCATTTCTTTACAGTCTGTTCCTGTCTTATCAAATGTGATACCCAAGTGTACAGCGTGTCCCATTTTCGATGGGATTAAATGGGAAACTCGGTTATTATTAAAGATATTGATTTTCTGATTGCACCTTACCGTGCTCTTTTTTTGAGCCCTTAAAAATGGCGTAATCAGATTTTTGCTATACCCCGTAGTTTCGCTAATATAGGGAGTTTTTGAAAAAATTGTATTTTTAATAATCCCTTCTATCTCGCTTATTTTGCGAGATATTTTTATTCTGTAAAAACCTTTTCATGGCAACTTTTTTAGAAGAAAATAATGAATGACATTGTCAACTTTTTAAAATATTGCTTAGTTTTTGAGATATGGTATTTATCATAAAAAAATTAAATACAGACCTGGATTTTTTTTATTACTATTTTGATTGGTTTCATGCTAGTAATATCATAAAATAATAAAAATTTAAAAATTTTTTGTTTTAAGGTAAAAAAAAATATTTAATATTTAAAAAAAATAGTCCGAACCTGTATATTTCCAACATAAATATAAATTAAAAATTGCTAGTTAAACAATTTTTAACTACTGACTATTTTGATACTTAGCATATTAAAATGGTTTTACGTTAATTTACAGATTTATTTGAAACAAAGTCTACGAAAAATACAAAAAAAAACAAATTACAAAAAATAACTAATTTTTCTGATTACCATTATGTGTAAGACATTGTTGGCATTTTTGAGTAATTTTTCTTAACGCATTTTGCACATAAATATTTCTGCCATTTAAATATTGGGATTTTGTTGCTTGAATGAAGCAGTCAAACATATCACATTTTTCAAAATCTGGATATGGTCGATTTCTAGCCAGTTTAAAATAATTGTAAGCCATTCACAAAAATGACAAGTAAAATGACAATGTCAATTCCACTCTTTTGTTTTGTAAATTTCACGACCTGCTGTGCTACCATCAAATAATAAGTATAATATTATTTTTGTAACTTTTTAACGTTTTTTACTTTATTTATATATCATTTAATTATCATTTCAAAACAGATAAACTAAAAATCGTTCAATTAGTGTGTCTTGCAATTTTTAATTTATAATTACGTTGGAAATTTCCAGGTTCGGACTATAATTTTTTTTTCAAATATTAAATAGTTTTTTTTAACCTTAAATCAAAAAAATATTAAAGATTTATCATTTTAAGGTAATAATAGCATGGAACCAATCAAAATAGTAATTAAAAAAATCCAGGTCCGTATTTAATTTTTTTATGATAAATACCATATCTCAAAAACTAAACAATATTTTAAAAAATTGACGTCATTATTTTGCTCTAAAAAAGTTGCCATAGAAAGGTTTTTACAGAATAAAAATATCTTGCAAAATAAGCGAGATACAAGGAATTAATTAAAATGCAATTTTTTCAAAAACTCCCTGTATTAGCGAAACCACGGGGTATAGCAAAAATCTGATTACACCATTTTTAAGGGCTCCAAAAAAGAGCACGGTAAGGTGCAATCAGAAAATCGATATCTTTAATAATAACCGAGTTTCCCATTTAATCCCATCGAAAATGGGACACGCTGTACATACTCATTGCATGGAGATATTTTTTGTCCATTGTCTAGTTCTAACTCACTTGATTCGTTTCTAATACATAAGTACTGTGTCTTGTCCACGTTCACTGTTAACCCCCTCTTTTGGTATTCTTCCGTTAACTTTCTCATCATATACCCCATGTCTTCTTTATCATCAGTTACAATTACTTGGTCGCCAGCAAACTGTTGTGTGTATATGATAAATCGGTCGTTAAGTTTTATTCCCATGTCGTGTACTTTACGTTTCCAGTTTTTAGAGCTACTGATTTATACTTAGATTTTGACCCTTTGTGAGTGGTTAAGTGCCAGAGTTGCCTAAACCACATTTTTTTTAAAACCGTTATTAATGCTAATAAAATATTCCAAACTGGTCTTCTGTCTGAGGCAAACATGCCTATTCCACAATTTTAACTATGAAAGAGGCGCCATCTATTAGACGCTATCTATTAGTAGCATTTTTAAAACAAGGGCTATCTTTCTTTTGCATTATCTCAGTTAATAATAAATGTGGCATAGGCAACTCTGGCACTTAACCACTCTTGTGTAGTTCTTTTATCGCTTTTATGTGAAATAAAAAAGAAATTTCATTTTTATTATTCTAGAACTTACCGTTTGCTTTCCTCGAGCGTAGCTTTCGAAAACGTCACTTTTTTCACTTAGTAACGAGCGCAAAATAGCTGTGTTCTCAGTTATTTTGGTATAGTTATTTAGAGGTGGTTTCACAGGACCTGCTCCAGCCTCATACAGAGTTACCTAAACATCAAATAATATATAACATAAAACATCAAATAAAATATAACATAAATATTTTAAAATAACAAACATGTTTCGTGGCTAGTCGGGTAAAACGGAGTTTTTGTTTCTCTCATATTTTTCCGAGGGCAGCTTGAAGCTTAACTCAACGGGGGTCCAAGATCTAATGGACACCTAATAAGTGTTGACAGTTAACTGTTTCGTCCTTATAGGACTCCTCAGAACACCGCTTGGTCAATGTGACACCCTTGCGAAATTATTTAGACGGTTTTGTCTCTAATCCTATGTAAATAGTGAGAAAAATCTCGCAAGAAGCGCCATCTACCGAGATACGAGAGAAACTAGAACAAGAGCAGGCGAAAATAAACTGCTATACATATCGATCAATGAAAAGATCGATTGCAAATAAAAAAAACCATCCATGACCTACGACAGCTTAGACTAGTGGCGTATATAGAAAAAAGTTTCGGGGGGGGGGGGGGGCCGAGACAGTTTAGGGGGGAGGGCCCGACACCACATTTTATGTTTGTATTTTGAGGCCTATTAAAATGCGTAGGGTGACATTTGTGGCAGCTTACGCATTTTAATAGGCCACAAATTGGCGCCCAACGTGGGGCCTATTAAAATGCGTAAGCTGCCACAAATGTCACCCTACGCATTTTAATAGAATATATGTGTCAAATATCTAAAAAAATCTTAGCTTCGGGTGCGGCCTGGGCCCCCAGCCCCCCCCCCTTATATACGCCACTGGCTTAGACATTACTTAAGTTAAATTTTTCGTACCTTAATGTTGGCTATATTGTATGTATCCTCTATTTTTGGGTCCAGATTAAATTCCAGAAATTTGGCTATGTCTTCTAAGGATAATGTTCTAATCACACATGATGCCCCAAAGCCTAAAATACAAAATGGCAACGCTAGAAACTCAAAAAAACTTTTTATTCGAAATTTTTTGAAGCTGATTAAAGATGTTGAGGTTTGGTAGAAAAAAAAAGACCAACAAGAAACACATGACAAACATAAACGCGGAAAGAAACACCAAAGTATAGAAGAGGTGTCAGACAGGGTGAAACAATATTCCCTAAACTATTTAAACAAGCCCTAGAAGATGTTTTTAAAAACTTAGATTGGGAAGAAATAGGTATCAAGGTAAGAGGACAATACTTTAACCACCTAAGATTGCTGATGATATCGCCTTAATAACAGATAAAAAAGAAGAACTGATAAAAATGCTGGAATAACTGGATACAGCAGCCAAAAATATGGCTTGAGTATGAACTACACTAAAACTAAAATCATAACAAACACAGATGAAGATATCACGATCAGAGTAAACCAGGAAAAAAATTGAACAATTAGTGGAGGATATATATATCTGGGACAAATTGTTAAACTAAACAAAACCCAAAGATCAATGGAAACATTTACATATAAAGCTATAATAGATAGAAAAAATAATGAATGGATAAGAAATAAAACAAAGGGATGTCGGAGGGAAGTAGCAAAATTAAAATGGAAATTTGCCGGTCATAATATTACGATTAAATACCGAGATGAATTCCAAGACGTGCGCAAGCGTTGATCTGTCACTTCTGCCAACCAATCAACTGAGAGATATTTCAGTATGGTTTTATACAGCAAAACTTTAATAATTCCCAGTTCTTTTTGATGAAAATTCGTCGTTTTTGTGCTGTGAAAATGCCAGTGACGTGCAAGTTGTGTGACAAATTATTTAGTGCCCAATTTAATTTGAATAAACACTGTCATCGGGGTTCTACTGTATGTCTATGCTACGATAAACATTTTTTAAGATTTAGCGCATTTAAATTTGTCAATACTCCCATGGCAAAACAAAATAAACGTGAAATGCAATATAGAAGAAATACTGCATATACCTCAAAAAATATTAATCGCAGCACATAGATATTGTAAATTTTTGAAATCAAAAAGAAAAGACGAATCTTAAAATGCAAAAATATACAGGGTGTTCCCTCTCAAAAAATCGACTTCATTGTCACACCCTGTACAGGGTGTCCCAAATTCGTTGTTTTTTTGTGGTGTCGGGTATTTCTAGGGGAAATAGAAAAAAACTGAGCCCCCTTTGCGATGCTTAAATTTTAAGAGAAGCCTAAAGGTGAAAACCACATTTAGATATAGCAAGCCGTTTTTAAGCTACGGAGTGTTTTTGTCTGCATTTTGCTTTTGTGTAAATAGCTTTTTTATAGATCTTTTCTTGAAGGATTGACAGATGGTTTTTAAAATATTGCATAAAGTTGTTATTTTTCTTACAGAATAACTCTCTTTTTATTCGATTTTTAAAATCAGCTTAAAATTTCCTTTAAAATGATGTATCACACTCAATATTTTAATTTTTTATTTTTTTTTATTGTTTTCTTTATTTTTATTTTTTAATCACCTCTTTATTCTTTTTTTATTTTTATAATTTTATAATATTAAAATATTTTAAACCCATTAAGCAAACTAAAATATGTGGTAAAAATAAAATAAAATAATTTTATGTGATCTCTCAAAAACTAAATGTGACAAATGAAATTTAATTTAACAGTTTAATTCCTCTTAAAAAAGTGTCTTAGGAATGTTTTCACAGAAATAAAAAATATTAATAAATAAACAAGTTATAGACCCCTTCCCAAAATGCAGACTTTTTAGAAACACCCCGTAGTTTAAAAACGGCTTGCTATATCAAAATGCGATTTTCACATTTAAGCTTCTTTTGAAATTTGAGTGTCGCAAAGGGGGCTCAGGTTTTTTTAGCCCCTCTAGAAATACCCGAAACCTCCCAAAAACATCGAATTTGGGACACCCTGTACATGGTGACGGATAGAAAAAAATTATGTTGGCTTTTAAAGTTGTCATAATTAACCAAAAAAATCTACAATTTATTATAGCCCTTTATTTTCAATGATAAAGTTGCTGAGTGCTCAGGTTATAAAAAACCACCCGATACCTACATAAAATCATACCTAAAAATTAGAATTGACCATTATTTTATACCTTGAATTTTTTATTATACGTTAAGCTCTTCGATCTCGCGCCAATCCTGGTATTCGCGCCAATAATTTAAATTAGACATTTTGACGTTAATTTTGGCGCATGCTCCTTTGATGGAATTCATCTCGGTATTTAACGACTCGTATAATATTAGACAGAAAGACGATCGATGAAACAAATGTATTGTAAACTTGAGTCCTTGAAGAAAGCTAATACCTATGGGCAACCCTTTAGCATCTCTACTGTAGGGATCAAAATAGTAATAGTAGTCGTCTTTTTTCCATACTGCCATGGATATTTCCCTTGATGTAAGAACTCCCATATCATAATTCTTAAAGAATCTTTCTAAACCCTAAAAGAATCGGTCATTTTAATTAAAATCAACTAAATCGATATTATCTGACATTTGACAGATCTCTCTTTTAGTAGTGTAGTAGTGGGAAAGTGATCGGAACCCAGTAGGTCAGAGTGTCTGTAGTCTTATCCTTAATTGTGTAGGTTTCACATTTTGCCACGAGGTGCCTTGATATCTCTTCTTTCTGTCCACAGGTTGAGCGTTGAGCAGGAAGGGTCTTTCTAGACTGCAATACGTGTAATGTGCTCCTTCCCAGCAACCATCTAAGTCTGATTGTTTGAAATTTTACCTTATACAAGCACGGCAAGTCATCGTTTTCTTTGGAAAAAATTAACCCATTAACTGTACATTCATCAACCTCAAAACTAGCTTCTTTGTCTCTGAAAATTTGTGTCTTTTTTACTTCAGATAACATTAGCATAGGATTGATGAATCGAGACTTTTCGTTTAGTTCTATGACTGATTTTTGGTAAAGTTGGTCTCCAATTGTCAACACCTGAAAATAAATTTCCAAAACTAGAACCGTACACCAAACAATGATCTTTAAAACAAAGATGATCAGAAACAAAATTTCGGATTTCTATTGTCTTTATTTACTTTTAATACTTTTAAACTTGGCGTTTTCGAGTGGGTTTCTCTTTTCAAGTGTAGAAAAGGAGTGCGAGAAATATAGAGACTCATGTTACCCTTGTGGACCTACAAAAAGCATATGATACCGTTCCAGTACAAAAATTATGGACAGTGTTAGAGCAAACTAATATCAATCATACATACATAAAAGCGATAAAAGACTCTATGCACACAAAATCTAAAATTAAAATTGGAAAATGATTTTCAAAAGAATTCCTGGTAAGAAAAGGCTTAAGACAGGGATGTTGTGTCTCTCCAACTCTATTTGAAAATATATATCGCAGTAGCTCTAAAAAACTGGAACCGTAAACTGCACACCATATACACACTACAGTTTGCTGACGACCAAGTAATTGTAGCTAATGATAAAGAAGACATATGAGTATATGATGAGAAAGTTAACGGAAAAATACCAAACGTGGGGATTAACAGTGAACGTGGACAAGACACAGTACTTTTATATTGGAAACGAATCAAGTGAGTTAGAACTAGACAATGGACAAACAATATCTCCCAGCGATTAGTATATATACTTGGATGTCACATTTGATAAGACAGGAACAGACTGTAAAGAACTAGGAGTTCCGCAAGGATCCATACTTGGACCTCTAATATTTTTGATATTTGTGAATGATATTTCACATCTTTCTATAAGTGGTAAAATTACCAGTTTTGTGGACGATAACACATTCTTGTGGCATGATGTTATTTCTGAAAGGCTCGCAGTTACAGTTCAAAACGACCTTGGTCTCATTAAGGAATGGTGTGATGCAAATTTATTATCTTTTAATGTCTCAAAGACACATATTTTAAATTTTAGATGTGATCTCAATAATATACAACTACAGAATGAAAATATTACAAACCAGGGTATTAATAAGTTCTTGGGTATCATAATTGATAATTCACTTAAGTTTGATGAACATATTAAAAAGTTAAATGGTAAGATTGCTTCAGGCTGTTTTGCTCTGAGAGTAGTAGCACAGAACTTTGTTACGGCAAAAAATGTATACTATTCTTTGGTTCAATCACATCTTTCTTATGGCATATGCTTTTGGGGATGCTGTTCAAATCAACTTTTTAAATCGGTATTTACTTTACAAAAGAGAGCAATCAGATATCTTTGTAGAGTAAAAAGACGTAGTTCCTGTAGACCTTTATTTCAGGAATATAAAATACTAACATTATGTTGTATCTTTATTTTGGAGACAGTTTGTTTGGTGTTTAAAAAATATCGAGGCGAATTAGAAAGACCTAGTACTTACTCTAGTCGTCGTCCCTTTTATTTGCAACTTACAATTCCGCATTCAACCTTCTTTAAAAACTCATTTATATACAATTGAAAAAAAAATATTTAATCATTTATCGGTGGAAATTAGGCAAATTGTTTGCTATAAAAAAATTCAGAAGGATGACAAAGGAATTCTTAGCCACAAAGAGCTACTATAGCTTGGAAGAATTTTTTTCTCACTAGATAAATAGAAATAAAATATTCTTTCTTGGATTCAATTCCATTTTCCAATTTTCGACTATTATAAAACCGGAGTGAAATTTATTTGCTGGTTATAATTATTATTTTACTTTATTTATATTGTAATGAATATGTATACTTATATTTTCTTACTAATATTAGCATATACAGTGCAGATTAGGTAGACGTTAAGTTAGATAAGCATGGCTTTGTCAATGTAATCTTTTTCTACAGACAATAAAGCTACTTTTGACTTTGACTTTGAACTGGAAAAAAGAATAGTAAAAGCAAAAAAGGTTATTGGATGTATTAACAGTATTTTATGGAGCAGAGAGATAAAAAATAATGTAAAATTTAACATTTATGACGCAATGGTGAAAAGCACGCTGTTGTATGGAATAGAGACTTGTCGCGGAATAAACAAAAAAATACAAAACAAAAATAGAAAGTGTCGAAATGGATGCAATAAGAAGATCAATGAGAATATTGTCATGTATGTCATTTAGGCATGCTATCCGGAACTTGGTTTGTTGACCTGATGTTAAGATATGAGAACGTCAACCTAGGAAGTATGTCGTGCAAACCATTTATGTTTAAGATTAAGACACGTTTGTAATCACATGCTTCTATAAATCCAACCAAGAACGGATAGTCGGGGTTCAGTTCAGTTAGTACACTTAGAGTCCATCGCACCGACTATTTTTTTCGTTACTTAGCCTTAAGTGTTCCTTATTACGTCATAATATGATTATATTAGGAAACGCTTTAAGCTAAGTAACGAAAAAAAAGTCGATGAGATGGACCCTTAGTACCTAAGTTCTCGATAGTTAAGTATAGAAACAGTAAAGAGATTCTGGCCGAGAGCTGAACCCGACCTACACGTGAATCATATTCGTATCATAAAACTGGGCCAGACAGTAGTGATTAGCTTGTAAGTATCTTTGTACTTAGTATTAAATAAACCCTTAATATCTCACGATCCTCTTTATTTGTGCGCAACATGTACACAAATAGTCACGACCACCCCCTAATGACAATATCTAGAACAGATCATATAAGAAATGATATCATAAAAGAAAGAAGAGGATTCGAGGGAAGCAGAACGGATGACACCACTAAAAGGCAACTGATATGGTACGGCCATGTACAACGGATGAACGACGAAAGATTGCCAAAGCAGTTCCTAGAATGGCAACCAATGGGGCGCAGAAAAAGAAGGCGTCCTAAACTAGAAAGGCAACAGTCAATCCAAAGATCAATGAATCAAAAAAACCTGACAGAAGATTATTGTCAGGATCGAAGGAGGTCGAGAATAGGCGTCGGACAACGTAGAAAAACGTTCTAAACCGACATAGTAGTAGTACGTGGTGTTTAAAAATAAATAAAATCCGAAATTTTGTTTTAATTATTGATTGTCTACTTTTAAACCCAAAAATGAGCTATGGAGAGTCAGAAAGAACTTTTGAAGAAACGATGGTAGTTCTAAAAAATTGGAAACCTGCTTAAACCTTGACTATACCTCATCAACAGTATCTGAATTCCATTCCTGCAGACCAACCAAACACACCATCGCTAAGCTCATCAGGGCATTGGATGTGCCTTGAAAATGTCTGCTTTCTGGGGAAAAGCGATAGCTTTCTTGGGATATGGTACCACGTAATATCCATTTTCTCCAACAAAAACCTCAAAACAAAGAACAATTACCTGAAGATTTAGCATACTTTGGTTTAGATTTTGATTGTAGAAATATCAAATTACCAAAAGAAAATCAAAGTTTGTTGGAAAATCTTCATAAGAGATATGATTGATGATGATTCATATGTGAGTGGGCCTCGTAGACCTTCCACTGCGATCATCAGTGGGTCTATTGTGGATCACTTTTGAGTGGTTTCTCACCACTGTATGCCTAATCCTCCAAAAAGGCCGGCTATCAGTTTGGGTGAGACACTGTTCAGATCTTCTGAGTCAATCTGAGGTTTACCGAAAGTTTTCTGACGTAAGCGTGCAATAGCCGAACATTCACACACTACATATCTGACTGTTTCGTCATCCTCCATAAAGAGTCTACATTCGCTCTCTTCTGTTAGTCCCATTCTATGCATGGGTACTCTTAGTCGACAGTGATCCGTAAAAAGACCAGTCACTATACGTATCTCCTGTCTGGTAAGTCCAATGATGTTCCTGGCTCTGTTACTACAAAGTCCTTTAATGAACTCTTTAGAGTGAACCAGTTCTGGTATATTTATCCAGTATTGTTGGAAGCTATTCTTCATTCATTTTAATATGGTTGATTTAGCAGCATTGTATGATATCCCCAGGGCTGATTCGAGGCCGGAAAATTCGGCAAATGTTGCGTCCCTCGCTGCTTGGTCTGCGACCTCATTTCCCTCCAAAAAGGGGATATTAGTACCTCATATACTACCAGGAAGTTTCGGCCTTGTTGGGCACTACTCACTACGAGCAACTAATGTTCAAAACTTTATTTTTATTTTGGTATTTTGACTGTGTGTCCTAGCAACATCTCTTTCAATATATCAAATTACCTTTAAAATTATACCAATCCTCAGAAATTTCGCAGTAATCTTTAATTTTAACTCTACTCAAATAAAACCTTTCTTCTCTTCTGGATTTTTCCGTATTATGCATATACAATTCTACCAATTTCTTCAAATCTTTAAACCAAGTAACACATGCTACTCCAGTTTGAGTTTCTTCTGTTAAGAAGATATTAGGATTTGGATTCAATTTAAGAAGTGCTAAAAGAAGAAATGGATTTTAATTATTTTATTTTTTTAATTTGTTTTTATATATTTTTTATAATTTTTTGTAATATATTTTTTTTTTGTTTATTATTTTTTTAATTATTTTTTTATACATATGGATGATTCTACAAAAATGCTGTGGAGTGGGAATGCATATTTTTCAAACACAGACTGCAAATGAAGCATAATTTTAGTTATAAGATTTAAAACGAAATGTTTTCTTTATGGAGCATTTGAGTTTAATGTACAAAAAAATGGCAAGTTTATAATTTTTTTATTACAAAGCAAATACCTCATTCCTGTGGTGTAGTCCCAAACCAAATATTAAAAACTCAGATTGAAAAAAATATCCTAATAAATAATATTTAACCAAGTCTTAACTATTTATCAAAAAATTGATAAAACTTAAGTTTGCAGTCATATTTTTGAAAATCCAAATTTACATCTTCTCCGGAAAATTTTACAATTTTAAACGTGCTCCATTTTAAATAACACAATATTTGTGAATACCACCGGTTAATTTCTAGAGAAAGAGACGGCCCTGGATATCTAATTTACTTGTGAAGGTTCACAAGCTGTGACAGATAATGTCAACTTTAGTTTGGTTTAAGTTATAGATCTTTTTATTTTCGGCAGAAAATTAGTTTTTTTCGGAGAAATTAAAAATGAACGCTTCAATTAGCATTCCTCTGGTCAGTAAATATTCGACTGATATCAATAGTATTATTATTTTGTTATAAATAACCAAATATTAAAAAAATTCAAAATTTAAACAATACAGGGTGTAACTAAATAAGTGTAAAACATTTAAGGGAGTGATTCCTCATCGAAAAAAAGATAGGATCTTTCATATAAAGAAACTTCATTGGAGCATCCCTTGTTAAGATACAGCCCCTTAAAGGGGGTACATAAAATTTGTTTAACAATTTTTTTCACACGCACTAAAAAAGTTACAATATTGAAATTAACCTGACATTTTCTACTACCAAAAAGACAGCCTGTAATTTATTTGGTTTACCCCATGGTTGTAAGGGGTTGAAAACGCAACCCCCAAAATTTATTTCCAATGTCACTTTTTGTCTTATTATTTGTTTACCATTTAAAAATGTATTTCCGATAGCCTGTTTCATTGTAAACAAAAAATGTCTCTTGGATTTTTTGCTCAAAATAAACCAGTTCGCAGCAAAAAATTTATTTTACGAACAACTACAGAGATACATCGTCATAACTGTTATGTGGCTGTATCTTAACAAGGGATGCTCCAATGAAGTTTCTTTATATGAAAGATCCTATCTTTTTTTGGATGAGGAATCACCCCCTTAAATGTTTTACACTGACAATAAAAAAAAATTAAAAATTTAAAAATTTATTTTTTTAAAATAATAAAAATAAGAAATAAGACATTTTTTTGTTAAATAATTACCTAATGAAAAAATAAACAAATAAAAAAATATAATTCTTTTTATGCATGAAAAAAGTTAAAAAAACAAATAAATAAGAAAATAAAAATATATATAACATCAAATAATATAGAAAATAAAATATAGTAAAAATACTAATAAAATAATTTAAGTTTAAAAATAAAAAAATACATATTTTTTGTGATTTAAAAAATAGGTATATTTTTTTTTATATAAAAAATTTATAAATAAATAAACAAATATAAAAAATATATTTTATTATAGCAATAAAAAAAACAATTAGTAATAAAAACAAAAAAAAACAAAATTATTTACAAAAAATAATAAAAGATCAAAACTTAAAAAAAAACAAACATAAAAAAATATATTGAAAAAATAACAAATTTAAAAATAAAGAAAAATAGTAAAAATATTAAAAAAACAAACACAAGAAACATTGTGTAGGGGACAATTCGCCGCGGCCGATTCGCCGCGAGACAATTCGCCGCCGGCCAATTCGCCGCCGGCCAATTCGCCGCGGGGACAATTTGCCGCGAGATTTTTTATTTTATGATGTTACCATTGGCAATACCAAGCCTAAGATTTTTTAAAATTATTTTTACATATTTCATGAATAAAAAGATTAAAGAGTATAAAATTCGCCATCATGAGGCTTCGCCCCCTCCCCCAGAGAAATCAGCCCCCCCCCAATTTTGAGGCAAATCGGTTTATAAACAAGAAAGTGCGCCATTGTGGAACTGCCATTTTGATTTTTTTGTAAATTTTAGTTAAAAATAATAATCAGCGAGATGAAAGATCTCAAAGGTCCGAGTTTGATGCAAATCGGTTTTTAAATGGGAAAATCCGCCATTTCGGATCCACTATTTTCATTTTTTTAAATTTAAGTCATAAATTGTATTAAGTTACCTTAAGCGCCGCGATGTTTCAAGTTTGAGGCAATCGGTTCATAAATAGGAAAATCCGCCATTTTATTTATTTTTCTAATAAAAAAAATGTTGAATTGTATTATACTAACCACCAAATAACTAATTGATAAAGTTTGAAAAAGTTATGATCAAACAAATAATATTATATGAAGTCAAGCTAAATAAAACTGTTTAAACAATTGCCAATGGTAATATCATTAAAAAGAAAATCTCGCGGCGAATTGTCCCCGCGGCGAATCGGCCGGCGGCGAATTGTCCCGCGGCAAATCGGCCGCGGCGAATCAGCTGCGGCGAATTGTCCCATCCCCAGAAATATTACCGTTTCCTTTTTGGTCTCTATCATTAGGATCGAACATAAAATAAACTCCATCTTCTATCCAAACTGCAAGCACAATAGGTCCAAGTATGATGCAACAATCATGTTCAGACAGGAAAAAGTCCAAAGCAGGAGCCAAATCTAACACTTGGAAATCCTGGCTGTTCAATTGACCCAATAGAGCAAATTCTGTAATTTCGGGTTGAAAGAGTTGTTCTTTGTATTCGATTTTTTTTGGAAAGTCAGTCAGACGAAGAGCTTTACTCCTAAACACAAATTATATTTGAGACTGTGAAACTGCCAAATAGAATAAATTCGATAACGAAAAAATGACGGCGTGTTGGAAATACTCTGCCAATATATGGGTCCCTAAGCTCACACTAGGTACTATAGTTATAGTGTACGTGTGAGCTAATATAACTAAAAACTGAAATATATTTTATTCAACTCCGGACTAAATTACCTTTTATTTGATACCACACAAGTCATGTTTTGACTTAAACTCAAATTTTTGAAATCTACCCCCACCCCTAAAAAAACAAAAACTGAAATGTATTTTGTTAAACTCTGGACACAATTACCTTTCGTTTGATATCACACACGCCATATTTTCACTTAAACTCTAATTTTTAAAATTTACCCCCACCCTTTTTTAAAATAAATTAAAATGTATTTTGTTCAACAGCAGACTCAATTACCTTTCGTCTGATATCACACACGCCATATTTTCACTTAAACTCTAATTTTTAAAATATACCCCCACCCTTTTATTTGGTTTGTGTTCGGTGGATTTTGTTCATTTTTAAATGGGACCATCTCGAGCCAAGACCCAGCTTAGGTACCAAATTTCATTAAAATCGGCCAAGCGGTTTTTGAGTTATGCGCGTTGGTCGTTACAGACAGACAGACAGACATACAGACAGACAGACAGACAGACGGCGCAACAAAAAAGTTTCAAAATCATCTGAAACGCAAATATATATAAAAATTTTTGAAATCGGAGCAACCTTTTTTTTCTCGAAAAAATTAGGATCACCATAGCTTACACTACTATAGTATAGTATATGTGTGAGCTAAAAATACTTGGACATTTGGATTTGTATGTTTAAATGCGCATTTTTGAAAAATAAAATGTATAGGATATGTAATGTGACAGTGGCCAATACCAACTTTCTTATTTTAAATGCAACCCCCTGTATATTATTTATTTTTTGGATTCTTCTAAAAATTCTAGACATAAGACATTTTTGAAATGTTGACGGGTCAAAAACGACAATAAAGTGGCGGTACTAGACCATCCCCCCCTCATCCATCTAATCTTCCCTACAAAACTATGGCGCAGGATGTGGAGAAAAGGTGAGGAGGGAGTTTTATCTTTTTATTGTGGAGAAGGGATGTGAGGGAGGGTGGGGAGGTTCGAGGGGTGCGAAGACACTCAATACAGATGGCGGCTATAGTTTAGTAATTTTTTAAAATTTATTTTATTTACGGACGCCCCTGAAGTTTTAAAAATGAAATTACTCTTACCGTGCTATACATCATTTAAAAGAAATATGATTTTCTACAATCAGCTATGGGGCATATTTCTTCTAAAAAGTTTGTTTTTTTTTGGAAAATCGGGTAAAACATGTGTCAAAAATGATTTTATTTTTTTTGTTTTATTTGACCATTATATATGAACGTTTTTCTACGTTGTCCGACGCCTATTCTCCACCTCCTTCGATCCTGACAATCATCTTCTGTCAGGTTTCTTTGACTCATTGATCTTTGGATTGACTGTTGCCATTCTAGTTTAGGACGCCCTTTTTTTCTGCGCCCTATTGGTTGCCATTCTAGGACCTGCTTTGGTAATCTTTCGTCGTTCATCCGTTGTACATGGCCGTACCATATCAGTTGCCTTTTAGTTATGTCATCCGTTATGCTTCCCTCGATTCCCATTCTTTCTTTTATGATCTCATTTCTTATGTGATCTATTCTAGATATTCTCATTGATCTTCTTATTGCATCCATTTCGTCACTTTTCATTTTTGTTTTGTATTTTTCTGTTACGCGACAAGTCTCTAGTCCATACAACAGCGTGTTTTTCACCATTGTTTCATATATGTTAAATTTTACAATCTTTTTTATCTCTCTGTTCCATAAAATACTGTTAAGACGTCCGATAACCTTTTTTGCTTTTACTATTCTTTTTTCCAGTTCTTTACAATCTGTTCCTGTCTTATCAAACGTGACACCCAAGTATACATACTCATTGCATGGAGATATTGTTTGTCCATTGTCTAGTTCTAACTCACTGGATTCGTTTCCAATACATAAGTACTGTGTCTTGTCCACGTTCACTGGTAATCCCCACTTTTGTCTTCTTTATCATTAGCTACAATTACTTCGTCGTCAGCAAACTGTAGTATGTATATGGTAAATCGGACGTTAGGTTGTATTCCCATGCCGTGCACTTTCCGTTTCCAGTTTTTTAGAGCTACTGCGATATATATTTAAAAAAAACTCATACCTGGGAATATTTTTCATAGCTTCGCTAAATAAAAGATCTCCTTGTTGAAGTATAAAATCAATGTAACTTGGTATCCAATATTTGGATTTTTGAAGTCTGAGCATCAGCAGAGCTGATAAGGCATTGCCCATGCTTTGTCTACCTCCGTATTTGGAAAACGCTGGGTCAATTTGGCTCGTGTGACCTCTGAGGATGCCCTGTTCATCGGGCTCTATTTCTAAAAAGGTTTGAAAATTTTGTGGGTATGAACTTACACAGGAAAACATACAGAGTGTTTCACGAACATCGAAACAGAAGTATCACTAGATAGACCAGGCAAAAATTTAGGATTTCCAAACAATCGTCCTTCTTTACTAAATTTTGTACACATATACAGTACCCTTTCACGGTTCCAAGAATATACTTCGTTAAGTTTTTTGTTAAATTTTCTATGGTGCAGAGGCCATTTACTGATGTACGAGATTCGTACAAACATAAGTTTCTTATTTATTTAAGTTCTTCACAACCGGGACCACCCTGTATATCCTGAATATATTTTTAGCTCACACATATACTATACTAGAGTAGTGTAAGCTATGGTGATCCTAATTTTTTCGAGAAAAAAAAAGTTGCTCCGATTTCAAATTTTTTTATATATCTTTGCGTTTCAGATGATTTTGAAACTTTTTTGTTGCGCCGTCTGTCTGTCTGTCTGTCTGTCTGTCTGTTGGCCGATTTTAATAAAATTTGGTACCTGGGCTGGGTCTTGGCTCGAGATGGTCCCATTTAAAAATGAACAAAATCCACCGAACACAAACCAAATAAAAGGGTGGGGGTAGATTTCAAAAATTAGAGTTTATGTGAAAATATGGCGTGTGTGATATCAAACGAAAGGTAATTGAGTCTGCTGTTGAACAAAATACATTTTAATTTATTTAAAAACAAAGGGTGGTGGTATATTTTAAAAATTAGAGTTTAAGTGAAAATATGGCGTGTGTGATATCAAACGAAAGATAATTGAGTCCGGAGTTTAACAAAATACATTTTAGTTTTTGTTTTTTTAAGGGTGGGGGTAGATTTCAAAAATTTGAGTTTAAGTCAAAACATGGCTTGTGTGGTATCAAACAAAAGGTAATTTAGTCCGGAGTAGAATAAAATATATTTCAGTTTCTAGTTATATTAGCTCACACGTACACTATAAGTATAGTACCTAGTGTGAGCTTAGGGGCCCATATATTGGCAGAGTATTTAAAAGCTATTTCTAATAAAATGGTGTATTACAGCATGTATTTAGTTTTTCTAAAAAATTTGCGATTTTATTAAAATATTTTTTTTTTGTTTTTTAATTCTCAAAAGCAGAAAACACAAAACAAATAATACGGTTTACCAGAAAAAGTTTTTGAGATCTCTCTACTACTAAAAAATCATAAAAATAAAATTAAATATGCTACAGGGGAAATACTATAAGTTTTTATGGTGACAAAAAAAGAGCAAAATGACTCGGATTAATCAAATTAAGCCACACAAATAATCAGAAATTTTAAAAATGCCTATTTGGTGTCTTTTGATTTTATTTAAATTTTGTCAGTGTTTACCTAATAACATTGCCATTTCTACTGGGGATTTTATCTGGTAATATTTTTATTGTTTCTTATAAATTTCTAAATAAGAAAATGTTAGATTTGTCTATCTGCGCGATGGCGCTCTATAGGCAATTATTTATTTTAGAAGGTCATGTTTTTTAAAAAAAGAGTACTTTTTACCGTTTTCAACGTTTCAATAATAACAATCAAGTTCCCGATCGGGTTACATTTTAAAATTTGGTACAATTAACAAGAAATTTTAACAGCTTTTAAAAAATATATTCAGGTTATACAGGGTGGTCCCGGTTGTGATTAAATTTAATAAATAAGAAACTTATGTTTGTACAAATCTCGTACATCAGTAAATGGCCTCTGCGCCACAGAAAATTTAACAGAAAACTTAACGAAGTATGTTCTTGGAACCGTGAAAGGGTACTGTATATGTGTACAAAATTTGGTAAAAAAGGACGATTGTTTGGAAATCCAAAATTTTTGCCTGGTCTATTCAAAATATAGGGGTAAAGTATACCCCTCAAAGGGGGTTCGTGCTACAAAAATTTCAAGATAGCCAAAAAGTGTCTCCCTCGTGAACAAAATCGACATGTCCGACCGTTTCTCCAAATTCGCACTCTAAATAACCAAAAAGGTCTTTGTTTCGATGTTTGTGAAACACCGTGTATAGGAATATCATGGTCAGTCTTGTCTAATATTTATTTTAAGTTTCGTGGCTAATCAGGTTAAAAAGGAGTTTTTGTTTCTCTCATATTTTTCAGTGGGTAGGTTGAAAGCTTAAGCTCACGGGGGTCAAAGATTTAATGTCCCATAAGGACGAAACAGTTAACTGTCAACACTTATTAGGTGTCCACTAGATCTTGGACCCCCGTGAGATTAAGCTTTCAAGCTACCCACGGAAAAATTTGACAGAAACAAATACTCGTTTTTTACCTGCTTAGCCACGAAACTTGTTTGATTTTTTTTTAATTCGCGGGTACCAAATTTCACGTTTATTTTTTACATTTCAATTAAAAGCATCTAAATATAAAATCACTTAAATCACTTACCTATATAATAACTAAGCTTGGTCATATCCCTTTTAATGTAAGAAGGGATAGGTACGGGATAACGTCCGTCATCCCCTTTGACAAATGGTTCATCTTCCGGAAGAAATGAAGGTCTTGCCAATTCTCCTTTGGAGAACATTTCATCAGAAATAAAAGGAGACATCTCAAGGGCCATTCCTTTTGCTGGATCATGTTCTACTTGGTCCAGGATCACGTAGGATTTTAAAGCTTCTAGTTGTGTATCAGGTAGAGGAACTATAACAAACAAAATTAGATATACAGTGAAACCTCCTATAAGCGGACACTCACGGTTTCGTCGATTTTGTCCGCTTATTGGAGGTGTCCGGTTATGAGAGAGAACTGCGAAATTTTAATATATATTTGTTAACAATTTCCGCTGCTTGAGTTTTTCCGAAATTAAATTTTTCAGCGATCTTTCGTGCTTTTTATTATTTTTATTTGTCAAACACACTGTGTTTATTGTATTACCATCTAGTCAGTAAGACTAATTAGCAATTTTGTTTTAACTTAATTTACTAGAAAAGTCAGATTTAAACTTAGGGTTCACTCAACAGTTCTTCCCGCTTTGTTTAGTCTGTAACTCACAATTGTGTTGTGTTTATAGCATTATTTTGTTTTATGTAATTCACTTAGTTTACTAGCTCAAACGGCTTCACTCTTTTTAGTCTTCGAACTAGCATAGTATTGTCTAAAAGCTGAATTGCTTCCACATTCACATGCCGATGGAGTCTATCTTCATGGCTTTTTGCGTACTTTTTTATAGTCTCCGCTACAGTTTCGATTTTTAGATATCGATGAAGGTTACTATTTCGAACGTACCAAGGTGCATTCACAATGTTTCTTAAAACTTTATTTTGAAATCTCTGTAAAAGTAGAATGTAACTTTAGCACAACCCCATAGTTGAATACCATATGTCCATACTGGTTTCAGTATTTGTCTATAAAGCAGTAACTTATTATGAATTGTTAAATTGGACTTCCTTCCAATTAGCCAGTTCATTTTTCTATACCTTATCTTAAGTTCTTCTTTTTTTTTTCTTAACATGTGCTTTCCAGCGCAATTTAGCATCAAGTGTTATACCGAGATATTTTGCCCGATGTGAATATGGTACAGGAATGTTGTTAATTGTTATTTGTATGTGATTTATATTTTTGTTTGTTAAATCAACATGAATTGATATGGTTTCATTTAATTTTATTCGCCACTTTGTGGTCCAACTGTGAACTTCGGTGACTGCATCCTAAAGTTTTTCTATGCATTTTTCAATAGATTTTTCTACCGTCAATAAACCAGTATCATCAGCAAATGTAGCTAAGTGACAATTTTCTGGCTTTGGGATATCGCAAGTGAATAATAAGTATAGATAGGGGCCTAGTACGCTACCCTGTGGCACGCCTGCTTGAATTCCTCTTAAATTTGAGTATGAGTCTTCCTGTTTTACTCTAAAATGTCAGATATGTATGATTCCAAAATAACCGAATATTGTTTTCGTGCTGATAGATGTTCTTTCTCTGAAACGTTAACATCTTCCATTTTTTCATGTAAGCTAAGAAGTTTTTTACTAGCCGCCATTGCAAAGAGATCTATTACTACCCAACTGAACAATAAAAATAAAACACATCAGTCCCGCCGAATAAAATATGTTGTAAATACGACAGAAGTATTAAGTATCCGCATTAAAACGGAAAGAGTTAATTCCCCGGCTGTATTAAGACCTTGGAAAAATAAAGGAAGTAGGGTAAAACCGAAAATGAGATGAGCGGACGATTTGAAGAACCATGCGAAAACTAGATGGATGAAAACGGCGACAGACAGAGAAGAGTGTAAAATATTGGGGAAGGTGGATCCAAGAAGGCTAAATAAATAGAAAAGATAGAATTTACCTGGTTCCTCCTCAGGTTTTAGTGCATCCTCCTGGGGTTTGATGTCCTCCAAATGTTCTGGAGGTGGACATACTTGGATGTTTACCATTCGGGATATGGAGCAGCCTACCAACTCCAATTGGCAGTTGAAATTTTGCGTTTGGTTGAAATTAGTAAATATGCAATCCACTAGAGGTCGTAGCTTTTTAAATCTGGCTAGTAAGGAATATCCGAACCCTAAAAATAAATGTAAACAACCGTTTTTTCATCTGAATTTTTTTATATAATTAAGTAATGTTAAATGCGAAAGGCTTAAGACAGGTATGTTGTATCTCTCCAACTCTTTTAAAATATATATCGCAGTAGCTCTAAAAAACTAGTGCACGGCATGGGAATGCAACTTAACGACCGATTTACCATATACACACTACAGTTTGCTGATGACCAAGTAATTGTAGCTAATGATAAAGAAGACATATGATAGTATATATAAGTATATGATGAAAAAGTTAACGGAAGAATACCAAAAGTGGGGATTAACAGTGAACGTGAACAAGACACAGTACTTATGTATTGAACGAATCCAGTGAATTATAACTAGACAATGGACAAACAATATCTCCATGCAATGAGAATGTATACTTGGGTGTCACATTTGATAAGACAGGAACAGACTGTAAAGAACTAGAAAAAAGAATAGTAAAAGCAAAAAAGGTTATTGGATATCTTAACAGTATTTTATGGAGCAGAGAGATAAAAAAAGAATGTAAAATTTAACATATATGAAACAATGGCGAAAAGCACGCTGTTGTATGTAATAGAGACTTGTCGCGCAACAGAAAAATACAAAACAAAAATGGAAAGTGTCGAAATTAATGTAATGAGAAGATCAATGAGAATATCTAGAACAGATCACATAAGAAATGAGATCATAAAAGAAAGAATGGGAATCGAGGGACGCATAAAAAACGGATGAACAACGAAAGATTACCAAAACAGGTCCTAGAATGGCAACTAATAGGGCGCAGAAAAAGAGGGCGTCCTAAACTAGAATGGCAACAATCAATCGAAAGAACAATAAGAAAAAAAAACCTGACGGAAGATGATTGTCAGGATCGAAGGAGGTGAAGAATAGGCGTCGGACACCGTAGAAAAACGTTCTAAACCGACTATGCAGTGGCGGTTTCTCCATAAGTGCACATGTGCACGTGCACTCCCAAATTTTACTTAAAAAAATACTAAAATTTAATTAATAATTACCCCAAACGTAATTCACTAAAGACTGGAATATTACCTACAAATTATTACCCGGTATGTATGTGTTTGTATTCGTATTCAAACCACCTGGGGTGCATGCTGGCGGATGCGCTATATAGTTAGTTTGAATCTAATTATTCACTTTTATTTGCTCCGTTGTTGTGTCGCATTCTAATTACGAAATATAGAAAGAGAGGACGACATGTCCCAATAGAATTTTATAGTAAATAGAATCTGAACCTTCCTGCGGCAGTGCCTAGGACAAAATCTGTGAAAAAACTAGCCTCGATGCCGCCCGCACCCCCGTGCCGCCCCCCGCACCCATGGTTCGCGTTGAATGTTAGAGGAGCTCAAGGGCACTTTTAATTAGTGCACTCAGACAATTTGGCATAGTGATGTGCAACCTTTTTTCCAAGTATTGAGTAGATACTGATACTTCCTATTCGAGTATTAGATTTTATTATTATTTATATTATATTATCGGTAAATCCAATATATAAATATCGGTCCAAGTACTCCAAACTCGTTACTCATACGGCCGATGCCGATACAATTGATACGAAAGTAACACTTCGGCTTCGGTCCCATTCGGGATTCGAGTAACGAGTATTTGGCGTCGAAGGATATTCGATTACTTCGAATCCGCCCATGTATCAAATATTAAAGTATCGAGTAGATAGTATTTGCACACCACTAATTTGGCATTATCGGTCGGGCGCTGGCGGTTTGTTTTGATTTCAACGATTTGGTATTTACGACAATGGCGGAAGTTTCTAATTCTGATAGCATTAGCTTGCAATATTTAAAAACAATTAAATTTTCATCTTTGCCATTAGAAGAGAAAATATGTAAACTAGGTATGATACATTTATTTTTTATTTATATATTCAATAATAATAGGTAGGTAACTAATAATATCATTTTTTAATTATTTGCAAAAAAAAATTCCGCCTGCGCCACAATTTTTTATTTTTTTTTCGTGTGCACTCCGAAAGCTTTTTACCACGCGCCGCCACTGAGTAGTAGCATAGGCGCACCCAGGGGTCCGGCCCCCCCCCAAGCCTTAGATTTTTTACATATTTTCTACATATTTCATGATAAAACACAAACAATAGCTTAAAATTTGACATCATGAGGCTTCGCCCCCCCCCCCCACGCCGCGGCGTAGTACGTCGCGTCCCCGCTAAAGACATGATGACCTTTTTTTTTGTTTTTAGTCGCACGATTTTTGAGAGGCGCCCTTTTTAGCTGTCGGCCCCCAAGAGGCCTCGGGCCACCCCCCAAGACACATTCCTGGGTGCGCCACTGGTAGTAGTATAATTTATATCATACCTGGAGGTCCAACATAAGGATTCCCCTGACAATCATGTTCTCCAGGATCGAACAAGTAATAGGCGCCATCTTGAATCCAGATGGCTGCGTATTTTTCTTTGATAGAAAAAATGGCGGATTGAAAATTATTTAGAAATCCCTGAAGAGTTTCTTCCATTATAGCTTTTGATTTGTCTTCAGAAGAAGCTGGTAAATTTTTTTTAACCTAAATAAAAAATAATTGTTACATTTTATTTATTTTTGGAGAGATAGAGAGCGCGAGAGAGAGAGAGGGAGTTGGTTCATTTCAGCAGAGACTTAATACTGAGAAACGATGAATCACTTAAATGTTCTGCCTGCCTATCTATTAAAACGTCACCACCAAAAAATATAAAACAATGCGCCTCTCAAAAATAAAAGAACTCTTTCAATCCGTGCGTGTTGGTTGCCTACTCTATATTACCAGATGTATCTATCGATAGATTTTTATAGACTAGGCCTTGTTGGTAGAGTAGAGTAGAGTAAAGATTTATTTGCATAAATTTTTGCATAATTGAGCAAATAGCGTCAGATTTACAGTTTTTTCCTAAATCTAGATTATGTAAGATACTTAATTAAATTACACATCAAACTTAATTAAATTACACATAAAACTATGTAAAAGCAAGAAATTAGATTGAAAAAATAAATACCTATGACTTCAGTGTAATTTAAAATATTTGGCAACAAAATTTAAAACAGATATATTTAAAAAGTATTTTTAAAAAAAATCAATCTTTTGGGATTAAAAAACATAACAAATTTGAAATATTTGGTGACAAAACTTAAAACAGATATACAGTCAAGTCCGAATATAACGAACCTCAAAAATGAACTAAATACGGTTCGTTATATCCGAGGTTCGTTATAAACAGTAATAAATAAATTTTGTTTAGTTTTTTTGTGTTTCTTTTATTAATAGTATCCAAGATTAAGGAAACTAAAAATATTACAAAAAATACTATAAATTTTTATATTTTTAAAAAAGGCAGAATACATATAAATAAAGATGTTTATTATTATTGTTATACATAGAAATATGTAAAGTACATAATATGGTGGTATGTAATACATACATAATAGAAGCCTAAATCTTTTTTTTTATTATTATGAAATCCATAATTTTTGTTTATACATTTCTACTTAAAAAATATTCCCTGTTTATATAGCTTTCAAGGTTACAAAATGATGCTCATATTTTATCAGGAACTTGGCGTGATTCCAAAAAATTACGAGTTTCCGAAATTTTGTTTTCCATTTCACGAATGGTTGGAACATAAACCTTAGTGACTTCAACAGAATTATCTTGAACAGGATCATCATTATCTTCGTCATTATCACTTGAAACCATGTTTGAGGTTACGGAGAGATTACAATTTGCTCATCAGTCAACGTTTCTCTTGCTACAATGTCTTTATCAATAGTCACATAATCGTTACAGTCGAAGTCACAGATTTTTCTCTTAGCTTGCTCTTCTACTAAATGAAGCATATCATTATCGAATTCATACTCGTGATCATATTCTGGGTCTTGTGCATGTCTTTGCAGCCTATTCGTGTCGTTGGCGTATCGTCTAGTGTGAAAACGCCCATTGTCTGCTTATATAAAGTTCGTTTTAAAAGAAAAATACATATTCTAGATTATTAAAATTAGGTTCGCTATATCCGGAAGTTCGCTATAAGCGGCATCGTTATAACCAGTAAGACAATACATATGTATTTATGGATGACGTTTCGTATAAAGAAAAAAGGTTCGTATTAACCAGAAGTTCGCTATAAACGGGTTCGTTATAAGTGGACTTCACTGTATTTAATTGTTGAATTGATGGTGGCAGTTTATTGAAATTGGTTGGTGTGGTTGGATGAAGAGAAGTTATCGTGTCAATGAAATACTTCTTTATTTTAAATTTTTAAAAAAGTTTGTGCTACTCTTTTCCCATTCCTATCTTTCTGGTTCAGAGGAACTTCGTAAGGGTTCACCAGGGAATGCAGTTAAGAAAGTCTTGCTAAGAATAATGGTACTCACCTTATCATTGTGATCTACCTGGATGGTGATCTTGTTGTTGTCCAACCAAAAAGACTTGTACATCTTCTCTGGTGGTACTATTATTAGACATTTGTCACCTATAAATACGTAAAAGAAACGTATCAGTCACGGATCAGTATCTCCATACAACTCTAGTCTAGAAATCACTCTATTATTAGTCCAGTGCAAAATGCTGAAAGAACTGGGTACAGTAGCTAAAAATATGGGCTTGAGTATGAACTACAGTAAAACTAAAATCATAACAAATACTAATATGAAGATATCAGAATCAGAATTAACCAAGAAAAAATAGAACAAGAAGAGGAATATATATCTGGGACAAATTATTGAACTAAAAAACGAAAACCAGCTAAAATAAAGAGACAAGTAAGATTGGCCTGGGCAGCATTCGGTAAATTAACCTACATAAGTAATAAAAAATATCCTCCGTACCTCAAAACGAAAGTATATAAGCAACGTATCCTTCCTGTACTCATCTATGGATCCCAGACCTGGACACTGACAAAATCAAACATGGATAAGGTAACCAAAAGTCCACAGATCAATGGACAGACAAATGTTATATGTAAAGCTGACAGATAAAAAGAATTAATCGATAAGAAATAAAACAAAATTAAGGGATGTCAGAGGAGAGGTAGCAAAATTAAAATGAAAACTTGCCGGTCTTAATATAAAACAAAAAGAAGATCGATGGGACAAATGTGTTGTAAACTGGAGATCTTGGGAAAATAAAAGAAGTAGAGGACGACCCCAAACGAGATAAGCGGACGATTTGAAGAAACATGCGGAAACTAGATGGATGAACACGGCGACAGACAGAGAAGAGTGAAAGGTTTTTGGATTAAAGAAAGATAAGCAGATTGCTAGATAGTATCTGTACTGATTTATATGAACTACAAGCCAACAAAAAATATCCTAGGTATTTAAGTTGATAATAAATTAAGAAAAAAGAACTTTTTGAAAACAAGCTTTTTTATAAAATAGACTAAAAAGCATAAAATAATTTTTTGAGTGTTCTGATATCATAATAATAACAGCGATGGGCGTATTAAAGGAAATTTATCCGTTTTTGTTTTAGCCTTGTTAACTCAAAGTTTAGTCAAAATCCAAATTCAATATATTATAGCAGAGAAATGTAATGGTAGACAATTTAACCCAACCCAACCCTACTCAAGCTACCCTCACATTTTTCGGATATGGATGGACATTATTACGCCTTCATATTAGGCAGATCATCCGCAACCGGCAGTGTGTCGATTTATTTTGTCACATTGAAAAAGAAGAGTCGGTTGTGGACGATCCACCAAATGCGCATGGAAAGGCATTTACCTAATATTAAATACGCCCATCGCTTTTCTTATTATGATATCAGAACACTCAAAAAATTAGTTTATGGTTTTTAGTCCATTTTATAAAAGCTTGTTTTCAAAAAGTTTTTTTTTCTTAATTTATTTTGTAATTTTTAGATTTGTCTAAGTCTATGCATTTCAGCTAGCGCATCGTATGTAAATTTTGAAATCAATCAGATACCTACGTGGAAGTCAGTTGAAATTAATCAGAAAAACTCGTTATTAAATCGTCTATTTTGAATCCGCCATATTGAATTTTTGTAATCTGATCAAAAAATCGTAATCCTCATCCCCAAAAACCAAATGATACCAATTTTGGTGGAAATCCGACAAACTTAAATTTTAACCCCTCTCCGCCCTCCACGTTAGGGGGGAGATAGGCAGTCAGTGATACCACATTATTGGATTGTCATCGGAACTATAACGGTATGCGAAATTTTAAGTCAATCGGATACGTGAAAGTCACTTGAAAGCAATCAGAAAAACTTGACATTAAATCGTCCATTTTGAATCCGCGATATTGAATTTTTGTAATCTGATCAAAAATTCGTCATCCACATCGTTAAAAACCCCCAGATACCAATTTTGATGGAAATCCAACAAACTAAAATTTTACCCCCTCTCCGCCCTCCAGGTTAGGGGTGAGGTAAACAGTCAGTGATACCACATTATTGGATTGTCATCGGAACTATAACGGTATGCGAAATTTGAAGTCAATCGAATACGTGGAAGTCAGTTAAAAGTATAATCAGAAAACTTGACATTAAATCGTCCATTTTGAATCCGCCATATTGAATTTTTGTAATCTAATCAATAATTCGTAATTCTCATCCTCAAAAACACCCAGATACCAATTTTGGTTGAAATCGGACAAACTAAAGTTTTACCCCCTCTCCACCCCCCATGTTAGGGGGGAGGTAGGTACCCGATGAAACCATATTATTGTATTGTAATCGGAACTAAGACGCTATGCGAAATTTTAAGTCAATCGGATGTTTGGAAGTTCTTCAAAAATGAGTTGCAAGATTTGATTACATACATACATACATACATACAGGTGAAGTTAAATAAAAGCTTGTAAATAAAAGCTTGTAAAAAAAAACCTTACCTTGCATAATGCTTTTTTGATAAAGCTTGTCTCCCTGGATAATGATTTCGTCCAATCGAAGAGGGTCCCATGTCTCCATTTTAAACAGTTTCTGATAAATACACGCGATGGCCGAAATACAGGCACCTTGTAAATCATTACTTTTAAAACTGAACCTCTTATGCTTTTGACTAAAATGCCCCAACATAATAGCTGCTTCTCCATAAACTTCAAACAGGTTCCAACATTTTTTTAAGGTTGAGATGGCGAGTTTTTGAGATATACCCTCGGGTTTCACGTATTTTGGTTCTTGTTTTGCAGGTTTTTTTCGTTTGTCTGGAGGTATCCATTTTTTGGTCGGCACTGGGGGGTATTCGATTTTAGGTCTTGGGTTTCGGGGTTTGGATTTTTTGGGTTTTGTATGAAATTTTTTTCTAAATAAAAAAATAATTTTTAAATCAATTAGTATACAGGGTGTTTCAGACCACCGATTATTTTAAAAGGGAAAATTATTTTTAAACATTTTTAAATCACTATCAAGGTAGTGAGATGTGCTCTTTCTGATGATGTAGGTTTCAAGGCCCTAGCCTCACAGGAAGTATCAAAATTCCGCTCGACGTTGATTTTTTTTAATGGAATCAGACATCACGACAATATTGCTAAGACAGGTCAAAGTACACCCAAATAAAACATTTTCGGCGTTATCTGAAAAAAAAAATTCGTCGAAAATAATACCTTCTCTTGTCATTGCGGGCTATGAAGGTAAAAATAGACCGGCTTACTCGGGACTAATAATTATAATGCTTACCCCATTTTATAAAAAAAAACTATTGGCCAATCTTTAAACAAAAATTTTGATATTCTTTTTTAAAAACAATAATTATTAATTTGAATGATTTTTTGTCATTTTTTTGAAAGATGTCACAATTTGAAACGTTCGTATTTACATAAATATGCCATTGGAATATGACAAATTTATAAATTTTGTAAAAACATAAAAATTTTGGAGTGTGTTTTTTTTAGTTATTTTTAGTTATGCCGAATTCAAGGTAATATATTTTATAGTAAAGATTTTAAGACATAAAGGGCACATTCTTAAATTAGGTAACGTAAAAATTTTGGATACTTGACCCCTTTCCCCCCTCTTACCAAATTTTTAAGAAAAAACACATTAAAAACTATAGGTGTAACTGTTAGCCCGCGGTTAGAAAAACGATAACTGCAATGGACTGTAAATATTTTAATTAAATGAAGCGCGAACAAACATAAATATATTGATACGAAATCACGAAATAATCAAACGTCCATAGGTTAATTGTTGGTACCACACAACGGCAATCATAGACAAAGCACTCACCAGTTTGCAGCCAATTTCTCCACGTTCCAAGGGGCCCCTTTCTGGATCTAATGATGTCACCACGTAGCTGAAGGGCTGAAGTTTCTAGTTCTATGCTTCAGTACACCAAAATCGAGCACTTTCAGGTGTAGAAATTTGAAATAGTTGGAGAACCAAATTAGCACGCCATTTCTCGAGGCGATTGACAAAGGATCTCACCGATTGTTGGTGCGCATGTCCAAATGCGCGAAAACGCACTCTGTCCTTCATCCAATTGTGTGGTTTTAAAAATTTACAAACAACCGCGAAATTTTAGCGGGAGCTAACAGTAACCATGGTGTAACGCAAGGCTAAATCCCCCTCCTCCCTTGAGCGTTACATAGTGTAAGAATGCCAAAGATCCTCAGAAAAACAGTATATTTTACTTATGAGTATCTTTTTTTTAAATATTTTACCTTCCTAGCCCGCGTAGCAATGACTAAAGAAGGTATTATTTTCGAGGAATTTAAAAAAAAAATTAATACCAATGACAGTTTTTACACAATTAAAAAATGTTAAAAACTTTTTAACGGAGCCTCGTCACAATGCGGTTTTCTGAATATAGTAGACTACATTTTGTTTAATTATTTGTGTTATAACCAAAAACCTTGTAAGAGATTTAGTTTCTGAGATATTTCCAAAGAACTGTTTTCAAGGCTGATACCCACATAGCACAAAAATCACTTCAACGTTAAATTAACGTGAACAAAAATAAAGTTTTTTTTACTTGAAAACAACCTCATACCATGTAATATCAAGCTATAAAAATGTACTTTTTGCTGAAGTTTCTGGTGCTGTGTATATAACGTGTTTTTTACCCTCGTTATTTTCATGTACCAAATTCACACTTAAAAAGTCCTCCACAACATGTTCTAAAACGCCACTAGATTAAGACTTCTCAAATCTACTGACTTTCTGCGTCTTTTTTGGTCACGTTTTTAATAACATTTTTTTAACTTAAAAGAGACGCGAAATGAAGTTATAAAAGTTCACTAGTTTAAGACTACAACACTTCAAGAAAATTTTAAAGATGGCGCTCAAGGCAAGACAAAATATCTATGTATCTATCTATATACATTTTGTTTTTTTTAAAAGCTAAACAAGATTTATGAACAGTTAACACTTTCACAGAATATTAATTTGTCTTTATCAGGTTAATAACAGATGCGTCGTGATCGTGGATCAGTGATCAGTCCCTTAACAGGTTTTTGGTGCTTAAAAGCCAAAGCACTGCCTGATAGATTTCGTCAAAGTGAAAAATCCCGACTATAGGTGGCGATGCTGCTAGTAAAATCTCAAAAATATTCGGTAGAAAAGCCATGCAAGTCGCGTTTTAAAATTCCTGTAGAAAAGGCGTGAATTTAATGTGATTTTATCGTTGATAAAAATAACTTGAAACTAACGTAAAAACATTGCTGTTTTAATTTGATAAAGGCGTTATTAAAACGCAGTTTTTAACAACATTATTTTCATATACGAAATAAATGTATTTTGCATTTTGCTAATAGGCTATAGCTAGGAAGGTATCAGATCCCTCATAGATCCATTTATTTTTAGTGAAAATCCGCCATCTTCAGAAGATGATGGTTCTCAGACCAAGATCAAAATTACCAAACAATATGAGGATCCAGTAAAAAAACAAAAAAAGTTTGCTCGTGTGAAATCCCCAGTAAATTATCCGAAGAAAGATGAGAAGAATGAATTAGGTGAAGAAGAAACGAAGAAAATCCCAGGAATGGTTGCTCAGATTACGCCTTCTGTAGGGTAGGTATTATATACAGGGTGTGGCAAAAGCCTACCCAAAAAAACTTCTGTTGCTACATACCTTTAAAAAATTCCTGCATAATGATGACTTCCTAGAGATTTCAAAATTTGTTTACCAGATTTTTTTGTAATTTTTAGGACGAGGATAGTATATAAAACCCTTTCGAATACTACCCCTACTTCTCAAAAAGTGATTTACAAACCACCTCCTTTGACAAAACGGCAAAAGAAGATGTTTGAAAAAAATAGGGCGTATACAGCGAAACATTATCATTGTAACGACAAAATGGCTAAGCAAACTACGAATTTGCCGAAACCTCACTTGAAAAAAACTGTCTCTGGAGAGGTAAGTGTCAATATAAAATTTTGCGTTTTAGCTCACACATATACTATACTATAGTAGTGTGAGCTTTAGTGATCCTAATTTTTTCGAGAAAAAAAAAGTTGCTCCGATTTCAAAATTTTTTATATATCTTTGCGTTTCAGATGATTTTGAAACTTTTTTGTTGTGTTGTCTGTCTGTCTGTCTGTCTGTCTGTCTGTATGTCTGTCTGTAACGACCAACGCGCATAACTCAAAAACCGCTAGCCCGATTTTAATGAAATTTGGTACCTAAGCTGGGTTTTGGCTCGAGATGGTCCCATTTAAAAATGAACAAAATCCACCAAACACAAGCCAAATAAAAGGGTGGGGGTAGATTTCAAAAATTAAGTTTATGTAAAAATATGGCGTGTGTGATATCAAACGAAAGGTAATTGAGTCTGAAGTTAAACAAAATAGATTTTAGTTTATTTAACAAAAAAAGGGTGGGGGTAAATTTCAAAAATTAGAATTTATGTGAAAATATGGCGTGTGTGATATCAAACGAAAGGTAATTGAGTCTGGAGTTAAACAAAATACATTTTAGTTTATTTATCAAAAAAAGGGTGGGGGTAAATTTCAAAAATTAGAATTTATGTGAAAATATGGCGTGTGTGATATCAAACGAAAGGTAATTGAGTCTGGAGTTAAACAAAATACATTTTAGTTTTTTTTTTAAAGTGGGGGTAGATTTCACAAATTTGAGTTTAAGTAATAACATGGCTTGTGTCGTATCAAACAACAGGTAATTGAGTCTAGAGTTGTATAAAATATATTTCAGTTTTTAGTTATATTAGCTCACACATACACTATAGTGTGAGCTTAAGTGCCCATAAATTGGCAGAGTATTTTCTTATCGATTCGGTCACAATATGTGTCATATCTCTTCTACCGCGTGAACAACTTCACATCTAGGAAAAAAAATTTGTAACTTTTGTAATTTTTGTATTTTTTGTATTTTTTGTATTTTTTGTATTTTTTGTATTTTTTATATTTTTTATATTTTTTGTATTTTTTGTATTTTTTGTATTTTTTGTATTTTTTGTATTTTTTGTATCTTTTGTATTTTTTGTATTTTTTGTATTTTTTGTATTTTTTGTATTTTTTGTATTTTTTGTATTTTTTGTATTTTTTGTATTTTTTGTATTTTTTGTATTTTTTGTATTTTTTGTATTTTTTGTATTTTTTGTATTTTTTGTATTTTTTGTATTTTTTGTATTTTTTGTATTTTTTGTATTTTTTGTATTTTTTGTATTTTTTGTATTTTTTGTATTTTTTGTATTTTTTGTATTTTTTGTATTTTTTGTATTTTTTGTATTTTTTGTATTTTTTGTATTTTTTGTATTTTTTGTATTTTTTGTATTTTTTGTATTTTTTGTATTTTTGTATTTTTTGTATTTTTTGTATTTCTTACGCGGGTTAGGCTTAGGATGGCAGAATGGTATAAGTACGGGCACACATTACTGTAGTTATAGTAGAGGTGAGCTAATTAATATGCGACTCTTTTAGTACCAAGCACCGTCACCTGAGAGTTCAAGCGCCAAAGTCGCCCCGAGAAGAGTAACCCCCACCGCGAGTTGGCTTCATCCCGATCCGCAGACGAGTGCTGAACTAAATCTTCACAAACCCAAAAGTGGCATTTTAATTAACATCAAAAATGAAGGGGAGGAAACTATGGACGCTTATGACAGTTTTGATTTGGTGTTCAAAAGAAAACCAAGACCTGAGAGGTATATATAGGGTGTCTCTAAAAGGTCTTTACAAAACCTTAGCACATATTACTGAAACGGAGCAATTTCGGACTAAGGTAAGTTGCTTTAAATCGACTTATTTTGACCTCAGGAATATGTGCTAAGATATTGTACAGACCTTTTAGAGACACCCTGTATTTAGATAATCTTCTTTCATTGGCATTGTACGGGGTGTACAATTTTTTTTAATTCAATTTATTTCCCATAAAACTTATTGTCTATTACAGGGAAAACTACATCATAATTTAAGACCTAATATATATTTTTTAAATCTTTGATAAATAGAAGTCAAGAGCAAACATAAATATTTTTTTTAATAGAAAGCGAAGACATAGAAAAGGCAAAAGCAGAAGCCTAGAAGATATTAAGGAAGAAGGTGAAAAGCACAAAAAGAAAAAGAAATCAAAAAGGAGGACTTCTGGAAAAGGAAAAGTTAAAGGTTCAGTAAGTGCCATTTAATAAGAACATTTTTAACAAAACATACTTTTCTTCCTATAATATTTTATGTTCTAATAAAGGGTATTGGCTATCAGTATGAATTTAACCATACATCACTTGAAAAAAGTCCGTACTTTGAGGTTACTATCCAACGGTTTTTAAGGGTGTATAGATTCCAACTAACCCAAACCTCCTGTTTAAAACATATAAACTGATTTTTGTTTCACTTTTTTAAATGCCTTTTTAGTTTTTTTTTTAATTTAGACATAGAATGGTTATCTGTTCTAGGAGGAACAACAAGCTCAAGAGGAACGGACTTTTCAATTGTTTGAGGAAGAAGGTGATCCGGAGGGAGCAGGGGATTTTGAAGAGTACTTGACCAAGCAATTTAGAAAAAAAGTTTCCCAGGTACTTCTATTTATTTAGTCTTCTTCGATTCATCTGTGGACATAGGCCTTCCCCAATATCTTTCACTCTTCTCTGTCTGTCGCCTTGTTCATTTATCTAGTTTCCGCATGTTTCTTCCAATCTTACGCCCATCTCATTTGGGTTCTTCCCCTACTTCTTTTATTTTCCCCAGGTCTCCACTCTACAATGCGTTTGTCCGTCAACCGTCTTGTTGTCTGATATTATGACCGGCAAAGTTCAATTTTAATTTTGCTACCTCTTCTCTGACACTTTCTACTTTTGTTTTATTTCTTTTCCGTTCAATTCTTTTTCTATCTGTTAGCTTTACATGTAACATTTGTCTTCCATAGATCTTTGGGCCTTTGTTACCTTATCCATGTCTGATTTTCTAAGTGTCTAGGTCTGGAATCCATAATTAAGTACAGGAAGTACATTGGTTATACACTTTAGTTTTGAAATATTGAGGATATTTTTTTATTTTTTAATATGTGGCCTAATTTACCGAACGTTAACTAATTTCAGCTGTTTGGTTTTCTTTTTTTAATTTAGTTATTCGTCCCAGATATACAGGGTTGTTTTTAAATAAATGAAGAGGTTTATTATTGTTTTTTGGGATATTGTTGGGGTCATTTGCTACCTTTTCAACCTCGGAACTTGAGTCCTTAGAGTCACGGCTAGAGAAATATGAATTTTTTAATTTTTTTTCTCAAATTACCCAAAATCCCACCTTTAAACCCTCGTAAGCTTTTTATTAATGTCTGGAAAAGCACAATTTTTTAAAAATAATTCTGTAATCTTATGCTACTTCAACTAATTAATAGATTTGTTAAAATTTATGTACCAAAGGGACATACGAGGTTTTTTATTGAAGGACATTAGTGATTTTGTGAAAGAAAATCAATTTCAAAATTAAAAATTAAAAAAAGTATCGACACTTGAGAACTTCATTTTCTTTTAAAAACGTCTCTACTTGATTACCTTTCTAACGGTATGCTACACATTGATTAAAAAAACAATTCTGCTTTAAAATACGGATATTCCGTGAGACGGGCAATAATCGTTCGGACTTGATAAGAAAAACAATTTGATGTTTATGATCGTTTCGAACAAAATTTATAAATAAAGAACACAATACATTATTGTTAAAAGTTTAACTTTTGTTTAAGTAGGTAAACGATCATAAACATCAAATTGTTTTTCTTACCAATACCGAAAGAGTCTCGCCCTTCTGACGAAATATCCGTATTTTAAAGCAGAAATGGTTTTTTTTAATCAATGTGTAGCATACCGTTAGAAATGCAATCAACTAAAGAAGTTTTTAAAAGAAAATGAAGTTCTCAATTGTCGATATTTTTTTTGATTTTTCATTTTGAAATTAATTTTCTTTCACAAAACCAATAAAAAACCTCGTATGTCCCTTTGCTACATCAATTTTAACAAATTTAATAATTAGTTGAAGAAGCATAAGATTACAGAATTATAAAAAAAAATGGTGCTTTTCCAGACATTAATAAAAAGCTTACGAGGGTTAAAAGGTGGGATTTTGGATAATTTGAGTAAAAAAATTTAAAAATTCATATCTTTTTAGCCGTGACTCTTAGGACCCAAGTTCCAAGGTTGAAAAGGTAGCAAATGACCCGAACAATATCCCAAAAATTTTTGACGGTTCAGTGCCGAACACCCATAAGTATATTCCTCTACTTTATTTTTATTTTTTCTTGGTTTATTCTGATCGTGATATCATCTGTGTTTGTTATGACTGTTTTAAGTGCAGTTCATACTCAATCCTATATTATTAGCTGCTGTATCATATTCCTCCAACATTTTTATTTATTATTTTATGTGTTGTAAGAAGATAAGATAACATTCTGACATAACATTTAACATAGCATTTTAACCTAGATGTCCCACTCGACGTCTTATCAAATCGAAGACTTTCGAGACGAAGAAGAAGAACAACCAAAGACTCCGGAATCGTTCGCTCGGTACGTTCAAAAATTCCGAAGAGATTCCGAGGTGAGAAAATACGAACCGAAAAAAAGGAAATTTAAAAGAGGCACCTTGGAAAGTCATTCATTTAGTGACGTCAGACAAGAAGTTTTTAAGGAGTTCTACTTTGGATCCAAATCTGGAACCATGCATTATGGTAATTCTAAAATACAGGGTTTCGCAAGTTTGATGTTTTTGGAGGGTTTCTGGAAAAAAAAACAGAAAAAAACTAACCCCCCTCCACCCGCGAAGCTTGATTTTTAAAAAGAGCTTAAAGGTAAAAATCATATCTTGAAATAGCAAGCCGTTTTTAAACTACATGGGGTTTTTAGAAAGTGTGCATTTTGGTGGAAATGAATTCTACATGTCTTTTACAAGTTTTTGAGATATTACATAAAACTTGTCATTATGGTCCAGCTGATTTTTGTAATTAAAAGTTCGGTTCGGTTCATTATATATCAGATATAATATGAACAACTCATATTTTTTTAATTTTTTGAAAACTAAGGCAATTTTCCTGCTGTTTTTTAGTATATTCTTATAAAATAATATTTTTCAGACATACCAGTCGTTATTTTTTTTAGACCGCTTTATTTTTCTTTACACAAAATTTGAAATTCGAAGAAAATAATGTGTTCGTTTCAGCTTCAAAAGTAATCCGTTAACCTACATCTTTGTTTACTTCCAAAGTCCTCGGTTTACCTTTGATACTAAACGATTACATTCAGTTTGACTTGTATTTTAAGTTTTGTGTACTAAAAATAAAGCGGCTAAAAAAATAACGACAATACGTTTACAAAATTATATTTTATAAAGCTGTACTAAAAAACCATTGGAAAATTGTTTTTGTTTTAAAAAAATTCCAAAAATACTAGTTGTTCATTAACGAGATATCATATCTAACTTTTGTTGACAAAAATCAGCTGGACCACCAGTGACGTGAAAATTCGACATATATATATATATATATATATATATATATATATATATATATATATATATATATATATATATATATATATATATATATATATATCTGAGGGCACGGCAGTGCCTCGCCAAGTTCGCGCGCCGTAACCATCTTTTCTGGAAACATTTCAGCCGATATTTGACCTACCTAAAACTCTACTTCGGAATGAGCTACGAATCTCAAACTTTGCACAGTCGTAGATCTCCATGGAGTTAACAACCCCTCTAAGTTTCATGGAATTCCATAAAGTAGTAAAGTAGTTACGAAATTTCAAAAAACGTCGAAATTGCCACTCACTCACTGACTCACTCACTCACTCATGTATAGATCATCAATATTTTACTGCACTTCCAGACATGCTACAAAGCTGAAATTTGGCAGACTGATAGAAATTATGACCAAACCTCTGGAAAAAATAAAAAAACCCCAAAATTTTAATTAACTCCCCTCCCCTATACATTTAAAGTTATGTAAATGTAGCATTGCCCACTTCCAGAAATGCTAGAGAGTTGAGCTTTGGCAGACTGATAGGAACTATGATAAAACTATAAGAAAAAATTAAAACACCCCAAAATTCTAATTTACTTCCCTCCCCTATAAATGTAAAGTTAAGTAAAAGTAGTACCGATAGTAACTATGATAAAGTTATAGAAAAAAATTAAAACACCCCAAAATTCTAATTTACTTCCTTCCCCTATTAATGTAAAGTTAGGTAAAAGTAACACTGCCCACTTCCAGAAACGCTAGAGAGCTGAACTTTTTAAGACTGAAAGACAATATGATAAAACTATATGAAAAAATTTAAAAACACCAACATTTTAATTTACTTCCCTCTCATATAAATGTAAATTTATATAAAACTAACATTGCCCACTTCCAGAAATGCTAGAGAGCTGAGCATTGGAATGCTGATAGAAATTATGATAAAACCATGGAAAAAAATTTAAAAAGTCCAATATTTTCATTTACTCTCCTCTCCTATAAATGTAAAGTTATGTAAAAGTAACATTACCCACTTCCAGAAACGCTAGAGAGCTGAACATTGGAAGACTGATAGGAACTTTGATAAAACTATAGGACAAAATTTAAAAACACGACAATTGTAATTTATTTCCCTCCCCTATACATGTAAAGTTATGTAAAAGTAACATTGTGCACTTTCAGAAACGCTAGAGAGCTGAGCTTTGGAAGGCTGATAGGAACTACGATAAAACCATGGAAAAAAATTAAAAAATCTCAAAAATTTAAGTAAGGCATTGCAGAAGTTTTGAACAATATTTCGCATATTTTACTACTTTAAAAATTAAGTATTTTCCAATTCCTTTAGAAAAGAAGTGAAATCATAACAAAAACATTTCATGTAAAAAAAAAGACAAGTACGCGAAAATGGCATTCCGTAAAAAGAATTGAGATAAAAGTAAAGCCAAGTTCTCCAATACAAATTTCAAAATGAAAGGTTCTTACTAGTTTGGAAATATTTTTCTAAACTTGGCTATTACGGCTGTAAATGACTCTTAGGCACAGTGCTAAATTGAACATAAAGAAGTTTGGCTGTAATAGCAAAGTTTAAAAAAATATTTCCAAACTAGTAAGAACCTTTCATTTTGAAATTTGTATTGGAGAACTTGGCTTTACTTTTATCTCAATTCTTTTCACGGAATGCCATTTTCGCGTACTTGGCTTTTTTTTACATGAAATGTTTTTGTTATGATATATATATATATATATATATATATATATATATATATATATATATATATTCCAAAGAGCGGTGTATTATGTAGGGACCGTGGCTTCTAACAGTCATTTTCTATAAGTACGTGGTTGAGGGTTGAGGGCCTCTATTTGATACGATTTAACAATTTTACTAATTTTAGGGGACCCTCACATCCCCTCCGAGGCCCAAACACTCCAAGGCATTTGCATTCCAGCCGCAGCATACTGTTATTCTTTCATAAAACACCCTAACAGATGGACACCAGAAGTAATCGACGAAATTCTCGACGTGGGCACCAACCTATACTTGACCAGTTTAAATTCTCTGCACGTCCACAGACCTGGCAAGGAACTGAAGCCTGAGGATTTGGAAAAGTATTGTTTCATTGGTAAGAAAGTCTTATTTGCTATATCTTATCGTTTTGATCTACTTTAATTTTTTCACTTGATTTTCAATAAATTTTCTTTCTTTTAGGTCACAAAAAAATTCGATTTATGGTAGACGAACCTGAAATATCAGGTCTTGTAAAATCCACAGAAAAAACTGTGTTCAACATAACCAAAGCGTTGAAAATCTTCTTTGCAAAACAAAACGCAGGAATTTTACAAACCCAAAACACCAATATCGCTATATGGAAAGATAAATATTTTTACTTTTTTGACGGAAAACCAAGAACCAAAGATTTGTATTACGATTCGGAACATGGGACCGCAGTTTCAGCCAATTTTTATGATATTTCCAGCATTGTTTCAGTGCTTTTGGAGAGATCGGGCATGCAAAATTGGCCATTTGTTATCTATCCTGTCAAAGCTTTTAAGGTATGGGTGTCCCAAATTTACGTTTGTTAGTATTATTTGACTTAAAAATTACGCTGATTGACGCTCGCGTCTGATGGCGGGTAAAAACGCTAATCAGCGTTGCTCTGGCCTGAAATAATTGACCACGTCGAATGCTTTGAAGTCAGTCAGTGTGCATACATTTCTGTAATGTAACTAAAGTATTTAAGTACTTAAATACCTATGGAATTAAGTTGCTGAATTAAAACTTTGTGGGCGATTCTGTCAAACGCCTTGGAGAAGTCGGTGTACATCAATATCTGTCCTTTCTGTAATGAATCTTCTTATTCAAAAGAAATAAGGCATCTGCAATACCTATGGTCTTAGTTTCCAAATTAAAACTTTGTGGGTGACTCCGAGGGTGACTCTGTCAAACGCTTTAGAGAAGTCGGTGTACATCAAGCTATGTCTTTTTTGTTATGCAATCTTTTATACAAAACAATAAAGTACCTGAAATACTTAAATTTTTAAATTAAAACTTCGTAGTTGGCTCTGTCAAATGCCTTGGAAAAGTCGGTTAAATTAGTCAATGTGCTTTCTGTAATGCAACTCAAGCAACTAAGTCCGTCTATACTTATGGTTTTAAGTTTCTGAATTAAAACTTCGTGGTTGACTCTGTCAAACGCCTTGGAGAAATCAATTCATGTAATGCAAATTTTTTTACTCAGAGCAATAAAGTAACTGAAATACCTATGGTCTTAGTTACTAAATTATAACTTCGTGGTCGACTCTGTTAAACGCTTTAAAGAAGTCGGTGTACGTCAATGTTAGGCCTTTCTGTAATGCACCATTTTATCCGGAACAATAAAGTACCTGAAATACTTAAGTTTCTGAATTAAAACTTCGTAGTTGACTCTGTCAAACGCCTTGGAGAAGTCGGTGTAAATCAATCTATGTGCTATGTGTAATGCAACTGAAGCAATAAAGTACCTAAATACCTATGATCTTAAGTTTCTGAATGAAAACTTCGTGGTCAACTCTGTCAAACGCCTTGGAGAAGTCGGTTAAATCTGAGCAATAAAGTTGGTATTTTTGGACTCTTTTTAATAGTTAATTCTTTAATGATTTATGGTAGACGAACCTGAGGTATCTGTAAACTGTAAAATCCACAGAAAAAACTGTGTTCAACATAACCAAAGCGTTGAAAATCTTCTTTGCAAAACAAAACGCAGGAATTTTACAAACCCAAAACACCAATATCGCTATATGGAAAGATAAATATTTTTACTTTTTTGACGGAAAACCAAGAACCAAAGATTTGTATTACGACTCTGAACATGGGACCGCAGTTTCAGCCAATTTTTATGATATTTCCAGCATTGTTTCAGTGCTTTTGGAGAGATCGGGCATGCAAAATTGGCCGTTTGTTATCTATCCTGTCAAAGTTTTTAAGGTATGGATGACCCAAAGTTACGTGTGTTGTATTATTTCGTATATAAATTAAACATTTATAATTGACCCCATCGAATGCTTTGGAAAAGTCAGTGTGCATACATTTCTGTAATGTAACTAAAGTATTTAAGTACTTAAATACCTATGGAATTAAGTTGCTGAATTAAAACTTTGTGGTGGATTCTGTCAAACGCCTTGGAGAAGTCGGTGTACATCAATATCTGTCCTTTCTGTAATGAATCTTTTTATTCAAAAGAAATAAGGCATCTGAAATACCTATGGTCTTAGTTTCCAAATTAAAACTTTGTGGGTGACTCCGAGGGTGACTCTGTCAAATGCTTTAGAGAAGTCGGTGTACATCAAGCTATGTCTTTTTTGTTATGCAATCTTTTATACAAAACAATAAAGTACCTGAAATATTAAATTAAAACTTCGTAGTTGACTCTGTCAAATGCCTTGGAAAAGTCGGTTAAATGAGTCAATATGCTTTCTGTAATGCAACTCAAGCAACTAAGTACGTCTATACTTATGATTTTAAGTTTCTGAATTAAAACTTCGTGAATGACTCTGTCAAACGCCTTGGAGAAATCAATTCATGTCCTTTCTGTAATGCAAATTTTTTTACTCAGAGCAATAAAGTAACTGAAATACCTATGGTCTTAGTTACTAAATTATAACTTCGTGGTCGACTCTGTCAAACGCTTTAAAGAAGTCGGTGTACAGAAATGTTAGGCCTTTCTGTAATGCAACATTTTATCCGGAACAATAAAGTACCTGAAATACTTAAGTTTCTGAATTAAAACTTCGTAGTTGACTCTGTCAAACGCCTTGGAGAAGTCGGTGTAAATCAATCTATGTGTTGTGTGTATTGCAACTGAAACAATAAAGTACCTAAATATCTATGATCTTAAGTTTCTGAATGAAAACTTCGTGGTGAACTGTGTCAAACGCCTTAGAGAAGTCGGTTAAATCTGAGCAATAAAGTTGGTATTTTTTTACTCTTTTTAATAGTTAATTAATT
This sequence comes from Aspidapion aeneum, assembly GCA_963576565.1. Lineage (NCBI taxonomy): Eukaryota > Metazoa > Arthropoda > Insecta > Coleoptera > Brentidae > Aspidapion > Aspidapion aeneum. The sequence continues at coordinate 70,470,295 of OY755046.1, forward strand.
CTTTAATGATTTATGGTAGACGAACCTGAGGTATCTGGTCTTGTAAAATCCATAGAAAAAACTGTGTTCAACATAACCAAAGCCTTGAAAATCTTCTTTGCAAAACAAAACGCAGGAATTTTACAAACCCAAAACACCAATATCGCTATATGGAAAGATAAATATTTTTACTTTTTTGACGAAAAACCAAGAACCAAAGATTTGTATTACGACTCTGAACATGGGACCGCAGTTTCAGCCAATTTTTATGATATTTCCAGCATTGTTTCAGTGCTTTTGGAGAGATCCGGCATGCAATATTGGCCATTTGTTATCTATCCTGTCAAAGCTTTTAAGGTATGGGTGTCCCAAATTTACGTTTGTTAGTATTATTTGACTTAAAAATTACGCTGATTGACGCTCGCGTCTGATGGCGGGTAAAAACGCTAATCAGCGTTGCTCTGGCCTGAAATAATTGACCACGTCGAATGCTTTGAAGTCAGTCAGTGTGCATACATTTCTGTAATGTAACTAAAGTATTTAAGTACTTAAATACCTATGGAATTAAGTTGCTGAATTAAAACTTTGTGGGCGATTCTGTCAAACGCCTTGGAGAAGTCGGTGTACATCAATATCTGTCCTTTCTGTAATGAATCTTCTTATTCAAAAGAAATAAGGCATCTGCAATACCTATGGTCTTAGTTTCCAAATTAAAACTTTGTGGGTGACTCCGAGGGTGACTCTGTCAAACGCTTTAGAGAAGTCGGTGTACATCAAGCTATGTCTTTTTTGTTATGCAATCTTTTATACAAAACAATAAAGTACCTGAAATACTTAAATTTTTAAATTAAAACTTCGTAGTTGGCTCTGTCAAATGCCTTGGAAAAGTCGGTTAAATTAGTCAATGTGCTTTCTGTAATGCAACTCAAGCAACTAAGTACGTCTATACTTATGGTTTTAAGTTTCTGAATTAAAACTTCGTGGTTGACTCTGTCAAACGCCTTGGAGAAATCAATTCATGTAATGCAAATTTTTTTACTCAGAGCAATAAAGTAACTGAAATACCTATGGTCTTAGTTACTAAATTATAACTTCGTGGTCGACTCTGTTAAACGCTTTAAAGAAGTCGGTGTACAGCAATGTTAGGCCTTTCTGTAATGCAACATTTTATCCGGAACAATAAAGTACCTGAAATACTTAAGTTTCTGAATTAAAACTTCGTAGTTGACTCTGTCAAGCGCCTTGGAGAAGTCAGTGTAAATCAATCTATGTGCTGTGTGTAATGCAACTGAAGCAAGAAAGTACCTAAATACCTATGATCTTAAGTTTATCAATGAAAACTTCGTGGTCTACTCTGTCAAACGCCTTAGAGAAGTCGGTTAAATCTGAGCAATAAAGTTGGTATTTTTGGAGTCTTTTTAATAGTTAATTCTTTAATGATTTATGGTAGACGAACCTGAGGTATCTGTAAACTGTAAAATCCACAGAAAAAACTGTGTTCAACATAACCAAAGCCTTGAAAATCTTCTTTGCAAAACAAAACGCAGGAATTTTACAAACCCAAAACACCAATATCGCTATATGGAAAGATAAATATTTTTACTTTTTTGACGGAAAGCCAAGAACTAAAGGTTTGTATTACGACTCTGAACATGGGACCGCAGTTTCAGCCAATTTTTATGATATTTCCAGCATTGTTTCAGTGCTTTTGGAGAGATCGGGCATGCAAAATTGGCCATTTGTTATCTATCCTGTCAAAGTTTTTAAGGTATGGATGACCCAAAGTTACGTGTGTTGTATTATTTAACTAAAAAATTCCGCTGATTGACGCTCGCGTCTGATGGCGGGTAAAAACGCTAATCAGTGTTGCTCTGGCCTGGTATCTCGGTAGATGGCACTTCTTGCGAGGATTTTCTTATTATATACATAGGATTAGAAACAAAACCGTCTAATTAACTTCGCAAGGGTGTCACATTGACCAAGCAGTGTTCTGAGGAGTCCCATAAGGACGAAACTGTTAACTGTCAACACTTATTAGGTGTCCATTAAATCTTGGACCCCCGTGAAGTTAAGCTTTCAAGCTACCCACGGAAAAATAGAGAGAAACAAAAACTTCTTTTTACCCGATTAGCCACGAAAACTTGTTTGATTGTATTTTACTCTGTCAAACGCCTTGCAGAAATCGGTGTAAATCAATCCTATGTCTTTTCTGTAATTAAACTTTAGATCAATAGTACCTAAAATACCTATAATCCTAATTAATAAATTAAACATTTATAATTGACCCCGTCGAATGCTTTGGAAAAGTCAGTGTGCATACATTTTTGTAATGTAACTAATGTATTTAAGTACTTAAATACCTATGGAATTAAGTTGCTGAATTAAAACTTTGTGGTCGATTCTGTCAAACGCCTTGGAAAAGTCGGTGTACATCAATCTGTGTCGTTTCTATAATGCATCTTTTTCTTTAAAAGAAATACACCATCTGCAGTAACTATGGTCTTAGTTTTCGAACTTAAACTTTGTTTCTGAATGAAAACGTCGTAGTTGACCCTGTCAAACTCCTTGGAAAAGTCCGTGTAAATCAATCTAGGTCTTTTCTGTAATGCAACCGAAGCAATAAAGGACCTTAATACTTATGGTCTTAAGTTTCTGAATAAAAACTTCTTGACTCTGTCAAACGCCTTGGAGAAGTCGGTGTAAATCAATCTAGGTCTTTTCTGTAATGTAACCGAAGCAATAAAGGACTTCAATACTTATGGTCTTAAGTGTCTGAATAAAAACTTCGTAGTTGACTCTGTCAAACGCCTTAGAGAAGTCGGTGTAAATCAATCAAGGTATTTTCTGTAAAAAAACCGAAGCAATAAAGGACCTTAATACTTATGATCTTAAGTTACTGAATGAAAACTTCGTGGTCAACTCTGTCAAACGCCTTAGAGAAGTCGGTGTACATCAATCTATGTCCATTCTGTAATGCAACTTTTAAATCAAAGCAATAACCTTAATTAGCCAAGTTTTTAATTCAAATCTGTCAAACGCCTTAAGTCGGTGTACATCAATCTATGTCCATTCTGTAATGCAACTTTTAAATCAGCAATAATATATAGCTATTTAACCAAGTTTTTAATTCAAACTTTAGACTTGGGAATTGTGGACGCAGTGAGCAAAAGTTTTAATATACAGGGGGTTTTGTCGTAGTTGACTCTGTCAAACGCCTTGGAAAAGTCCGTGTAAATCAATCTAGGTCTTTTCTGTAATGCAACCAAAGCAATAAAGGATTAATATTAATGGTCTTAAGTTGCTGAATGAAAACTTCGTGGTCAAATCTGTCAAACGCCTTAGAGAAGTCGGTGTACATCAATCTATGCCCATTCTGTAATGCAACTTTTAAATCAAAGCAATAAAGCCAAGTTTCTAATTCAAACTTTAGACTTGGGAATTGTGGATGCAGTGAGCAAAAGCTTTAAAATACTCATTTTTTATTCAATTTTCGAAATGAGCATATATTTTTAATAAGACCTAATAGTTAATTCGTTTATGACTTTAAAAAAAAAATTCTGTAGATTTTGGATAAAGACGCAGAAGACGAAGAAAAAGATGACCTAGGTTTAGAATCAAGAAGCCACTACAATATTTTAAACGAAAACAAAGCAATTTTGCTAGGCTCCTACGATTTGGGAGATAAATGCTTTGGTTTTACCAGAAATAAGCAATCTCTACCAATGGCAGTAGTATGTCTGGTAAGTTTTGTTTCTTATACCTATTTTACACTTTTCCCTGTCTGTTGCCGTGTTCATCCATCTAGTTTTCGCATGTTTTTTGAAATCGTCCGTCCATCTCATTTGGGATCTTCCTCTACTTCTTTTATTTTCCCAAGATCTCCAATTTACAATACATTTGTTCCTTCGATCGTCTTCTGTCTGATATATTCATAGACATCTTCTAGGGCATTGTTAAATATTATAGGGGATTCTTTTCTGAAGCCTGCTTGTTCTTTTGATTGATATCCCTCAAAGTTTGTTGTTAGTCTATCCGTTAATAGTTTTGTAAAAAGCTTATATACTTTATAACCTTTTATTTACTGTGTGAATAATTTTTTTTTATCAAAATGCCGTTTTCTATTTGTTCTTATAAACATAAAAAACTAAACGCAAAGATTTTCCTAACCAAATCAATGTCAAAAAACTCATACATAATAAACTCGAATTTTTTAAGGTATATTCAAGAATAACTCCCCCTAGCGCTTGGCACAGAACCACATTGGATAAGATAATGATACTGGGCAACCAACTGTACATTGAGTGTATGGAGTGTGACCAAATTGACGAGTTGAATCTTATAAGTTTACCAGCTTTTTTCACTATTGGACCTTACATAGGTATTTTGAGCGGCGGATAAAAGGTCGAAAGTACAAAAGGTCGAAAATACAAAAGGTCAAAGTACAAAAGGTCGAAAGTACAAAAGGTCGAAAGTATGAAAATAAAAGATTGAAACCTAACTAAGTGCAAAGAGGTAACGTTGCTTCCATAATTGGTACCATTCCCGTAGAGTCCGGTTTGAATGAAATTTATTACATTTGACATTTGAATTTTATTTATTATTTTTTTTTTTCGTTTTTTTTTTAGTTTATAGTATTATTAGGTTTAGAATTATGACCATAAATTTATATTAACTAAGTCCAATTGCCTTGCACAGCCGAGGTAGTCCAGAGGTCGAGGATAGTTCATAGTTAACCCGGTTAGTTTACTAACCCAACTTGACCAGGTTAGATTTGTTTACAAAAAAAAACTACCCTGATTTCGTTAGGAAAGTTTTTTTTTGATATACTAACTTAACCGGGTCAGGTTGGGATAGTAACCTAATCTATCCTCGGCCCCGGGTCCACCTCGACTGGACAGGTCAATTATACTTGATAGGGTAAATTGGTATTTTTAATATTTTGTATTGTCGATTTTTTTCGGCTTTTTGTACTTTCGACCTTTTGTACTTTCGATCTTTTGTACTTTCGATCTTTTGTACTTTCGACTTTTTGTACTTTCGACCTTTTGTGCTTTCGACCTTTTGTTTTTCGATCTTTTGTACTTTCGATCTTTTGTACTTTCGACCTTTTGTACTTTCGACCTTTTGTATTTTCGACCTTATTTTTTCAACCTTTTGTACTTTCGACCTTTTGTACTTTCGACGCCGCCCAGGTATTTTTAGTAGACTATACAGGGTGTTTCCTAATTGAAATTTATAGAGGTGATTTTTGGGCCCATTTTAAGAAAAAAACGTCCATTAGATCTTGGACCCCCGTGAGGTTAAGCTTTCAAGCTACCCACGGAAAAATATAAGGGAAACAAAAAACTCCTTTTTGCCCGATTAGCCATGAAACTTGTTTGATTTTTAAATTCACGGGTATAAAATTTCACGTTTGTTAGTATTATTTGGCTTAAAAATTCCGTTGATTGACGCTCACTGTCTTGATGACGGGTAAAAATGCAAAAGTTGATCCGGCCTGAAAAGACAAAGAGCTGTCGTAGGTCACGGACTATAGTTGTTTTCTTTTATTTGCATTCGATCTTTTCATTGATCGATATTGTATAGCAGTGTTTTTCCCTGCTTTTAGTTTTTTGTTTCTCTTGTATCTCGGTAGATGGCGCCTCTTGCTATAGTTCGCTCACTAATTACATTTAATTAGAGACAAAACCGTCTGATTAACTTCGCAAGATTTGTCACTTGACCAGCAGTGTTCTGAGGAGTCCCATAAGGACGAAACGGTTAACTGTCAACACTTATTAGGTGTCCATTAGATCTTGGACCCCCGTGAGGTTAAGCTTTCAAGCTACCCACGGAAAAATATAAGGGAAACAAAAAACTCCTTTTTGCCCGATTAGCCATGAAACTTGTTTGATTATTAATAATAAATGATTAATTTTTGAAAACTTTACCACCCTGTATCTCAAAAGGTAAGACGTTTAGGACATATGTTCATATGAAGTTTTTTTCTTAAAATGGGCCCAAAAATCACCCCCATAAATATTGACATTCAATTAGGAAACACCCAGTATAGACAGGATTATTCTACTAGGTACAGTCGGGGACTTTTTAAATTGCCGCCCTGGAAAATAAAAAGAAATCCTATTTGTAATTCGGAAAAGTAGTTTGAACCAAAACAAAAAAATTGTGAACCGTACATCTGTCTGTATACATACATATTTAAGAAAAAACTTTTTTAAATTTCTTTAATTAATTAATTTTGACTGAAAAAAATAAAACGGCAATTTAAAAAGTCCCCGACTGTACTAGTGCTTTGTTGTTGAGCGCATTGCTTCTCAGTCTGCCTGCATTCACGATGCGTGTTGGATGTACGCCTATTTGCAAAAATTAATTTAAAAACACGATGACAATTGGGAGATTAATTAACGAGACTGCGCGCCTAGATGGCGCCCTAGACGGGTGAGATAAAAAAACGAATAGTGCGTTGGATATCTAGATATCTTGTCTATGCACGTCCCAAAACACGTTTCCGTCACTATTACAGTATTTGTGCAGTAGCGGTTTGAAACGAACGTGTCTTTTTCTCGTGCCGAAAACCATGTGTGACGAAAAACAGGAGCGACGTATCAATCTCAAATGCTATAAATTGCTGCAAGAGGCCTATGGGAACCATTTTCTATGTCGTGCCCGTGTTTTTGAGTGGTGTAAGCGGTTTAGTGAGGGCCGAGAGACCACTGAAGATGACCAGCGCCCAGGTCGGAACTGTTTCAACTCCAATATTGATCGTTTTTTTCGACATTAACGGTATCGTGATGACTGAATGGGTTCCAGAGGGTCAGACTGTCAACCAGACTTACTATTTGTCAGTTTTGGCAGCACTGCGAGAACAAGTTCGTAAAAAACGGCCCGAGTTGTGGAAGAACAACTCGTGGATTTTGCACCAGGACAACGCACCTGCCCATACCGCACTATCTGTAAAGAAGTATTTGGCCAGTAAGTGCACTCCAGTGCTCAAACACCCGCCGTACTCACCAGATTTGACACCGTGCGACTTTTTTTTGTTTCCGAAGATAAAATCTGCTTGGAAAGAGACCCGATTTGAGTCGATGGAAGCGGTAAAGCAAAAAACGGCAGAGCTCATAAAGGCCCTCACCAAAGAAATCTTTCAGCACTGCATCGATCAATGGAAAAAACGTATGGAAAGGTGTGTGGCGAGGGGAGGGGAGTATATTGAAGGGGAGCATTCGAATGTAGAATTATTTTTATAATAAAACCCTTTTCTTAACCCTTGTCTGTATACAGGGTGTCCCAGAACTAATGGTACATAGTTAAACTGTAGATTCCCTGGGTCAAAATATTACGATATAGCGAGGGGTCATCGGCACCGTAAAATTTTGTACAGCGTCCAACAGGACTTGGGTCCTGACGTGTACTGTTGGGTCCTGTTGAGTACTGTTGGGTACTGTCGTGTACTGTCGTGTACTGTCGAGTACTGTTGGGTACTGTCGTGTACTGTCGAGTACTGTTGGGTCCTGTCGGGTCCTGTTGGGTACTATCGTGTACTGTCGAGTACTGTTGGGTCCTGTTGCGAGGTACAAAGCGCGCCCTTCAAAGCAAAAAAAAAAAAAAAAGGTCATCATGTTTGGGGAAGGCCAACAGGGACAAAGCGCGCGCTCAAAAAACTTGCGACCAAAAAAAAAAAAAAAAAACAGCTCATCATGTCTTTTCGCATCTACGCCACTGGTTGGGGTTCGGGGGTAGTGTCGAGTACTGTCGTGTACTGTTGGGTCCTATCGTGTAATCGTGTACTGTCGAGTACTGTTGGGGCCTGTCGTGGTACTGTCGTGTACTGTCGAATACTGTTGGGTCCTGTCGTGGTACTGTCGAGTACTGTTGGGTACTGTCGTGTACTGTCGAGTACTGTTAGGTCCTGTCGTGGTACTGTCGGGTCCTGTTGTGAAATTTGTACAGTACTGTTGAAAGCTGATGACCCCTCGCGATATAGCCACACTTACCTTGGTCCAAAAGTTCGTACTAACCGAGATACAGGGTGTTAAACTTTATTTTTTCAATTCGATTTTCTTTAATAAATTTTTTACTAATTAATATTTTTGCAAAAAATAACGAGCGTGTAAATTTTTTTGTAACAAGCAAGACGATTTCGTTGAAAATTTTGATGTACAATAAACATGGTGTTCCTTGGACTACTACCATTGCATTAAAAATCACTGTATTTTTTTTGTGCCTCGATGTATACCAGTTTTTATATAAAATAATGATTTTCCCATCCTTTTTATGTAAAAAAGTTATACTGTTTTAAAGTCGCTCAGAGCAACGGGTTTTGAGATTTTTGCATTTAAAGTTTTTATTGCATGTGAGTGAAATGCCAAATTTATGATGATACTTTCTTCAATTCTTTCTACTAATTAATATTTTTGCAAAAACTAACCAGCAAGTAGGTTTTTCTGAAATTTGCAAGACGATTCCGTTGAAAAAGTTGATGTACAATGTACAGGGTGCTCTTTGGACCACTATCATTGCATTAAAATCATCAGTGTATTTTTTTTGTGCCTCGGTGTATACTTAAGCAGGTTTTTAAACAGAATATGATTTTAATTTTTAAGTAATTTTACAAACAGTTCTGTAGTTTTAAGAAAGTTTGACAGAATAGACGCAGACAGCAACTTTATTGGATTTTATTGTTTTTTATTTTCAAAGCCTACTATAATAAACAATTTTAAGTTTGATTTACTATTTGTCAATTTTAAAATTTTAACTTTGTTGCTGTTTTATATTTTTTTAAATAAATAATGAAATATCAATTTTATTAATAATTATAATTTTCTTTCAAAACAATAAAAAAATAGTTGCATTAATAAAGTATACGTACTTACCATTTTTAAAAACATTAATACGAAGAAGTTTTTGTTCCTCATTAAAAACATCACCCTACACAGTTGCCATAACGGACAATAATTTACAATTGTTTTAACACATAATTCAAGAACCATCCTGTATATTTTTTAACTTAATATTTCCTAAGAAAACATCCAATCTTAAAATTATTGATTATAGCTAATATGTATGAAGTGGGTAAGAATTTAATCAAAAATCTTTTACGCATACAATAAAAACTTATAATTTAAATATCTTAAAAACCGTTGCTCTAAGCGACATCTAAACACCATAACTGTTTCACTTAAAAAAAAATAAAAAAATAATTTTTTTATAGAATCTTGTATACACCGAGGAACAAAAAAGTTAGACCTATTTTAATGTAACGGTACGGAGCCAGAGAACACCCTGTATAATATTTTTATTTTTTTAACCAAAATTAAATTGTCCATGCCCAAAAATCACCAAACCCAATTTTTGTGCAAAATTATTAATTAGTAGAAAGAATTGAAGAAAGTATCGTACATAAATTAGGCAGATCACTCACTGCAATAAAAAAATGTTATGCAAAAAACTCAAAAACCGTTGCTCTGAGCGACTTTAAAACAGTATAACTTTTTTACATAAAAAGGATGGGAAAACTATTATTTTACATAAAAACTGGTATAGTGGTAGTGGTCCAAGGAACACTCTGTACACTGTGCATCAAATTTTTCAACGGAATCGTCTTGCCAATTTTAAAAAACTTACTCGGTGGTTGATTTTTTCATTAATTAGTAAAAAAGTTATTAAAGAAAATCGAATTAAAAAAATAAAGTTTAACACCCTGTATCTCGGTTAATTTGAACTTTTGGACTAAGGTAAGTATGGCTAAATCGTAATATTTTGACCCAAGGAATCTACAGTTTAACCATTAGTTCTGAGACACCCTGTATATAGTAGTATATTTTCTATAACCAAGTTCTGCTGGGACGATAGTGATGTTAGATAGATGCAAGTCTAACATGTAGCAGGATCATCTTTCGGAACGGGTGTAAAAGCGTGAATCCACTGTGTATACTTGCTACGCAGTATAAAGATCCCTGCCCTCTACAAAGAGGTGCCTGGTAAAATTAAGTCCTCTTAAAGAAAGAAAACTTGCATCCTAAGGGGCACGTGCATCAGTTTGGTATATGGTGTACGGACAAATCGGGGTTTGTGAAAAGGGCATGGCGCACGGAGGTCAGCTTGTCTAATTTAGACGATCGAAACCTCAATATCGAACTATTTTCTATCATAACCACTAAGTCTTAAAAAAGTGCCCAGTTACCTTATTAGTAGACCCCAATGCAGAAAATCGATCAACTAACTCGTTGTCACTTGTTACGACGACAAGTCATAGGCCGTTTGATAGCCTGCATAATGATCCGCACTTATTCACCGCGGGCGCTTTTCAAAAGTGCTCCAAGTAGGTAAACCAGAGATTATATGGTGATTTCTTCACGTATATTTAAAATATGGGTTAGTATCTTTAATTTTTACTATTAAACCATTTGCAAACTTTCAATTTGCTTATTAAAAAAATTAGATAAAAGTTGTGTATTGATTTATTATAATTTTTCAAATATGTATTATACTGCAGAACTAAAGGGGCCTACAGACACGCGAACATTTCGAGAGATTAGTACGCGCGTACAAGTTTGCGCATACTAATCTCTTCGTGTGTAGACAATATCCGCCTAAAATATCTCTCGAAGATTAGTTCGCGCGCACAATGTACGCGAGCAAATCTCTCGGTGTCTAGGCAAAACGCATTGATAAAACGTTTAATTTTGTCTTCGTGTGTGTAGGCGATTCCCAGAGATTAGTTCGCGCACTAATCTCTAGAGATTAGTTCGCGTACTAATCTCATAGAGATTAGTTCGCGTACTAATCTCAAGAAATGCTCTCGTGTCTGTAGGCGACTTAATGGTACATGGTTAAACTGTAGATTCCTTGGGTCAAAATATTACGATTTAGCCATACTTACCTTAGTCCAAAAGTTCGTATTAACCGAGATACGGGGTGTTAAAGTTTATTTTTTCAATTCGATTTTCTTTAATAACTTTTTTACTAATTAATATTTTTGCAAAAACTAACAAGCGCGTAAGTTTTTTTTAAAATTGGCAAGACGATTCCGTTGAAAAATTTGATGTACAGTGTACAGGGTGTTCCTTGGACCACTACCATTGCATAAAAATCAGTATATTTTTTTGTGCCTCAGTGTATACCAGTTTTTATGTAAAATAACGGTTTTCCCATCCTTTTTATGTAAAAAAGTTATACTGTTTTAAAGTCGCTCAGAGCAACGGTTTTTGAGTTTTTTGCATTTAAAGTTTTTATTGCATGTGAGTGATTTGCCTTATTTATGTATGATACTTTCTTCAATTCTTTCTACTAATTAATAATTTTCCACAAAAAATTGGGTTTGGTGATTTTTGGTCTTGGACAATTTAATTTTGTTTAAAAAAAATAAAAGTAATATACAGGGTGTTCTCTGGCTCGGTACCGTTACATTAAAATAGGTCTAACTTTTTTGTTCCTCGGTGTATACAAGATTCTATAAAAAACATTAATTTTTTAATTTTTTTTAAGTTAAAAAGTTATAGTGTTTAGATGTCGCTTAGTGCAACGGTTTTTAAGATATTTAAATTATAAGGTTTTATTGTATGCGTAAAAGATTTTTGATTAATTCGTACCTACTTCCTACATATTAGCTATAAAATAAATATTAAGTTAAATACAGGATGGTTCTTGAATTATCATAACTGTGTTAAAACAATTGTAAGTTATTGTCCGTTATTACTACTGTGTAGGGCGATGTTTTAAATGAGGAACAAAAACTTCTTCGTATTAATGTTTTTAAAAATGGTAAGTACGTATACTTTATTAATTCAACTATTTTTTTATTGTTTTGAAAGAAAATTATAATTATTAATAAAAGTAATATTTTATTATTTATTTAAAAAAATATAAAATTTCTTAACCATGGCGCTCTCAGCAACAAAGTTCAAATTTTAAAATAGTAAATCAAACTTAAAATTGTTTATTATAGTAGGCTTTGAAAATAAAATCCAATGAAGTTGCTGTCTGCGTCTATTCTATCAAACTTTCTTAAAACTACAGAACTGTTTGTAAAATTACTTAATAATTAAAATCATATTCTGTTTAAAAACCTGCTTAAGTATACCCCGAGGCACCAAAAAAATACACTGATGATTTTAATGCAATGGTAGTGGTCCAAAGAGCACCCTGTACATTGTACATCAACTTTTTCAACGGAATCGTCTTGCAAATTTCAGAAAAACCTACTTGTTGGTTAGTTTTTGCACAAATATTAATTAGTAGAAAGAATTGAAGAAAGTATCATACATAAATTAGGCATTTCACTCACATGCAATAAAAACTTTAAATGCAAAAATCTCAAAAACCGTTGCTCTGAGCGACTTTAAAACAGTATAACTTTTTTATATAAAAAGGATGCAAAAACCATGATTTTACATAAAAACTGGTATACACCGAGGCACAAAAAAAATACAGTGATTTTAATGCAACGGTAGTGGTGCAAGGAACACCCTGTACATTGTACATCAAAATTTTCAACGGAATCGTCTTGTCAATTTCAAAAAAAATTACACGCTGGTTATTTTTTGCAAAAATATTATTTAGTAAAAAAGTTATTAAAGAAAATCGAATTGAAAAAATAAAGTTTAACACCCTGTATCTCGGTTAGTACGAACTTTTGGACTAAGGTAAGTGTGGCTAAATCGTAATATTTTGACCCAGGGAATCTACAGTTTAACTATGTACCATTAGTTCTGGGACACCCTGTATATATTGGACTGAAAAAGTCTGGATCGTTACGTATCAGTTGCGTTTGTGACTTTATTATTTCAATCATGTATCAAGGGTTATATAGGTGCTACATTGAGCTGCCGCTTCTTGCCGCTGTATTAGCTATGATTTATTGTTTCTGCGTTGGCGCATGGGATTGGCCAACGTAATTTATTTAAAATGTGGCACAAAACACCGGTTTCACAGGATAAAAATCAATCCGTTTTGAACTATGTATGTGAAAATATAGTGAATATAAAGACTACGATAAAGAATATCAGTGCGTGGTGAAAAATTGATATATAGTATAGTAAGATCAATAAATTTAGTTAAATTTTTATAAAAAAGTTATGTTAAATAAAAAAAGCTATAAGCTAGTTACGTACACACACTCTCAAAGTATCAATTTTTCAAGTTTTTTGCTTAAGAGGAAAAAAACGATATGCAACATTATTTTTGGAAGCGACTGTACCATCTTCAGAATGCACAGTATATTAAAATCACATTTTTTAAGCGCTAGTTGACATTTCCTAGTTGCTAGACCAAAAATGGTCTCCCCACCACTACTACTACTAGCGTGGGAGTTCATTTAAAGTAAGATCAGATCCGTCATAACTCCATTTATTTTTACTTTTAGTTGAAATCCACATTTTTGCAAACCGAAAAGTCGACATGATGTATAAAAAATGCGCATGTCAACTATCTTCGACATTTGAAGAATTCTTCGAGACCAACACCAATGGCATATTACAGCTCAACAAGAAGTATCTGGCTGTCTGGAAGCAGAGAAATATGTTCTTCTGTTTTGATCCTTACCCCAGAGGCGTTGAAGGTAGATTTTTAGTTTTTTTTTTCTGTTACGTGTTGTAAAAAAGATTGATAAGGTGTTATATTTATTCAATTCAGTTCCTACTTTACTATTTAAGGCCTGTTTTCACTTTTATTGTATTCAAATTTAACTTGAAACTGAAAGTATTTTGTTTTTTCTGTTCATAAACCATATTTTTTAAGAGCGCTTGATTCCTAGAATAAATAGTAAACAGAGATGCTAAACACGGCCCTGCCCAAACGGAACATAGTTCGTTTCAAACACCGAGTTGAGCATGCTGGGTTCGGTTCGGTACAAACGGGCCATGTTGCCGGATAATACTACCCAGGTAGGAAGGTCACGTTTTTTAAACGTCAAAAACAGGTCATTTTTAATGACCATTGACGTCTCTAACCTGACGTGTTGACCTTTAAATGACGTTCAAAAGACACACCCAAAATGACGTCATTAGACGTTTTAAAGACGTGATTTACATCAAACACACACACACAGATACAAACCTATTTATGACTTTTTTTAAACTCGTCTGAATATATGGAATATTCCCTGCAGTTGAGAACACTGAAGGAAACTTAGACACAGAAGGTGAATCTTCTGTAACTTAGACCTGGAAGTACTGGAACAGGTACAGCGTTGTTCTGTGAGGTACAGATCAAAATAGACCTAAACCTAGACCTACACATCTCCACCTTGAAGCGAAAGAAGCCTCGAAGTTTGTCTTGATTTAATATTTAATTTATTTTACATACGTACCCCCACATTCCGTATAAATCCGATCAAGTACTGACTGGGGCACCATCTATGTAAGTAAGAGTTTATGTCCCTTGAACAAAGTGTGCAGTGTGGGTAGTGACCAATATATGACGTGTTTCAGACGTCAAAAACTACACTACGAAAAGACGTCAAATAACTGACGCCTTAAAGACAACATTTTTTGGTAGATGACCTGCTGGTCATCCAAATGACCATTTTTTGACGAAAAAAAGACGTCATTTGATGACCCCTTGCTACCTGGGTACAGAAAAATTGGTTGGTAAATTGTAGCGTCTTCGTTACCAGGGCAACCAGGCGGTGGCATCGTCATTTTGGTTTTCAAGGTCGTTACGCGAATATTTACGAGTCGTTAAATACCGAGATGAATTCCATCAAAGGAGCATGCGCCAAAATTAACGTCAAAATGTCTAATTTAAATTATTGGCGCGAATACCGGGATTGGCGCGAGATCGAAGAGCTTAACGTATAATAAAAAATTCAAGGTATAAAATAATGATCAATTCTAATTTTTAGGTATGATTTTATGTAGGTATCGGGTGGTTTTTTATAACCTAAGCACTTTACAACTTTATCATTGAAAATAAAGGGCTATAATAAATTGTAGATTTTTTTTTGGTTAATTATGACAACTTTAAAAGCCAACATAATTTTTTTCTATCCGTCACCATGTACAGGGTGTCCCAAATTCGATGTTTTTGGGAGGTTTCGGGTATTTCTAGAGGGGCTAAAAAAACCTGATCCCCCTTTGCGACACTCAAATTTCAAAAGAAGCTTAAATGTGAAAATCGCATTTTGATATAGCAAGCCGTTTTTAAACTACGGGGTGTTTCTAAAAAGTCTGCATTTTGGGAAGGGGTCTATAACTTGTTTATTTATTAATATTTTTTATTTCTGTGAAAACATTCCTAAGACACTTTTTTAAGAGGAATTAAACTGTTAAATTAAATTTCATTTGTCACATTTAGTTTTTGAGATATCACATAAAATTATTTTTTTTTATTTTTACCACATATTTTAGTTTGCTTAATGGGTTTAAAATATTTTAATATTATAAAATTATAAAAATAAAAAAATAATAAAGAGGTGATTAAAAAATAAAAATAAAGAAAACAATAAAAAAAATAAAAAATTAAAATATTGAGTGTGATACATCATTTTAAAGGAAATTTTAAGCTGATTTTAAAAATCGAATAAAAAGAGAGTTGTTCTGTAAGAAAAATAACAACTTTATGCAATATTTTAAAAACCAAAACAGATAAATAAAAACCGTTTACATCTGTCAATTCTTCAAGAAAAGATCTATAAGAAAGCTATTTACACAAAAACAAAATGCATACAAAAACACTCCGTAGCTTAAAAACGGCTTGCTATATCTAAATGTGGTTCTCACCTTTAGGCTTCTCTTAAAATTTAAGCGTCGCAAAGGGGGCTCAGTTTTTTCTATTTCCCCTAGAAATACCCGACACCACAAAAAACAACGAATTTGGGACACCCTGTACAGGGTGTGACAATGAAGTCGATTTTTTGAGAGGGAACACCCTGTATATTTTTGCATTTTAAGATTCGTCTTTTCTTTTTGATTCAAAAATTTACAATATCTATGTGCTGCGATTAATATTTTTTGAGGTATATGCAGTATTTCTTCTATATTGCATTTCACGTTTATTTTGTTTTGCCATGGGAATATTGACAAATTTAAATGCGCTAAATCTTAAAAAATGTTTATCGTAGCATAGACATACAGTAGAACCCCGATGACAGTGTTTATTCAAATTAAATTGGGCACTAAATAATTTGTCACATAACTTGCACGTCACTGGCATTTTCACAGCACAAAAACGACGAATTTTCATCAAAAAGAACTGGGAATTATTAAAGTTTTGCTGTTTAAAACCATACTGAAATATCTCTCAGTTGATTGGTTGGCAGAAGTGACAGATCAACGCTTGCGCACGTCTTGGAATTCATCTCGGTATTTAACGACTCGTGAATATTTGTCGAAAACTTGCTTCAAGCGAGACGGGACCATGG
The DNA here is from genome assembly GCA_963576565.1 of Aspidapion aeneum. Taxonomy (NCBI): domain Eukaryota; kingdom Metazoa; phylum Arthropoda; class Insecta; order Coleoptera; family Brentidae; genus Aspidapion; species Aspidapion aeneum. The sequence goes on from OY755046.1 coordinate 70,486,634, forward strand.
ACGTTAAAGTCAATGCGTAGTAAAGGCTCGCTTAATGAAATTGTAAAGAGCCAGGCGGTCAAGTTTCGTCTATCAGTATTAGCTTATAAAAATTTTTATGGTTGATTATGTTTAGGTTTCGCGTCCAGAGATGGGTATGCCTGCATCTCAATGCACGTCAATCTAGAGTCTTTGGTAAATGTTATATCGGCCAATTTTGACGATAAAGAATTAATTTTTAACTTACACGCTATGAAAGTTTGCAAGATACATAGGGATCCAGTAAGTATGCAAAATGTCTTTAAAAATGTAACTTTTTTTGACAGCACAGACAGGGTAAAAACGCAATAAGCGTTGATCTGGTCTGAAAGGCAGAAGAGCTGTCGTAGGTCACGGATTAGTTTGTTTCTTTTTATTTGTTTTCGATCTTTTCATTGATCGATATGTATACCCGTTAATTTTCGCCTGCTCTTGTTCTTATTTCACTCGTATCTCGGTAGATGGCGCTTCTTGCGGGAGTTTTCTTACTTCGCAAGAGTGTCACATTGACCAAGCAGTGTTCTGAGGAGTCCCATAAGGATGAAACAGTTAACTGTCAATACTTATTAGGTGTCCATTAGATCTTGGTCCCCCGTGAGGTTAGGCTTTTAAGCTACCTACGGAAAAATATGAGAGAAACAAAAACTCCTTTTTACCCGATCAGCCGCGAAACTTGTTTGATCAATTTTTAATTATTCTAAAATCCTAAGCTAATAACCTGTTTCAAAACTCATGGTTCACAAATTGTATGAAATCTCTACTAAATCTCCAATTGTTCTTCCTTTAGGTTCAATCAGATCGTTTTCCGAAACATATTCCTCTGGAAGAACTTTCTACGGATCATTTCAGGGAATATAAAATGAAAAAAAGTAAAAAAAAGGCAACTGAAAGACCGGTGACAGTGGACTATACCGCTTTGGCTATGAAGACACTGCTAATTGGACAAACTCCAGATCCATCTATATTTGAAATAGGTAAGGTCACATTTATAGACGAAATAACAACTAAGAGCCTAAAAAAATGTCCTAGAATTTTACACTCCTTCAAACATTGTACCAATTATAGACGAAATAAAAACTCAGAGTCTAAAAAAATGTCAGAATTTCACAATCTTTTAACAAAGTATATAAGGATTTCATAAACTAAGACACTAACACACTTGAAAAGACTTAAAACAAAGAAGATTAAACTCTGGCTTAATTGAACACCAACTAAAGAAAGAGAAGAATTGAAAAGATCTGCTGTTGGTGTTCCACAAATAAATTCAAACAACGATAGCTTCTGGTATATCGACGGATCCAAAATGCCATCAGGCGTTGGATCTGGAGTTGTTAGTATCCAAGAAAAAGTCCAGATTCAACATAGTCTCGGCCAATTGGCTACTATATTTCAGGTTGAACTCGTAGCCATTGAACTGTGTGCCCGGTGGATTATTGACCACAAATGGACCAACAGGACAATAAAAATCTTCTCCGACAGTCAAGCAGCCTTAAAAGCGCCTGATTCCTACACGGTCTCATCAAGAACCGTGAGGAACTGCAGGGACTCGCTGAATGCGCTTGGTAGCGCTAATAAGGATTAGTATGGATACCAGGGCATTCTGGACACGAGGGAAATGAGGCCGCAGACCAGGCAGCGAGGGAAGCGGCATCTGCCGAATTTTTCGGCCCCGAACCAGCCCTGGGGATATCATACAATGCTGCTAAATTAACCATATTGAGATGGATGGAGAACAGCTTCCAACAATACTGGATGAATATACCAGAACTGGCTCACTCTAAAGAGTTCATTAAAGGACCTTGTCAGAAGAGGGCCAGGAATATCATTGGACTTACTAGACAGGAGATCCGTATAGTGACTGGACTCTTTACGGGTCACTGTCGACTAAGAGTACCCATGCACAGAATGGGAATAACCGAAGAGACCGAATGTAGACTTTATATGGAGGATAACGAAACAGTTAGACATGTACTGTGCGAATGTCCGGCTATTGCACGTTTACGTCAAAACACTTTCGGTAAACCTCAGATTGATTCAGAAGATCTGAACAATATCTCACCCAAACTGATAGCTAACCTTTTTGGAGGATTGAGCATACAGTGGTGAGAAACCACTCAAAAGTGAGCCACAATAGACCCACTAGTGGTCGCAGTGGAAGGGCTGCAAGGCCCACTCACATATGAATCATCATCATCCACAAATAAATGTTTGCTTGTCTGTAGGGTCTACTGTGGAAAGCTTGGCCCAAGAACAAATACCTCCAACATTGAGGGATAACAAAATGTTGACAAAACTAAAGAAGTTAAAAAAAGAACCACCATTAATAGATGTTATCGCCGATTTAGATTCACCAAGTCTGTCTGATACTCAGGTAAATGAGTTATCTATTTTAGTGTCTCCATATCTCTTCTTTACTTAACTAAAATATTTTTTAATTCACAGATTGACCCAGAAAGGCCCGTACAACCAAAAGATATTGAGGAACTTCCGTTTATGGATCTGGATTCATTTGAAATAACCCAGGATGAACTGGAGCTGGCCGAAGTCGGTGGAGGAGAAGGTGGTGCAGAAGGAATGGAGGGTAAGAAAATCTTCAAAGTTTTTTAGTCTTTTGTGGTTTATGAACATGTATTTATTGTGCTCCTTAAAAATGGAATTAAATGAAATAATTCGGGACCAAAGTATATCAAAACATAACAAAAAGCTTATATATAACACCATTGTAAAAAGTATTATTACATACGGCTCAGAAGTATGGCCAATCAAGGATAGAACAGAAAAAATGCTTTCCGCTACGGAGATGGACTAATGGAGAAGAGCAGCAAGGAAATCAAAAAGAGAAAGAGTTATAATGATGATATAAGAACAAAACAACTGGTGTGGTACGGACATGTACAAAGAATGAATAATGAAAGACTACCTAAACAAATACTACAATGGAAACCAACTGGCCGAAGAAAACGAGGACGGCCAAGGAGAAGCTGGAGAGAAGGAATAGACAGTGAAATAAGAATAAGAGGCCTAGATGATGAATTATGGGCAAACAGAAACGAGTGGAGATTGGGTATCGGAAGACGTAGAACGTTGTGAAACCGATAAATATATATATATTTATTGTGCTCTTTAAAAATGCAGAGGATAAAATGGAAGACATAAAAGAGAAAGATTGAAAGATTTTAAGTCTTTTGTAGGTTCGGAAGATATCTTTCATTAGTCTATTTTTCTATCTAAAGATGTAGAGTATGAAGTCGAAAACATGCCAAAAAAAATAAATACAGAATTCTTCGGATTGCGGTTTCTAAAGATGTCTTTTATTAATTTGGTTTGCTCTTTAAAGATGCAGAGGAAGAAATGGAAGACAAACAACAAGAAGAAGAAGACCTGCAAGAAGAACTGGAAAGAGCATTTGATTACGGGGAAGGGGAAGATGACAGAGACTATTATTTTGAAACAAGCAAGGCAGGACAGGTTCGAGAAGGTTCTTTGATGCCACTTGTCGTGACAGAAGAAGTGAGTATTTTAGACAGATTTTTATCATTTTTATTACAAGCTTTTATTTAGCTTCAGATGTTCTGTCTAACTATCTAACTATCTAACTATCTAACTAACTATCTATCAAATCTTGTGAAGCGTTTTTGACACACTTCCCATTATCCCATTTGGATGAAATTTGGTACACGCATAGTGGTCCCATGACAATACAACATAACATAAAAATATCCTCCCACCCCTACCCCCATCCTTTCTATAGATAAATATGTTTTTGACACACTTCCCGTTATCCAATTTGGATAAAATTTGGTATACATATAGTGATCCGATGACAATACAATATTAAGAAAAAAATATCCTCCCACCCCTACCCTCACCCCCTTTCATAGAAAAATGAGTTTTTGACACACTTCCCATTATCCGATTTGGATGAAATTTGGTATTCACATAGTGGTCCGATGACAATACATTAAAAAAAAATATCCTCCCACCCCTACCCCCACCCCCTTCCATAGAAAATGCGTTTTTGACACCCTTCCCATTATCCGATTTGGATGAAATTTGGTATACATATAGTGGTCCGATGACAATACAACAATAATGAGAAAATATCCTCCCACCCCTCCCCCCCACCCCCTTCCATAAAAAGAGCGTTTTTCACACACTTTACTTCAAATGACTTTTATAAAATTTGGTATATGCATAAAGGTCCGATGGCAATACAGCCCAAACAAAAAATATATTTCTACCTCTACCCCCACCCTCTCCTTCCCCTAATAGAAAAATGAGTTTCCAAACAACTCACGATCAGCGACAAAAAAATTTTCAAGTCACAAGCTTTTATAAAATGCACTAAAAATTAAAAAATCATTTTCTAACATTCTAATATTATCATAATAATAAAAGCGATGGCCGCAAATCAAAGCATAAGTTAATCTAAATTTGTGATCCAAACACTTAAAGAATATTCAACATAGAAGGTCATCAAAAATATGTTTGATGTGCCGCAATGTTATGCCATTGTCAGAGAAATGCTGGGGTACCTTGGGTCGGGTTGGGTGGGTTTGGTACCTCTGCATTTTTCTGCTAGATTGATTCTTGCAAATAGTGATATTTAATTGATACGGATATCTTCCATCAGTCGGCCATCGCTTTTATTAATATGATAATATTAGAATGTTGGAAAATTTTAATTTTTAGTGCATTTTATAAAAGGTTGTGACTTAAAAAAAAAATTACGAATTTATTATAATTTTTTTTAAATTTTCTTAATTTTCTGTGATATTTTTAGGTAAACACTGACTTGACGTTCTTCCCAATTCACAAAGAAGTCTTATACCCGACTTATGTCCGGGACAAGCACTATAGGCAGACAAAATCGGACAGGCTTAAAGAGGGATGGGGCACTTTTGTCGCCGATTCTCCAGATGTAACCAAGTCCGAAGAATTACGGAAAGAAACGAACTTTATCGATTTGCCAGACGATACACAAGTAATTATAACACTACTACTATGTCGGTTTCGAACGTTTTTCTACGTTGTCCGACGCCTATTCTCCACCTCCTTCGATCCTGACAATCATCTTCTGTTAGATTTTTTTGACTCATTGATCTTTGAATCGACTGTTGCCATTCTAGTTTAGGACGCCCTCTTTTTCTGTGCCCTATTGGTTGCCATTGTAGGACTTGCTTTGGTAATCTTTTTTCGTTCATCCATTGTACATGGCCGTACTATATCAGTTGTCTTTTCGTGATGTCATCCGTTATGCTTCCTTCGATTCCCATTCTTTCTTTTATGATCTCATTTGTTATGTGATCTGTTCTAGATATTCTCATTGGTCTTCTTATTGCATCCATTTCGACACTTTCCATTTTTGTTTTGTATTTTTCTGTTACGCGACAAGTCTATATTCCATACAACAGCGTGCTTTTCATCATTGTTTCATATATGTTAAATTTTACATTCTTTTTTATCTCTCTGCTCCATAAAATACTGTTAAGACATCCAATAACCTTTTTTGCTTTTACTATTCTTTTCTCCAGTTCTTTACAGTCTGTTCCTGTCTTATCAAATGTGACACCCAAGTATACATACTCATTGCATGGAGATATTATTTGTCTATTGTCTAGTTCTAACTCACTGGATTCGTTTCCAATACATAAGTACTGTGTCTTGTCCACGTTCACTGTTAATCCCCACTTTTGGTATTCTTCCATTAACTTCAATTAGCTACAATTACTTGGTCGTCAGCAAACTGTAGTGTGTATATGGTTAATCGGTCGTTAAGTTGTATTCCCATGCCGTGCACTTTACGTTTCCAGTTTTTTAAGCCTTTTGTTACCAGGAATTCTTTTGAAAATCTATTTCCAATTTTAACTTTAGATTTGACCCTTTGTATCATTCAGTAATTGTAATACTAGAAACAAAACTCCGGACTTCCATTGTCTTTATTTATTTTAAACACGACATTTCGGTTAGTAAGTTTTTCTAACTCCTTATGCAAAACTTTAGCTTCAGACCAATGGTTTTGTGGTTATTTGACCATGTAAGATCCATATTTGGGTACTTTTTAGATCTTCATTTACTCTAACCCGAAGAGGGCGTTTCGTTTCACCTACATATGATTTACCACACTCACACGGGATTTGGTAAATACATTCCTTATTATTTGAGGGATTTTCTGGTTTTGTTTTAGTTACAAAACTCCTTATCGTATTTCCCGATGAAAATACTGTTTTTATATTATAGTGCTTGGCTATTCGTCTTATATTCTCTGAAATCCCTTGAACATATGAAATGTTAATAACACCCAACGGATTATTACTTTGAGAATTTGCTCTATTTGGTTTGTTTTTAATTTTAGAAATCGTTGAGTTTATTAATTTCTCGGGATAACCATTCTGTTGTAAGTTATTTTTAATTCTCTAGATTTCTGTGCTTAATTCTTCATTATTACTACAATAATTTACGGCTCTTTAATACAAACAATTTATAACTCCTTGTTTTGTAGCAACCGAATGATTAGACTTAAAATTTAGGTACTGTCCCGTGTGTGTAAGTTTTTTTTATACAGTGGTTTGAATGTTTCTGTCTAATCGTTTGACAAGAACATCCAAAAAAGGTAAAGCCAAATCTTTTTCAATTTCTATTGTGCATTTGATTGTTGGTCGAAGACCGTCCAGATGGTGTAGAAAATTCTGCAGTTCATCATCATTTTCCGGCCATATAATAAATGTGTCATCCATGTATCTTAGCCATAGTTTTGGCTTGACTCTTGCTATGTTGATCGCATTGTCCTCGAACCAGTACATGTAGATCTTTGCTACCACTGGTGAAAGGAACGAACCCTTAACTTAAGTAAGAGTTGCAGAGACAGAGCTCCAACATCACCACACCGATATCGTTGTTCTCTCGTAAAGTGTATCATTAGCTTGTAATTTGTTTCTAATGATAGTGAGTGTCTCATTTATTGGAATGTTGGTGTTAAGACTTTTTACACCAAAACTTACGAATCTATCGCCGGGATCTGATAATAATTATAATACTGTTCTTCACCAAATCATAATTTATAATCATTTTATATTAAACACTTGTAAAAAAAAGAAATATAATCATTACCAAAAATCAAACAAGTTTCGTGGCTAATCGGGCAAAGAGGAGTTTTTTTGTTTCCCCTATATTTTTCCGTGGGTAGCCTGAAAGCTAAACCTCACGGGGGTCCAAGATCTAATGGACACCTAATAAGTGTTGACAGTTAACCGTTTCGTCCTTATGGGACTCCTCAGAACACTGCTGGTCGATGTGACAAATCTTGCGAAGTTAATCAGACGGTTTGTCTCTAATTAAATGTAATTAGTGAGCGAACTATAGCAAGAGGCGCCATCTACCGAGATACGAGAGAAACAAAAAAACCAAAAGCAGGCGAAAGAAAACACTGCTATACAATATCGCTCAATGAAAAGATCGAATGCAAATAAAAGAAAACAACTATAGTCCGTGACCTACGACAGCTCTTTGTCTTTCAGGCCGGATCAACACAGATTGCATTTTTACCCGTCTTCAAGACAGTGAGCGTCAATCAACGGAATTTTTAAGCCAAATAATACTAACAAACTAACAAACTAACACAAAAAACTCCTTTTTTCCCGATTAGCCACGAAACTTGTTTGATTTTTAAATTCACGGGTACGAAATTCCACGTTTATAATCATTACTTATAATTTTATCTTCAACAGTGGTAGAAAAAAAATTATTTTTCGTTTTTAGATAATTCGAGGCACCCAAAACTTAACGGAACTTGGAGAAGAGGTGGAATTTATGGCTCCCTATGTTAGCATAGTGGCAAACATTGTTTCCAAAAAGTATTCCGTACTTTCCTGGACCCCAGAAATCGTGGATTACGTTTTGAAATGCGGTGCGGAATTACGCGAAAAATTCGGATTAAGATTCGATCAGGTAATGTTATAATTTGAGTTTTCATTAATAGGTGGCAAAGGATATTTGTGCTAAAATATATCATTGTTAGTTAAGGTTTTGACATGATCATCTCTTTTGTATAACCCAAGTTATTGAAAAGAAAATGGCGTACGGACAAGAGCTGCATCTGCTTTACGTCGATTTGCAGAAGGCATATGATAGTATACCACTAAATCTACTTTGGAAAGCGTTGGAAAACACAAATATAAGCGTACAACTAATTAAGGCCATTAAAGAGTTATACCGCAATAGTAAGGCAAAAGTTAAAATAAAAGCAAAACTAAACAAAGGCTTTCAAGTAAATAAAGGTCTTAAACAAGGTTGCTGTATCTCGCCTACGCTCTTCAAGATATACTTGGAACAAGTCCTTAAAGTATGGAAGAGAAAATGCCAAAACATGGGAATTCCGTTGGACGAAACCACGTTGTATACTTTATGTTTCGCCGATGATCAGATAGTAGTGGCTCAGGATTATGACGACCTCGAATATATGACACGAAAACTAATAGAAAAGTACAATAAGTGGGGACTAGAGGCTAATCTCAATAAGACAGAGTATGTGTGTATCGGTGGAATGAAACAGGATCTAATCTTAAATACCGGGCAGCGAATTCAGTCCTGTGATGAGTATAAATACTTAGGTCTAAAAATTACAGCTGACGGAACACTAGACAAAGCTATAAAATATCGAAACGTACAAGGAAGAAAAGCAATAACTTTATTAAATGGAATAATTTGGGACCAAAGTATATCAAAACATAACAAAAAACTTATATATAACACCATTGTAAAAAGTATTATTACATACGGCTAATCAAGCATAGAACAAAAAAAAACTTTCCGCTACGGAGATGGACTATTGGAGAAGAGCAGCAGGGAAATCAAAAAGAGAAAGAGTTACAAATCAAAGAATAAGAGAAATTATGACAGTGTGGGAACGTACTTTAGTGGGTGATATAAGAACAAAACAATTGGTGTGGTACGGACATGTACAAAGAATGAATGATGAAAGACTACCTAAACAAATATTACAATGGAAACCAACTGGCCGAAGAAAACGAGGACGGCCAAGGAGAAGCTGGAGAGAAGGAATAGACAGTGAAGTAAGAATAAGAGGCCCAGATGATGAATTATGGGCAAACAGAAACGAGTGGAGATTGGGTATCGGAAGACGTAGAACGTTGTGAAACCGATAAATATAAATATATATATAGTTAAGGTTTTGACATCACCACAAAGTCTTACGTCCACCACAAAAAAAAACATTTATAAAACAATTTCTATTTAAAAAAAAAAAGGTATAGAGTCAAATGTTTCTGTCTTAAATGAAGCATAAAGAACTTTCTTTGATTTTTTTAGGTTGAAAAACTGGAGTTTCCACAAATTTCTTTGGGAAAATCAAAATTTTCTGCTAAAGTAGAATACATATTCGATTCATATACAAGACAAAATATTTTAGGTGCGATATAACGAATTTATTTTTTACAAGCTTTTATTTAACTTCAGATGTTCTGTCTAACTATCTAACTATCTAACTAACTATCTAACTATCTATCAAATCTTGTGAAGCGTTTTTGACACACTTCCCATTATCCGATTTGGATGAAATTTGGTACACACATAGTGGTCCCATGACAATACAACATTAAAAAAAATATCCTCCCACCCCTACCCCCACCCCTTCTATAGAAAAATGTGTTTTTGACACACTTCCCGTTGTCCGATTTGGATAAAATTTGGTATACACATAGTGGTCCGATGACAATACAATATTAAGATAAAAATATCCTCCCACCCCTACCCCCACCCCCTTTCATAGAAAAATTAGTTTTTGACACACTTCCCATTATCCGATTTGGATGAAATTTGGTATTCACATAGTGGTCCCATGACAATACAACATTTAAAAAATATATCCTCCCACCCCTACCCCCACCCCCTTCCATAGAAAATGCGTTTATGACACCCTTCCCATTATCCGATTTGGATGAAATTTGGTATACATATATTGGTCCGATGACAATAAAACATTGAAAAAAAAATCTTACCACTCCTACCCCCACCCCCATCTATAGAAAAATGCGTTTTTGACACACTTCCCATTATCCGATTTGGATGAAATTTGGTATACATATAGTGGTCCGATGACAATACAACAATAATGAAAAAATGTCCTCCCACCCTACCCCCCACCCCCTTCCATAAAAAATGCGTTTTTGACACACTTCACTTCAAATGACTTTTATAAAATTTGGTATATGCATAAAGGTCCGATGGCAATAAAGCCCAAACAAAAAATATATTTCTACCTCTACCCTCTCCTACCCTCAATAAAAAAATGAGCTTCCAAACTTACGATCAGCGATTTCATTACAATCTAGAATAAACTCTTCTGTTCTGTTATTGAACAAATATTTTCATTTAATAGAGTAGATAGCTGAGACTAAAAAGTAAAAAATAAATTGGTAAAAATTTTTTTTTAAGTCACAAGCTTTTATAAAATGCACTAAAAATTAAAAAATAATTTTCTAACATTCTAATATTATCATAATAATAAAAGCGATGGCCGCAAATCAAAGCATAAGTTAATCTAAATTTGTGATCCAAACACTTAAAGAATATTCAACATAGAAGGTCATCAAAAATATGTTTGATGTGCCGCAATGTTATGCCATTGTCAGCGAAATGCTGGGGTATCTTCGGTCGGGTTGGGTGGGTTTGGTACCTCTGCATTTTTCTGCTAGATTGATTCTTGCAAATGGTGATATTTAATTGATACGGATATCTTATCGCGCTAACATCGTCAGTCGACCATCGCTTTTATTATTATGATAATATTAGAATGTTAGAAAATTATTTTTTAATTATTAGTGCATTTTATAAAAGCTTGTGACTTAAAAAATTTTTTTTACCAATTTATATTTAATTGTACTAACAGCTTACTTTTGTAGATTTGGCAATCCAGAAAATACTATTTGTCAGATCAGACATGGGTGTATTGGTCACGCCCACTTACGCATGCGCCTTGATGCGAAAAAATCACCTTTTCTACATGTTTGATGCATTTGGCAACAATGAAGTTGGTCTAAACGTCGAAGACAAACAGGGCGGTGTTGCCTGTTTTACCCGATTCAAGGTATATTCAAAGAGGGCTGTTTATACAGGGTGTTTCAGACCACCCGCACAGTCCGATTATTTTAAAAGGGATAATTATTTTTAAACGTTTTTAAATCACTATCAAGGTAGTGAAATGGGCTCTTTCTGATAATGTAGGTTTTAAGGTCCTAGCCTCACATGAAGTGTCAAAATTCCGCTCGACGTTGATTTTTTTAAATGGAACATGCTATTTCTGATTGCGGATTTCAATTCTACGCGGAAAAATTAAAACGTTTTATTCGAAAACTTTTTCCCAAAAATGCTTTTTTAAACCTCAAAACTGATATTAAATTATTTCGCAGTTATAACCAAGAAAAAAACACTACTGTTTCGTCATCCTCCCGCAGCCAACGATAAAGACCGACCATGACGCGTTATAAGCAAGTCGGCGGTCACGTGATCTTAGGAGTCCCAGGATTCTTATTGTATTGCTTAATATAGTATATGTTTTTACACAATTTAAATAAATTAACAAAAAATGTTTGTTCTTTTATAGGCAAAAATTGAAAAAAAATATTTTGCTGATATATGTGTTTATTACGGATAAAAGAACTGAATCTATAAAATAAAAAATTATACAAAATTTGCACTCTAATATCTTCAGGTACATATATTAGGTACATAATATCGTTATAGTAACTTCAAATCTATACAAGTCTTTCAAAATTCGACCTATCAAACCTAAGCTTTTAGTTTGTTAATTTTTCTTTAAGTGTCATCATCTTTGTCTGAGTTCTTATTCAAAGATTTATTAGCAGGCACTAAATCATTGTGCTTTTTAATAAAATTATTTTAAAAAACTTTACATGCCCTTAAACTAATTTTTTCAAGCTTTGACAATAGTTTTTCTCCACAAAAACACTCGCTAGAGTCATCTGAAGAAAATATTTCAATATAAAATATTTCACAATAATTTATTAAAAAGAAACAAGTGATTTTGTGAATAAGTGAGATGGTTTTCACATACAATGAACTGAATCTAGTGGTCGTCAATAATTTTTTGAAAAATTACCCAACACAAAGTTTAATATATATTTCATTAAAGTGTATGTTAACTACTAACTCATGTTCTTTTAAAAGCTGTATCTTACTTTTTAAATATTTCACACTACCAGAGAGATTACTATCTGTTAACAATATTTTACAAATCCGTTTTTTAATATTGCGAGGGTGCGGAAGACATATTACCTTTGAATTGTAAATTGACGTGTATGCACTGGATAACTGGATAAACAAAGATGAAGCCAACATTAAAGTGTATCCACCATATCTTCGATTCTCAGGTTACCTTTTCAAGAGACCTAATTGTTCAATAAGAAATGACAACTGAACACATTTTTCACTCTCACTATCGAAAATGTCACTAAGGATGTCTATTACTTGATCAATCTTATCCAAGATCTTATCTTTTACCACTTCTTTCCCGTTTGCAACATACTAAGTTTCAGTTTTATAGTTGGACCGACAAGGAACAACACTAATTACACGTTCGCGGCATTGTTTATCTTATACGTATTTTCTTTATAATATACTCATTAGCCATTAATTATTTTAACGCAGCCCACTACAGTCTTTTTCGTGGGCTGCGTTATTTTAATAACTTTGATAAAATTCACATAAAATTCGTGCCCGAATTAAAAAAAAAATCGACGTAAACAAACATACCAAAACTGAAAACACACATGTTTTATAATGACAGCGGGCCGTGAGGCGTTTTTTTGTGAGCCTCCTACGGTCACGTGATTTTTTCGCGCCCGGGCCGGTCTTTCTCGTGGGCTTCGGTCATCCTCCATACAGAGTCTACATCCGGTTTCTTCTGTGACAGTGACCGTAAAAATACCAGTCACTATACTTATCTCCTGTCTAGTAAGTCTAATAATGTGCCTGACTCTGTTTGTACTAGGTCCTTTAATGAACTCTTTAGAGTGAGCCAGTATATTTATCCAGTATTGTTGGAAGCTATTCTCCATCCATTTTAATATGGTTGATTTAGCAGCATTGTATGATATCCCCAGGGCTGGCTCGGGGCCGAAAAATTCGGCAGATGCCGCTTTCCTCGCTGCTTTGTGGCCTCATTTCCCTCGTGGCCAAAATGCCCTACTATCCATACTAATGACAGATTGTTAGCGCTACTAAGCGCATTCAGCGAATCCCTACAGCTCCTCACGGTTCTCGATGATACCGTATAGGAATCAAGCGCTCTTAAGGCTGCTTGACTGTCGGAGAAGATTTTTATTGTCCTGTTGGTCCATTCGTGGTCAATAATCCACCGGGCACACAGTTCAATGGCTACGGGTTCGGCCTGAAATATATTAGCCAATTGGTCGAGACTATGTTTAATCTCGACTTTTTCTTGAATACTAACAATCCAGACCCAACGCTCGATGGTATTTTGAATCCGTCAGTATACCAGAATTGGTCCTGTTCTTTAACCAGTCCTCCCTCCCTCTCCCTATACAATCTTACTCAGTTATAACGTAGGTTTTTGTTCAATCTTCTTTAATTCCAAAACAACACAAAAGCAGATACAAAACTGTAAAAGTTATTCTACCCAAATAATTCGTTATCTATGATAATTCCTTCTCTGGATGTAGGCCAAATCAGAAACTCATAGAGAAAAATAAAGCAATAGATAAAAAACTTGTCCATCTGTGATTACTGCCCCCTAGCGGATTAAAACAAAAAGATGTTAGGTGCACTCAGAGGGCACAATTTTGTTTTAAAGTGTAGTGCGATAGTAGTTTCTGACATAATCCTAAATAAATCTCCAATGATGTGCATAATATAAAATTAAAATTAAAAAAAAAACAAATTAATGAGGTCGTAAAATCTGTTTCCTAATCATTTAAAACATGTTTAGGATGTCCATTCTTTGACGACTAGAATCATGTACAATAAACGAAAAAGAGAAAAGGGAGAAGAAGTAGCATACAGCCGTTTTGTCTTAAGCATGGTTCAAGTTAAAGTTTTAAGATCTGAAGAAGAACTCAAAAGAAAAAAACGCAAAAAAGGAAAGGATGATAAAGAAACTCAGGATCTCGAGCAAGGTAAGTGTACCCCAAGGAATATAGAACATTGATAATATAATCTTGACCTAGTTTGCTTGGCATTTTTTGAAACAAATTAAAATGTATTTATCCTAAGGTAACTGATAATGGGTGTTTTTAATCTTAGAAAAGAGATGGCGCTAAGAGCGGGGCACCCAGTATCAGTAGCCTTAATTTATCCAAGCCATACGATGGGGTTCATTTGATATCCAACAATCCGGTATGCTTGTAGCAGTAATTTTTAAAGGCCCTTTCGCTTCTACAGACGTGATTTTGGGGATCTTGTTTTGGCTCATGGATCGTTCATACTCGTCTTTTGTCTAGTCTTTTGTATTGGTTTAGTCATATGTCTTGTCATAAGAAAGTTAAAACCACTGTTTCTTATGGGAGTGTTCATACAATGCTTTTGCTTTTGTTTTTGATTAGTCTTTGTCTTAAGAGTTGCCAACTTTCAATCCTTAGAACAACGACTAAGACGAATGACAGACATCAGCTGATATTTGTTGTTTTTTTTTACAGGGCGTCCGAAGAGCGCAAGAGCGCGGACGAAATTTTGAATTTACCGCCATTAATCATGTTTTTAACAGAAAATCTCAACATAACCTCAAAATTTTATTTGTATTTTTTTTCTTTTTCGCTTTTGTTCTTTCGTGTCTGTGTTTCGTGCACAGATTAGGTTAAATAAGATTGTTTTGTGTAGAAAATGACTTTTGAAAATGGGCCTTTTTATTGAAATTGATTTTTTTTTCAGTGGGTTATGACTAAGACTAATCAAAAACAAAAGACGAGTATGAACACCCGATTTTGTTTAAGACAGCTAAGACTAATCAAAGGACAAAGACTAATCAAAAACAAAAGACTAAGACGAGTATGAACAATACTTTAAACAAAATCGGCTGTTCATACTCGTCTTTTGTTTTTGATTAGTCTTAGTCATAACCCACTGAAAAAAAAATTCAATTTCAATAAAGAGGCCCTCTTCAAAAGTCATTTTCTACACAAAACAATCTTATTTAACCTAATCTGTGCACGAAACACAGACACGAAAGAACAAAAGCAAAAAATAAAAAAAAACAAATAAAATTTTGAGGTTATGGTGAGATTTTCTGTTAAAAACATGATTAATGGCGGTAAATTTAAAATTTCGACGCGCGCTTGCGCTCTTCGGACGCCCTGTAAAAAAAACAACAAATATCAGCTGATGTCTGTCACTCGTCTTAGTCGTTGTCCTAAGGATTGAAAGTTAGCAACTCTTAAGACAAATACTAATCAAAAACAAAAGCAAAAGCATTGTATGAACACTCCCATAAGAAACAGTGGTTTTAACTTTCTTATGACAAGACATATGACTAAACCAAGACAAAAGACTAGACAAAAGACGAGTATGAACGATCCATAAAACAAAAAAAGGAAAAGTAGCACCTCCTGCGCAGCGTCCTCTCTCTACAAAAAATACCAATATTTTTGCCTCACTTTAAATATATGTAAAGGTCTATCCAGTTATATAAAGTTATTCTTCATAAAAAGTTCTGCATTATTTAACACCTATAATACATCAAATATTAAATTTTTTCAGGGGTATATGAGGTTTGTCAAAAAATGTGAGTTTTGCTCAAGATTAAAGTACCTACCTTTAAATTTGAATTATTATTTGCAAAATAAACGAATCTGATCAACTGTTTTTAGTAACATTTTTCGATATATATTAACATATTTTTTGACAAACCTCGTATACCACTGAAAAAAGTTGATATTTGATGACTGTGTTCTAGGTTTTAGATAATGCAGAACTTTTTATGACGAATAAATTTTTTTCCTAAAATTAATTCCAACTCAGGGGGACATACTGTATATATAGAGATCATTGCTTTTAACACAGTTAGGAGTAGTAGTAGTAGTGGGGGGGTTGACCCGCAGGTCTGACAAGTAGGCCAGAGTAGGCCCTTTTTGCCATGTCCCAAGTCTGTCCCTTAACCCACTCTCTGCACTTCCCTTTGATGGTCGGGTAACTAATTGGGCCTTCCTGTTCTCTTTACAAAGTCCAGTAAGTCTGCCCATTTGAGCATGTGCAGTTCTTCCTCGCTCAGAGTTGGCGCTCCGGGTGCCTGTTGTCTCATCCTTGCGTAGGCCTCGCATTCTGCCACGAGGTGTCCTGATGTCTCTTCTTCCTGTCCACAGGCTGGGCAGGTAGGGTCATTCTCGACTCCTATACGTGTCGTGTGCCTCCTCAACCGGTTATAGTACCTATCAGCAGTTCGAGGTCTTTTCGTGTCCGTCCCAGCATCCATCTAATTCTGGTCGCTTTTGGACAGTCTACGAATTCTCTGGTCTGTCTGCAACCCGTTCCTGTTTCCCAGGAGTTTAATAACGCGTCCTGGGCCCACTTGTTGAGTCCGCTTTGCACTTGTCTTTTTGTCATGCCCAAAAGTGGCTCCGGTCCTACATAGGCGGTTCCTGCCCCGAGTCGTGCGAGTTCGTCCGCTTTCTTGTTGTCTGGTACCCCCGTATGGCCCGGAACCCAAACCAGCGTCACCCGTTTGCCATCGCTTAGGGTCTCCAGCGCCTCTGCGCATTCTTCCACCAAGCCGTCAGCAATCTTGGGTGCGTTTAGCGCCTTCAGAGTGGCCTGACTGTCAGAGCATATATATATATATATATATATATATATATATATATATATATATATATATATATATATATATATATATATAAGCACCTCTTCGCTGTTCCGAACCTCTTCTAGGGTTGCCGCCATTATTATGGCGTAGACTTCTGCTTGAAAAATAGTAGCCTGCTCACCGAGCGAGTAGCTCTTCTGAACTTCTAGTTTTTCCACGTATACTCCCGCTCCTGTGGTTTGCCTCTCTGATAGTTTGGATCCATCGGTGTAACAAACTAAAGCGCTCTCCTCAAACATCATTTCGTCTCTCTGCCACGCTTCCCTGTTAAGGTGTAAGTATAACAATTGATATGCATAGGTGAGGATAGTGGAACAGAATGGATAGACCTAAAGACAGAAGGAGAGACTCCTAGAGACGAGAGAGAGGAAGATACCAAAAAGAAACATACATACCATGAAACACATGCGCACAAGAAGCGCTCTAAAAGATGTGTTGGATACCTTTATACGCATGGGCGATGGATTATTCAAGGTAAAGAATTTATATATATATTTATCGGTTTCACAACGTTCTACGTCTTCCGATACCCAATCTTCACTCGTTTCTGTTTGCCCATAATTCATCATCTAGCCTCTTATTCTTATTTCACTGTCTATTCCTTCTCTCCAGCTTCTCCTTGGCCGTCCTCGTTTTCTTCAGCCAGTTGGTTTCCATTGTAGTATTTGTTTAGGTAGTCTTTCATCATTCATTCGTTGTACATGTCCGTACCAGACTAGTTGCTTTGTTCTTATATCATCCACTAAAGTACGTTTCCCCACTATCATAATTTCTCTTATTCTTTGATTTGTAACTCTTTCTCTTTTTGATTTCCCTGCTGCTCTTCTCCAATAGTCCATCTCCGTAGCGGAAAGCATTTTTTCTGTTCTATCCTTGATTGGCCATACTTCTGAGCCGTATGTAATAATACTTTTTACAATGGTGTTATATATAAGCTTTGTGTTATGTTTTGATATACTTTGGTCCCAAATTATTCCATTTAATAAAGTTATTGCTTTTCTTCCTTGTACGTTTCGATCTTTTATAGCTTTGTCTAGTGTTCCGTCAGCTGTAATTTTTAGAACTAAGTATTTATACTCATCACAGGACTGAATTCGCTGCCCGGTATTAAAGATTAGATCCTGTTTGATTCCACCGATACACATATACTCTGTCTTATGGAGATTAACCTCTAGTGCCCACTTATTGCCCTCTTCTATTAGTTTTCGTGTCATATATTCGAGGTCGTCATAATCCTGAGCCTCTACTATGATCATCGGCGAAACATAAAGTATACAAGGTGGTTTCGTCCAACGGAATTCCCATGTTTTGGCAGTTTCTCTTCCATACTTTAAGGACTTGTTCCAAGTATATCTTGAAGAGCGTAGGCGAGATACAGCAACCTTGTTTAAGACCTTTATTTACTTGAAAGCCTTTGGTTAGTTTTGCTCTTATTTTAACTTTTGCCTTACTATTGCGGTATAACTCTTTGATGGCCTTAATTAGTTGTACGCTTATGTTTGTGTTTTCCAACGCGTTCCAAAGTAGATTTAGTGGTATACTATCATATGCCTCTGCAAATCGACGTAAAGCAGATGCAGCTCTTGTCCGTATGCCATTTTCTTTTCAATAACTTGGGTTATACAAAAGAGATGATCAGAAGTCGATCTACCCGCCCTGAAACCGGCTTGTTCTTCTGCCTCCATGTCTTTATATTTGCTCTCCACTTTATTTCTTATTATTTTACCGTATATTCTGCTTAGCGTACTAGTCACAGATATACCTCTATAATTGTCACATATATCTTTCCTTCCTTTTTTGTGTATTGTGGATATATATGACGTTTTCCACTCAGATGGTACTACAGTTTCATTTAAATATTTTTGGAAAAGATTCCGTAATCTCCAAAACAGTTCTTCAGTGCCATATTTAATAAGTTCAGCTGGGATATTTCCGGGTCCGGCAGATTTACTGCTTTTTAACGTTGTGCACACGTTTTTGACCTCAGAGATTGTGAGGGGTACTGGAGATCCAATCGTTCTAATTATATTGTCTCTTTCTTCTTCCTTGAATTCTGCTCTATCTTCAGTTAAAAGTTTTTTAAAATGTTCATCCCATTCTTTGTCTGGTATTGGTGAAATGATATGTCTGCATGTTTCTTTTTTAATCGATCTTATAGTTTTCCAGCTTTCGGTACTTCCTCTACCTAGAATTTATATGATTTTATTTATTAGACTTAAAATTCCGCTGATTGAAGCTGTCGTCTTGAAGGTGGGTAAAAACGCTAATCAGCGTTGATCTGACCGATGAGTATATGACCCATATATAGAGTGGCAACCGGCGATCTTTGCAACATTGAGGGACAGATGGCGCTGGAATAAACCGTAGGCCCATAATCCGGCGCTGGTTAAAGTAAGGGATGTCAGAGGAGAAGTAGCAAAATTAAAATGGAAATTTGCCGGTCATAATATCAGACAGAAAGACGATCGATGGAACAAATGTATTGTAAACTGGAGACCTTGGGAAAATAAAAGAAGTAGGGGAAGACCCCAAATAAGATGGGCAGATGATTTGAAGAAACATGCGGGAACTAGATGGATGAACACGGCGACAGACAAAGAAGAGTGGAAGATATTAGGGGAGCCCTATGTCCAAAGATGGATCGAAGAAGGCTAAATAGATAGATAGATAGATCTATGATTGTGACCTCATTTTTTTTATAGGTACTCGAGCCTTACAACCCTCTGAACCAAGCACTACTCAATTGCATGAAGACCATTTCAGTTGCTTGTGCGCATGCCTAATGTTAATATCTCTTCCAGTTGATTCGTGGGATACAGTAAAAGTTGATGAGGTAAAGATCCTATTGAAAAAGTTGTTATTTTTTCTCAGAGGACACAAGAATAAACATAATAAAAATCTTTTTCAAATGACTCTTCTTCTTCTCATTCTTCAAGTGGCACTACAACCCCTGGTGGGTTTTAGCCTGATTAACCAGAGCTTTACCTTTAGCTCTCCAATGCTAAAAAACCTCACCTTGTCTTAAGAATCGTAGAAACTTCATTTAGCGAATTTTAGGGTAGGGAATCTCATAAGACCAATATGACAAAACTTTAAAAATTCATATTTTTCAAACTATACATTTTATCAACAAAAGCACCGAGTTGCAGTATGGTGAGGCCATATAAATGCGAAAAAACCACACCTTGTGTTAAGATTCGTAAAAACGACATTTAGCGAATTTTAGGGTAGGGAAACTTATGCCAATATGGCAAAAACTGTGGAAGAGTTTTCTTTGTTTATGTTTGCTCCCGAGTATGTAAACCTTTCCACTGGCTCAAAACTTTAACCAAGTACCTGAAAATTATGAGCATATCTCCGAGGGGTGGAACACTCATAAAAATTTGTACACCTATTTAAGTATTTACGTTAAATACTGTATTTATTTGGGATTTAAAGGTATTTAATTATATTTTAAAGTATTTAAAGGTATTTAAGTGTATTTAATAGTATTTAAAAGTATTTAAAAGTATTTAAAGGTATTTAAAAGTATTTAAAAGTATTTAAATGTATTTAAAAGTATTTAAATGTATTTAATTGTATTTCGAAGTATTTAAAAGTATTTAAAAGCTATTTAAATGTATTTATTAAATACTTTTACCAAATTTGTACACCTATTTAAGGAGTGTCCCACTCCTCGCATATCTTTTATTATTTTTTGAGACGTTAATATATTTATTTTCAGTCCTCGTTTTTGGTTTCCATATCAACCACTTTATAATATCCGTCAAAGCAAGATTTTTCGTTTTAACTATGAACACCAATATCACCTAAGGTCACTCATCGTCAAGCAAGCTTTACAGGTAGCAAAGCTTAACTCTGATTTTCGATTTTTTGGTTATAATTTTTAATATGTTTTCCTCGGTTTCGCATTGGCGGCTTTAACACAGTCTAAAGATCTATTTAATAATGATACAGTTTCAAGATAGTTTTTAGCATAACTTTTTAATTCTAATTACATAAATATATATAGTTTAGGTACCTTTATACTGTGTAAAACAACATCTTCAAAATAAAACAGAACCGCCAATGCGAAACCGAGGAAAACATGTCAAAAATAATAACCAAAAAATAGAAAGCCTGACGTTAGCTTCGCTTCCTATAAAGCTTTCCTTTACGATGAGTGTCCTTAATATCACCGGTGTTGCCAGCTATCTGTGCCGATTTGGTGCCAATTTCAAATGACTCAAGATTTTGTGATTTTTTGAAGGTATTAGACTATGGGAACTACGTATACGCTCACGCAGATGACTTGCAAGTATCAGAAAAACGAACCATCAAAAACATGTTGATAGGAAAAAACTTTTTTGATATAGTTGTGAGAAAAATTAAAATTATAAATTGGCATGACAACCAAAATCTTAAAATGGGTGAGTTGAATTTAATTTTAGTATTTTGCTAATGGGACGTTGACAGGGCTCTCAACAGATTTAAACAGCAAAATAATATGAAAAATATGAACTTTTTTAACAAAATTATGAAAAATATGACAGGAACAGACTGTAAAGAACTGGAAAAAAGAATAGTAAAAGCAAAAAAGGTTATTGGATGTCTTAACAGTATTTTATGGAGCAGAAAGATAAAAAAGAATGTAAAATTTAACATATATGAAACAATGGTGAAAAGCACGCTGTTGTATGGAATAAAGACTTGTCGCGTAACAGAAAAATACAAAACAAAAATGGAAAGTGTCGAAATGGATGCAATAAGAAGATCAATGAGCATATCTAGAACAGATCACATAAGAAATGAGATCATAAAAAAAAGAATGGGAATCGACGGAAGCATAACGGATGACATACCTAAAAGACAACTGATATGGTACGGCCATGTACAACGGATGAACGACGAAAGATTACCAAAGCAGGTCCTAGAATCACAACCAATAGGGCGCAGAAAAAGAGGGCGTCCTAAACTAGAATGGCAACATTCAATCCAAAGATCAATGAGTCAAAAAAATCTAACAGAAGATTATTGTCAGGATCGAAGGAGGTGGAGAATAGGCGTCGGACAACGTAGAATAACGTTCTAAACCGACTAAATAAAAAAAATCAAAAATATAAAATTAAAAAACAAAATTTTAAGGAAATATGAATAAAAACTCCAGTTTTTTTTGGGTCCTCTACCAAATGGCTTGTTATGTCAAACCCAACTGTTTTTTAGGAAAACTCATTTACTTAGCAAAAATATATATTTCTTGATTTTATTTATTAAGAAAAGTATTAGCAAACATTTTGAAGTTGAATTAGTCCTGGATCCCCATCCAAACAACTATGGCCAAACAAAAACAAGGCACATTTTTTAAAGCATATTTTACAACAAGGTATAAGGTGTTTCCGTATTTTTAAACCAAGGTCTACTGTAATTATTCAAAGAAATA
Organism: Aspidapion aeneum; assembly: GCA_963576565.1. Taxonomy (NCBI): domain Eukaryota; kingdom Metazoa; phylum Arthropoda; class Insecta; order Coleoptera; family Brentidae; genus Aspidapion; species Aspidapion aeneum. Next base: position 70,508,920 of record OY755046.1, read on the forward strand.
GAAAAAGATTATAAATGCAAAAGTTGTAGGCTTTATCCTATACCGTCAAAAAAAGTTATAAAAAAACCCAAACTTTGTAAATCTCTTACCGAGCATCCTACAAATTAATATGTTAATGATTTAACTTAAAAATATAGATATTTTCTTTCTAAACTCAAAAATATATGATAAACTGCCATTTGGTAAAGCCACTGTTAAAATATTAGTATCTACAATTTCTAGCGGTTTGGGACCTACCTTACATTTCTTGAAAATAGGTACCCTATTTTCTATCTCTTGAAATAAGTGCAGTAGACCTATGTGGAAATATACCAAAACACCCTGTACATATAGTAACACAGAAAACTTAAGTATACTCGATGATACAATTTGTATTACAGAGTAAAAGAATAAAATTCATAAAAAAGCCCTGCTCAATTAGACTTTTTCAGAACTAACCACGGATGATCAAAACAACTAATTAACATAAAAAATGCAACAAACATAAGAATAATAAAACAAAAGGCAAAAAAGCCCTACTTTATTCCGACTTTCTCAGAGGCAACAAACTAATAATAAACTAAAAGGAACTCAAAATTCAAGACTAGGAAAAATATTGAAAATTACTTATTCTATGATTGAAGTTTTTTCATTGAGGAAAATATGAAAAATATGAAAGTTTTTCTAAAAATATGAAGTCTTATGAAGTCTGAAAAAAAATATGAATATTTTCATAAAATATGAAGGTCCTGAGAGCCCCCCAGGTAGCAAGGTCACGTTTCTTAAACGTCAAAAACAGGTAATTTTTAATGACCATTGACATCTCTAAACTGACGTGTAAATGACCTTTAAATGACGTTCAAAAGACACACCCAAAATGACGTCATTTTCAGACGTTTTAAAGACGTCAGCAAAATGACGTATTGACCAATTCAGAACATCAGACATACACAGACACAAACCTATTTATGACTTTTTAAACTCGCCTGAATATATGAAATATTCCCTGCAGTTGAGAACACTGAAGGAAACTTAGACACAGAAGGCGACGCGTCTGTGAATTAGACCTGGAAGTACTGGAACAAGTACAGCGGTATTCTGTGAAGTACAGATCAAAATAGACCTAAACATAGACATACACATCTCCACTTTGAAGCGAAAGAAGCCTCGAAGTTTGTCCTGATTTACTATTTAATTTATTTTACATACGTATCCCCACATTTCGTATAAATCCGGTCAAATACTGACTGGGGCACCATCTATGTAAGTATGAGTGTATGTCCCTTGGACAAAGTGTGCAGTGTGGGTAGTGACCAATATATGACGTTTTTTCAGACGTCAAAAACTACACTACGAAAAGACGTCAAATAATTGACGCCTTAAAGACAACATTTTTTGGTAGATGACCTACTGGTCATCCAAATGACCACTTTTCGACGAAAAAAAGACGTCATTTGATGACCCCTTGCTAACTGGGCCTGCGTTGATCACCATAGTTTTTTTTCGACTATATTATCTTCGTCAATTTTTCGGATAAGCAAAACTTTGACGACATTTTAGGCATGGAAACACTTCATCGCAGAAAAATCAACCACTATATAATTCAGTTTGAAGGAAGCTGCATTTTGTTTTATCATTCATCCAATGGATACTACCATCTATTTATGCCTCAAGGTAACCAAAATAAAGTGATTATGGACTAAAATTTAATGAAAAAAAATACTATAAGTTTTTGTGTAAAAAAACAGCGCTTAACGTGTTTATTTATTAATCAAAATGGAATTTTTTTGTATTATTTATATTATCTATTTGAATAAATAAACCTATTATTACTATTATTAATAATGTATTAATGTTCTTCTATTATAATAATATATATATATATATATATATATATATATATATATATAAGGAATGAATGGATAAGAAATAAAACAAAAGTAAGGGATGTAAGAAGAGAAATATATATATATATATATATATATATATATATATATATATATATATTATCGGTTTTACAACGTTCTACGTCTTCCGATACCCAATCTCCACTCGTTTCTGTTTGCCCATAATTCATCATCTAGGCCTCTTATTCTTATTTCACTGTCTATTCCTTCTCTCCAGCTTCTCCTTGGCCGTCCTCGTTTTCTTCGGCCAGTTGGTGTCCATTGTAGTATTTGTTTAGGTAGCCTTTCATCATTCATTCTTTGTACATGTCCGTACCACACCAGTTGTTTTGTTCTTATATCATCCACTAAAGTACGTTCACCCACTGTCATAATTTCTCTTATTCTTTGATTTGTAACTCTTTCTCTTTTTGATTTCCCTGCTGCTCTTCTCCAATAGTCTATCTCCGTAGCGGAAAGCATTTTTTCTGTTCTATCCTTGATTGGCAATACTTCTGAGCCGCATGTAATAATACTTTTTACAATGGTGTTATATATAAGCTTTTTGTTATGTTTTGATATACTTTGGTCCCAAATTATTCCTTTTAATAAAGTTATTGCTTTTCTTCCTTGTACGTTTCGATCTTTTATAGCTTTGTCTAGTATTCCGTCAGCTGTAATTTTTAGACCTAAGTATTTATACTCATCACAGGACTGAATTCGCTGCCCGGTATTTAAGAATAGATCCTGTTTCATTCCACCGATACACATATTCTCTGTCTTATTGAGATTAACCTCTAAGTGGGGACTTATTGTACTCTTCTATTAGTTTTCGTGTTATATATTCGAGGTCGTCATAATCCTGAGCCACTACTATCTGACCATCGGCGAAACATAAAGTATACAAGGTGGTTTCGTCCAACGGAATTTCCATGTGTTGGAATTTTCTCTTCCATACTTTAAGGACTTGTTCCAAGTATATCTTAAAGAGCGTAGGCGAGATACAGCAACCTTGTTTAAGACCTTTATTTACTTGAAAGCCTTTGGTTAGTTTTGCTTTTATTTTAACTTTTGCCTTACTATTGCGGTATAACTCTTGGATGGCCTTAATTAGTTGTACGCTTATGTTTGTGTTTTTGTTTACAAGAGAGGAAATAGCAAAATTAAAATGAAAATATGCCGGTCATAATATCAGACACAAAGACGATCGATGGAACAAATGTATTGTAAACTGGAGACCTTGGAAAATAAAAGAAGCAGGGGAAGACCCCAAATGAGATGAAGGGACGATTTGAAGAGACATGCAGGAGCTAGATGGATGAACACGGCGACGGACAGAGAGGAATGGAAGATATTAAGGGAGGCCAAAGTCCAAAGATAGATCGAAGAAGGCTAGATAGAAAGATAGATTATAATGGACAACAAAAAACTAGAATAACTTAACTTTTACTTTTTAAATAATATTTTAGGCGTACCGAGTAAGGCTGACAATAAGAAAAACAAAAAAGAAGAAACAAGCAGTTCAGAATCGGAAAATGATGAGGAAGAAGACGAACAAAAGGACAAAGCAGGATGGATAAGATACAAAAACTTAAGAGTTAGTCATACATACATGATTTTTTTTCCTCTTGAATTGTTTGTCTATATAATTAATTCATTATCTATGATAATTAACTCTTTGCCTGTAAACCAAATCAGAAAACCATAGATAAACATAAGGTAATAGACAAATAATATTGTCTACATGCCTTGCTCTGTTAGATTTTCTATGATAATTAATTTAGAAGTTCCTTCTCTCCAGCTTCTCCTCGGCCTTCCTCGTTTTCTTCGGCCAGTTGGTTTCCATTGTAATATTTGTTTAGGTAGTCTTCCATCATCCATTCTTTGTACATGTCCGTACCACACCAGTTGTTTTGTTCTTATATCATCCAATAAAGTACGTTCACCCACTGTCATAATTTCTCTTATTCTTTGATTTGTAACTCTTTCTCTTTTGAATTTCCCTGCTGCTCTTCTCCAATGGTCCATCTCCGTAGCGGAAAGCATTTTTTCTGTTCTATCTTTGAATGGCCATACTTCTGAACCGTATGTAATAATACTTTTTACAATGGTGTTATATATAAGCTTTTTGTTATGTTTTGATATACTTTGGTCCCAAATTACTCCATTTAATAAAGTTATTGCTTAATTGCTGTAATTTTTAGACCTAAGTATTTATACTCATCACAGGACTGAATTCGCTGCCCAGTATTTAAGATTAGATCCTGTTTCGTTCCACCAATACACATATACTCTGTCTTATTGATATTAACCTCTAGTCCCCACTTATTGTACTCTTCTATTAGTTTTCGTGTCATATATTCGAGGTCGTCATAATCCTGAGCCACTACTATCTGATCATCGGCGAAACATAAAGTATACAAGGTGGTTTCATCCAACGGAATTACCATGTTTTGGCATTTTTTCTTCCAGACTTTAGGGACCTGCGTAGGCGAGATACAGCAACCTTGTTTAAGATCTTTATTCACTTGAAAGTCTTTGGTTAGTTTTGCTTTTAACTTTTGCCTTACTATTGCGGTATAATTCTTTGATGGCCTTAATTAGTTTAGAAGTATTGTTATTAAATAAATGGATGACGAATCTGAGACCTTCCAAGCCTATTAGCACATTTCAAGTGAATTCCAAGCTATATTAGCCTTAAAAATAGTTTTTTTTGCTAAATATCTCAAGAACGAAAGCTCCTACGAAGTTTTTGGTTATAACACAAATTATTGAGAAAAATGTGTACTTTTCAGGAGTTTTTCTCGAAAATCAGTTAATCGGTTTAGACGCTATCGTGGGCTGGACAGACATACACACACAGACGGACAGACGTCACGACCATATTGCTAAGATAGGTCAAAAGACACCCAAATAACACATTTTTCACCGTCATCTAAAAAAAAATTTTTTTCGATAACAATACCTTCTATAGTCATTGCTGTGCAAGCTAGGAAGGTAAAATATAAATGGAAATAATGGAAAGGCAAAAGATTGTTTCATCACAGTTCATACATGCATAAAGTATTCTCTTATTTCCCAAATGTTTGAGTTAAACTCCAATTTTCCCATACTTGAACTGTTTGTCTATGTAATTAATTTATTATCTATGAAAATTTACTCTTAGCCTGTAGGTCGAATTGGAAAATCATAGAGATCAATAAGGTGCTAGATAAATAATATTGTATACATACAACGCTTTGTTAAATTGTTTGTTGAGAGTTAAGTATATTTTTATTGAAAAAGTATCAAATAAAGACAATTGACCTTCAAAACATTTTATAACTTGTAAATCAATCAATAATTTTTTTGTAGGATGCTCAAAAGATACTTCGGAAAGAAGCGGCAAAGGCCAACCAGAAACGATACGCATTTTATACTTTTGAAGTAACCTCGATTCGAAAAGCTCCCAAAGACATGTTAGTCAATTACAGACTGAATCAATACGAAGTGAAAAAATCCAAAAAACCAGAACAGTTTGGTAAGCACAATTTTTTTAATGTCGTTGCGTTTTCCCATGTTTGAAAAATTTTAAGAAATATGGCATTTTTCGGCAACGCTACACGATTTTCCTTAGCAATTTTTAAAGCCCGTTAACATGAAAGGGGATTGATTGTTTCTTTTTATTTGTTTTCGATTTGCAGTTTATTTTCGCCTGCTCTTGTTCTTGTTTCTCTCGTATCTCGGTAGATGGCGCTTCTTGCGAAAGTTTTCTCACTATTTACATGGGATTAGAGACAAAACCGTCTAAATAACTTCGCAAAAGTGTCACATTGACCAAGCAGTATTCTGAGGAGTCCCATAAGGACGAAACAGTTAACTGTCAAGGTGTCCATTAGATCTTGGACCCCCGTGAGGTTAAGCTTTCAAGCTACCCACGGAAAAATATGAGAGAAACAAAAACTCCTTTTTACCCGATTAGCCACGAAACTTCATTGATTTTTTTGAGAATAGATGGCTTTCTGACGATTGTCTAGCCGAATTTTATGAGGACACCATGAGTATCTGTGAGTCGGCCATTTTGTTTACATTCTTACAGTTTTTTCTTTTCTGAATCTTTACTTTTTTGACAGCTCAAACGTTCTACGAGGATCAGGACTGGTTGCAAGCTGATCCGATTCCTTGGTCGAGGAAGACAGAGAAAACCGCTGAAGGAAAAGAAAGGAACACCATAGATAACATGTGGCATAATTGGAATATCGAATTTACCAATGATTTGTATTCCTTGCTGGCCAATATAGGACAGAATTCTGACAGGTATGGTCAATCCCATAAACTAGTTATCGATGATTCTACCAAAAGTGGGCTATATGGATATCATTTTTGGTAATTGCCTTTAAATAACAGTACAGCAGAGTAAATAATTTTGTTTTTTTTAAATTTATGTAACTAATTAGGTGTAAGCTAAGAAACATTTATTTTCCCGAATATTTAGGAATTATTGCATAAAAATTCCAGAGGGATGAGTACCAGAGGAATGAGTTTTTTAATGGTTTTCCAATTTAAATCAAAATCTATTTAGACAACTTAACTTAAGTTTTACATAAACAAAGTTCCTATACTCATAATTTTAAAACAATCAACAAAAAAATTATACTATTGATATCAGTCGAATATTTACTTACCAGAGGAATGATAATTGAAGCGTTCCTGTTTGATTTCTTCGAAAAAAACTAATTTTCTGCCGAAAATAAATAGATCTATAACTTAACCCAAACTAAAGTTGACATTATCTGTCACAACTTGTCACCCTCACAAGTAAATTAGATATCCAGGGCCGTCTCTTTCTCTAGAAATTAACCGGTGGAATTCACAAATATTGTGTTATAAAAAATGGAGCACGTTTAAAATTGTAAAATTTTCCGGAGAAGATGTAAATTCGGATTTTTAAAAATATGACGGCAAACTTAAGTTTTATCAATTTTTTGATAAATAGTTAAGACTTGGTTATTTCAATCTGAGTTTTTAATATTTGGTTTGGGACTACACCAAAATAATTATAAACTTGCAATTTTTTTTATACATTAAACTCAAATGCTCCATAAAGAAAACATTTCATTTTAAATCTTATAACAAAAACTATGCTTCATTTGCAGTCTGTGTTTACAAAATATGCATTCCCACTCCACAGCACCATTTTTGTAGAATCATCCTTATATATTATTATTATACCTTTCGTTTTTACTTCTCTTGCCTGATACCCTTTTGTCGAGCACAGGAGTGTTTATCGTGCTAGCGTCATATCCGCTCTTGACACGAACCAGCCGCTTAACGTGACTTCCTAACCGCTGCCTTGCCTACTTCGTTGATTACCAAACTCCGCCCAATATTGGTTCGAGTTAATGCTGCTATTTCTTGACAGATTTTCACCAGAATCCCGGGGCAACCAAAGACTTTGTAATCTAGTGACATGTATTGTAATGCTGGAAATCTATGACTTTGAAGAATGGAACAGTGCTATTCTAGATTCTATACTTGTCAATGGAGATCAGTACTACCATGAATGTATGGATGACATACAGGAAGAAAACTATGAGATATCCATGGATGATCTTAAGGTAAATGATGATGGATCTGATACCTTCCTAGCCCATTATAGCACAGTCCAAGTGAACTCCATGCTATATCATTCTTGAAGTATACAGGGTGTCCCCCAGTGGGCTGGTACAATTTAGGGCCGGTTGGGCCGCAGGCCCGATGTACAGGGTGATTTTTTATAATTGCAAGATCGCTATAACTCGGTTATTATTGGGAGTAGAAAGTTCAAACAAAAACTGTTCGGTTTGGTAAATTATGGCCACTTTAGACCCACCATTAGTATTTTTTTATAGGTTATAATATACAGGGGGCGACAATCAGATCAATTTTTTTAAAGGGAACACCCTATATATTTTTGTATTTTTAAGTTCCGCAAAAAAAATAGCTTTACAGATATATGTAACACTATGGCTCTATCTTTGTTAGTTTTCGAGATATTGACGATTGAAATTCCGAAAATTAGCAAATTTTAAATAGGTGTACGGTGCGGAGTATTTAACGTATAGACTGTCAATAACAAACTGAAACAATATTGACTGACAGTTTGGAATAAAGCAACATTGTTGATAAATATTTAAAATTTGGCACTGACAATGTCATTAGGTATCCACACATCTTAATATTGTTTGTGACGTGTCACAGGAAATACTTGCCGTAGTTGCCTATACAAAACTACCAAATTTCATTAAATTTGTTTGCAAGATGGCGGCGATATTTCAATTTTTCGAAAAACTCAATTTTTAGTTTTTGCTCGATATTTTAGTAACCCCTATAATAGATATCTTTTTTTTTGTTTTTTTTTTACGGTTAACCGCACTCGCATGGAGATCCCTATCACGCTCGAGAAGCGACCAGTGCGCGGAAATGTTGGTGTGTGTTGGTTTTGAAACTGTTCAGGTTGTAACCTGCAGGGAAAACTGTCGCAGGGAGTTTATTCCACAGCGATGCTGTTCTCCAGAGATATGAATTCTGATATAATGAGGTTCTTGGTGCCTCTATTTTGACAGTAAATTGATGGTTACCATCTGTTTGACGTGTTCGCCTAGTAGGTGCTACTCCCGGGGGGATCATACGTGCCAACTCTTCAGAGCATTTTCCGTGATAATACCTGTAGAAGAGAGATAGATCGCCCACAGTTCTTCGATGTTCGAGACTATCCAAGCTACGGGTAAGTGCGGGGTCATTGATCAGCTTGATAGCTCGTTTTTGCACGGTGTTCAAAAGCATTAAGGTATGTTTGGGTGCCGCACTCCATATATGTACGCAGTACTCCATAGTTGGTCGAATCTGGGCTTTGTAGAGTGTCAGCAGTTGGCTTGGTGTATTTTTTTTTTACGGGTATGCGCACTCGCAAGGAGATCCCTATCACGCTCGAGAAGCGGCAAGTGCGCGGAAATGTTGGTGTGTGTTGGTTTTGAAACTGTTCAGGTTGTAACCTGCAGGGAAAACTGTCGCAGGGAGTTTATTCCACAGCGATGCTGTTCTCCAGAGATATGAATTCTGATATAATGAGGTTCTTGGTGCCTCTATTTTGACAGTAAATTGATGGTTACCATCTGTTTGACGTGTTCGCCTAGTAGGTGCTACTCCCGGGGGGATCATACGTGCCAACTCTTCAGAGCATTTTCCGTGATAATACCTGTAGAAGAGAGATAGATCGCCCACAGTTCTTCGATGTTCGAGACTATCCAAGCTACGGGTAAGTGCGGGGTCATTGATCAGCTTGATAGCTCGTTTTTGCACGGTGTTCAAAAGCATTAAGGTATGTTTGGGTGCCGCACTCCATATATGTACGCAGTACTCCATAGTTGGTCGAATCTGGGCTTTGTAGAGTGTCAGCAGTTGGCTTGGTGTATTTTTTTTTTACGGGTATGCGCACTCGCAAGGAGATCCCTATCACGCTCGAGAAGCGGCAAGTGCGCGGAAATGTTGGTGTGTGTTGGTTTTGAAACGGTTCAGGTTGTAACCTGCAGGGAAAACTGTCGCAGGGAGTTTATTCCACAGCGATGCTGTTCTCCAGAGATATGAATTCTGATATAATGAGGTTCTTGGTGCCTCTATTTTGACAATAAATTGATGGTTACCGTCTGTTTGACGTGTTCGCCTAGTAGGTGCTACTCCCGGGGGGATCATACGTGCCAACTCTTCAGAGCATTTTCCGTGATAATACCTGTAGAAGAGAGATAGATCGCCCACAGTTCTTCGATGTTCGAGACTATCCAAGCTACGGGTAAGTGCGGGGTCATTGATCAGCTTGATAGCTCGTTTTTGCACGGTGTTCAAAAGCATTAAGGTATGTTTGGGTGCCGCACTCCATATATGTACGCAGTACTCCATAGTTGGTCGAATCTGGGCTTTGTAGAGTGTCAGCAGTTGGCTTGGTGTATTTTTTTTTTACGGGTATGCGCACTCGCAAGGAGATCCCTATCACGCTCGAGAAGCGGCAAGTGCGCGGAAATGTTGGTGTGTGTTGGTTTTGAAACGGTTCAGGTTGTAACCTGCAGGGAAAACTGTCGCAGGGAGTTTATTCCACAGCGATGCTGTTCTCCAGAGATATGAATTCTGATATAATGAGGTTCTTGGTGCCTCTATTTTGACAGTAAATTGATGGTTACCGTCTGTTTGACGTGTTCGCCTAGTAGGTGCTACTCCCGGGGGGGATCATACGTGCCAACTCTTCAGAGCATTTTCCGTGATAATACATGTAGAAGAGAGATAGATCGCCCACAGTTCTTCGATGTTCGAGACTATCCAAGCTACGGGTAAGTGCGGGGTCATTGATCAGCTTGATAGCTCGTTTTTGCACGGTGTTCAAAAGCATTAAGGTATGTTTGGGTGCCGCACTCCATATATGTACGCAGTACTCCATAGTTGGTCGAATCTGGGCTTTGTAGAGTGTCAGCAGTTGGCTTGGTGTATTTTTTTTTACGGGTATGCGCACTCGCAAGGAGATCCCTATCACGCTCGAGAAGCGGCAAGTGCGCGGAAATGTTGGTGTGTCTTGGTTTTGAAACGGTTCAGGTTGTAACCTGCAAGGAAAACTGTCGCAGGGAGTTTATTCCACAGCGATGCTGTTCTCCAGAGATATGAATTCTGATATAATGAGGTTCTTGGTGCCTCTATTTTGACCTAGTAGGTGCTACTCCCGGGGGGATCATACGTGCCAACTCTTCAGAGCATTTTCCGTGATAATACCTGTAGAAGAGAGATAGATCGCACACAGTTCTTCGATGTTCGAGACTATCCAAGCTACGGGTAAGTGCGGGGTCATTGATAAGCTCGATAGCTCGTTTTTGCACGGTGTTCAAAAGCATTAAAGTATGTTTGGGTGCCGCACTCCATATATGTGAGCAGTACTTCATAGTTGGTCGAATCTGGGCTTTGTAGAGTGTCAGCAGTTGGCTTGATGTATACAGATGTCTTGTAGGAAATAGCACCCCAAGCTTTTGGGACGCCCTTTTAGCTATATCTGCGACGTGACTCCTAAGATGTTCAACTGGCTCTGCAATGTGACAGCACTTCCAGATAGCATGATGTTTGGCTCACCGGTGCTGGTCTTTTTTGAAAACAGGGCTGCTTGGGTTTTCTGCGCGTTGAACTGTACAAGGTTTTTGTTGCCTGAGTCCTCTATTATCTCCAGGTTGTTAATATTAATCAAGCACCTGATTGGGCTTAGAATAACGTAACTTTTTTCTCATTTAAACAAATCGTACCGTTTCCGAAATCTCCATGTAGTTGCTTATATCTGGGACACCTTGTATAAGAAAGTCATAGGATTCTATTTTTTTTTTAACTTTTAGGAGGTTTGCACAGTATTCCCGTTCCAGGCCAATGTAGCATGGGATCCCATCGTGGAAGGAACCATGTTCCTGGTCAGAAATACCCAATTTAACCTTTACAAAGCTTTGAGACTATTTTTTGACGGTCAGAACCGTAGATCAGGAATATTACACTGTTCCAAGTCAGAAATGGATAAAAAACAAGTGACAATTGGAAAAACGAAAGCTAAAGAGTATTTTATGTTTGACTGTGACCCAAACCACGGCACCATATTTCCGGAAGGACTAGAAAGGGCTTATATTTTGAGATGTACCTCCTTAAATAGGTTACTTCATGTTTTGACTTTGACTCTAAGAGGAGGGGATTTTTATTTACATGAAGTGAATGTTACTAACTTAAAACCACTGTAAAATAAAACGGATTTTAAAATAAAGATTTAATTTAATTATTTGGACCTTCTTTTTAATTTTAGATATCATTTTTCATATTTATGAAAAGAAAGTTAAAAATTTAAGATCAATATTAAGAATATTTACTTTAATTGTGATTATAATTATTTAATAAAACTCTAGAAACCATAAAAAGATATAACTTTAAATGAAACTGATGAAAAATAACCGTACATCGGGAATATTACACTGTTCCAAGTCAGAAATGGATAAAGAACAAGTGACAATTGGAAAAACTAAAGACTAAAGAGTATTTTATGTTTGACTGTGACTCGAACAATGGAACCATATTTCTGGAAGGACTAGAAAGGGCTTATATTTAGACTGTGATCCAAACAATTGCCACATGTTTTTGGAGGGACCAGAAAAGGCTTATATTTTGAGATGTACCTCCCTAAATAGGTTACTTCATGTTTTGACTTTGACTCTAAGAGGAGGGGATTTTTATTTACATGAAGTGAATGTTACCAACTTAAAACCACTGTAAAATAAAACGGATTTGAAAATAAAGATTTAATTTAATTATTTGGACCTTCTTTTTAATTTTAGATATCATTTTTCATATTTATGAAAAGAAAGTTAAAAATTTAAGATCAATATTGAGAATATTTACTTTAATTATGATTATAATTATTTAATAAAACTCTAGAAACCATAAAAAGATGTAACTTTAAATGAAACTAATGAAAAATAAGCGTAGATCGGGAATATTACACTGTTCCAAGTCAGAAATGGATAACGAACAAGTGACAATTGGAAAAACTAAAGACTAAAGAGTATTTTATGTTTGACTGTGACCCAAACAATGGCACCAAATTTCTGGAAGGACTAGAAAGGGCTTATATTTAGACTGTGATCCAAACAATTGCCACATGTTTTTGGAGGGACAAGAAAAGGCTTATATTTTGAGATTTACCTCCCTAAATAGGTTAGTCCATGTTCTGACTTTGACTCTAAGAGGAGGGGATTTTTAGTTACATGAAGTGAATGTTACTAACTTAAAACCACTGTAAAATAAAACGGATTTGAAAATAAAGATTTAATTTAATTATTTGGACCTTCTTTTTAATTTTAGATATCATTTTTCATATTTATGAAAAGAAAGTTAAAAATTTAAGATCAATATTGAGAATATTTACTTTAATTATGATTATAATTATTTAATAAAACTCTAAAAACCATAAAAAGATGTAACTTTAAATGAAACTGATGAAAAATAACCGTAAATCGGGAATATTACACTGTTCCAAGTCAGAAATGGATAAAAAACAAGTGACAATTGGAAAAACTAAAGACTAAAGAGTATTTTATGTTTGACTATGACCCAAACAATGGCACCATATTTCTGGAAGGACTAGAAAGGGCTTATATTTAGACTGTGATCCAAACAATTGCCACATGTTTTTGGAGGGACAAGAAAAGGCTTATATTTTGAGATTTACCTCCCTAAATTGGTTAGTCCATGTTTTGACTTTGACTCTAAAAGGAGGGGATTTTTACTTACATGAAGTCAATGTTGCTAACTTAAAACCACTGTAAAATAAAACGGATTTAAAAATAAAGATTTAATTTAATTATTTGGACCTTCTTTTTAATTTTAGATATCATTTTTCATATTTATGAAAAAAAAGTTAAAAATTTAAGATCAATATTAAGAATATTTACTTTAATTGTGATTATAATTATTAAATAAAACTCTAGAAACCATAAAAAGATGTAACTTTAAATGAAACTGATGAAAAATAACCGTAAATCGGGAATATTACACTGTTCCAAGTCAGAAATGGATAAAAAACAAGTGACAATTGGAAAAACTAAAGACTAAAGAGTATTTTATGTTTGACTGTAACCCAAACAATGGCACCATATTTCTGGAAGGACTAGAAAGGGCTTATATTTAGACTGTGATCCAAACAATTGCCACATGGTTTTGGAGGGACAAGAAAAGGCTTATATTTTGAGATTTACCTCCCTAAATAGGTTAGTCCATGTTTTGACTTTGACTCTAAAAGGAGGGGATTTTTACTTACATGAAGTGAATGTTACTAACTGAAAACCACTGTAAAATGAAAGTGATTTGAAAATAAAGATTTAATTTAATTATTTGGACCTTCTTTTTAATTTTAGATATCATTTTTCATATTTATGAAAAAAAAATTAAAAATTTAAGATCAATATTGAGAATATTTACTTTAATTGTGATTATAATTATTTAATAAACCTCCAGAAACCATAAAAAGATGTAACTTTAAATGAAACTGATGAAAAATAACCGTAAATCGGGAATATTACACTGTTCCAAGTCAGAAATGGATAAAAAACAAGTGACAATTGGAAAAATTAAAGACTAAAGAGTATTTTATGTTTGACTGTAACCCAAACAACGGCACCATATTTCTGAAAGGACTAGAAAGGGCTTATATTTAGACTGTGATCCAAACAATTGCCACAAGTTTTTGGAGGGACAAGAAAAGGCTTATATTTTGAGATTTACCTCCCTAAATAGGTTGGTCCATGTTTTGACTTTGACTCTAAAAGGAGGGGATTTTTACTTACATGAAGTCAACGTTACTAACTTAAAACCACTGTAAAATAAAACGGATTTAAAAATAAAGATTTAATTTAATTATTTGGACCTTCTTTTTAATTTTAGATATCATTTTTCATATTTATGAAAAGAAAGTTAAAAATTTAAGATCAATATTGAGAATATTTACTTTAATTGTGATTATAATTATTTAATAAACCTCCAGAAACCATAAAAAGATGTAACTTTAAATGAAACTGATGAAAAATAACCGTAAATCGGGAATATTACACTGTTCCAAGTCAGAAATGGATAAAAAACAAGTGACAATTGGAAAAATTAAAGACTAAAGAGTATTTTATGTTTGACTGTAACCCAAACAATGGCACCATATTTCTGGAAGGACTAGAAAGGGCTTATATTTAGACTGTGATCCAAACAATTGCCACATGTTTTTGGAGGGACAAGAAAAGGCTTATATTTTGAGATTTACCTCCCTAAATAGGTTAGTCCATGATTTTAACTTTGACTCTAAAAGGAGGGGATTTTTACTTACATGAAGTCAATGTTGCTAACTTAAAACCACTGTAAAATAAAACGGATTTGAAAATAAAGATTTAATTTAATTATTTGGACCTTCTTTTTAATTTTAGATATCATTTTTCATATTTATGAAAAGAAAGTTAAAAATTTAAGATCAATATTGAGAATATTTACTTTAATTGTAATTATAATTATTTAATAAAACTCTAGAAACCATAAAAAGATGCAACTTTAAATGAAACTGATGAAAAATAACCGTAGATCGGGAATATTACACTGTTCCAAGTCAGAAATGGATAAAGAACAAGTGACAATTGGAAAAACTAAAGACTAAAGAGTATTTTATGTTTGAATGTAACCCAAACAATGGCACCATATTTCTGGAAGGACCAGAAAGGGCTTATATTTAGACTGTGATCCAAACAATTGCCACATGTTTTTGGAGGGACAAGAAAAGGCATATATTTTGAGATTTACCTCCCTAAATAGGTTAGTCCATGATTTTAACTTTGACTCTAAAAGGAGGGGATTTTTACTTACATGAAGTCAATGTTGCTAACTTAAAACCACTGTAAAATAAAACGGATTTGAAAATAAAGATTTAATTTAATTATTTGGACCTTCTTTTTAATTTTAGATATCATTTTTCATATTTATGAAAAGAAAGATAAAAATTTAAGATCAATATTAAGAATATTTAATTTAATTGTGATTATAATTATTTAATAAAACTCTAGAAACTATAAAATGATATAACTTTAAATGAAACTGATGAAAAATAACCGTAAATCG
Organism: Aspidapion aeneum; assembly: GCA_963576565.1. NCBI lineage: Eukaryota > Metazoa > Arthropoda > Insecta > Coleoptera > Brentidae > Aspidapion > Aspidapion aeneum. The sequence continues at coordinate 70,524,453 of OY755046.1, forward strand.
GGAATATTACACTGTTCCAAGTCAGAAATGGATAAAAAACAAGTGACAATTGGAAAAACTAAAGACTAAAGAGTATTTTATGTTTGACTGTGACCCAAACAACGGCACCATATTTCTGGAAGGACTAGAAAGGGCTTATATTTAGACTGTGATCGAAACAATTGTCACATGTTTTTGGAGGGACAAGAAAAGGCTTATATTTTGAGATTTACCTCCCTAAATTGGTTAGTCCATGTTTTGACTTTGACTCTAAAAGGAGGGGATTTTTACTTACATCAAGTTAATGTTATTAACTTAAGACCACTGTAAAATGAAAGTGATTTGAAAATAAAGATTTAATTTAATTATTTGGACCTTCTTTTAAAAAAGTTAAAAATTTAAGATCAATATTGAGAATATTTACTTTAATTGTGATTATAATTATTTAATAAAACTCTAGAAACCATAAAAAGATGTAACTTTAAATGAAACTGATAAAAAATAACCATAGATCGGGAATATTACACTGTTCCAAGTCAGAAATGGATAAAGAACAAGTGACAATTGGAAAAACTAAAGACTAAAGAGTATTTTATGTTTTACTGTGGCCCAAACAATGGCACCATATTTCTGGAAGGACTAGAAAGGGCTTATATTTAGACTGTGATCCAAACAATTGCCACATGTTTTTGGAGGGACCAGAAAAGGCTTATATTTTGAGATGTACCTCCCTAAATAGGTTACTTCATGTTTTGACTTTGACTCTAAGAGGAGGGGATTTTTATTTACATGAAGTGAATGTTACTAACTTAAAACCACTGTAAAATAAAACGGATTTGAAAATAAAGATTTAATTTAATTATTTGGACCTTCTTTTTAATTTTAGATATCATTTTTCATATTTATGAAAAAAAAGTTAAAAATTTAAGATCAATATTGAGAATATTTACTTTAATTGTGATTATAATTACTTAATAAAACTCTAGAAACCATAAAAAGATGTAACTTTAAATGAAACTGATGAAAAATAACCGTAGATCGGGAATATTACACTGTTCCAAGTCAGAAATGGATAAAAAACAAGTGACAATTGGAAAAACTAAAGACTAAAGAGTATTTTATGTTTGACTGTGACCCAAACAATGGCACCATATTTCTGGAAGGACTAGAAAGGGCTTATATTTGGCCTGTGATCCAAACAATTGCCACATGTTTTTGGAGGGACAAGAAAAGGCTTATATTTTGAGATTTACCTCCCTAAATTGATTAGTCCATGTTTTGACTTTGACTCTAAAAGGAGGAGATTTTTACTTACATGAAGTGAATGTTACTAACTTAAAACCACTGTAAAATAAAACGGATTTAAAAATAAAGATTTAATTTAATTATTTGGACCTTCTTTTTAATTTTAGATATCATTTTTCATATTTATGAAAAAAAAGTTAAAAATTTAAGATCAATATTGAGAATATTTACTTTAATTGTGATTATAATTACTTAATAAAACTCTAGAAACCATAAAAAGATGTAACTTTAAATGAAACTGATGAAAAATAACCGTAGATCGGGAATATTACACTGTTCCAAGTCAGAAATGGATAAAAAACAAGTGACAATTGGAAAAACTAAAGACTAAAGAGTATTTTATGTTTGACTGTGACCCAAACAATGGCACCATATTTCTGGAAGGACTAGAAAGGGCTTATATTTGGCCTGTGATCCAAACAATTGCCACATGTTTTTGGAGGGACAAGAAAAGGCTTATATTTTGAGATTTACCTCCCTAAATTGGTTAGTCCATGTTTTGACTTTGACTCTAAAAGGAGGAGATTTTTACTTACATGAAGTGAATGTTACGAACTTAAAACCACTGTAAAATAAAACGGATTTGAAAATAAAGATTTAATTTAATTATTTGGACCTTCTTTTTAATTTTAGATACCATTTTTCACATTTATGAAAAGAAAGTTAAAAATTTAAGATCAATATTGAGAATATTTACTTTAATTGTGATTATAATTACTTAATAAAACTCTAGAAACCATAAAAAGATGTAACTTTAAATGAAACTGATGAAAAATAACCGTAGATCGGGAATATTACACTGTTCCAAGTCAGAAATGGATAAAAAACAAGTGACAATTGGAAAAACTAAAGACTAAAGAGTATTTTATGTTTGACTGTGACCCAAACAATGGCACCATATTTCTGGAAGGACTAGAAAGGGCTTATATTTGGCCTGTGATCCAAACAATTGCCACATGTTTTTGGAGGGACAAGAAAAGGCTTATATTTTGAGATTTACCTCCCTAAATTGGTTAGTCCATGTTTTGACTTTGACTCTAAAAGGAGGAGATTTTTACTTACATGAAGTGAATGTTACTAACTTAAAACCACTGTAAAATAAAACGGATTTGAAAATAAAGATTTAATTTAATTATTTGGACCTTCTTTTTAATTTTAGATATCATTTTTCATATTTATGAAAAAAAAGTTAAAAATTTAAGATCAATATTGAGAATATTTACTTTAATTGTGATTATAATTACTTAATAAAACTCTAGAAACCATAAAAAGATGTAACTTTAAATGAAACTGATGAAAAATAACCGTAAATCGGGAATATTACACTGTTCCAAGTCAGAAATGGATAAAAAACAAGTGACAATTGGAAAAATTAAAGACTAAAGAGTATTTTATGTTTGACTGTAACCCAAACAACGGCACCATATTTCTGGAAGGACTAGAAAGGGCTTATATTTTGAGATGTACCTCCCTAAATAGGTTACATCATGTTTTGACTTTGACTCTAAAAGAAGGGGATTTTTACTTACATGAAGTCAATGTTACTAAATTAAAACCACTGTAAAATAAAACGGATTTGAAAATAAAGATTTAGTTTAATTATTTGGACCTTCTTTTTTATTTTAGATATCATTTTTCATATTTATGAAAAAAAAGTTAAAAATTTAAGATCAATATTGAGAATATTTACTTTAATTGTGATTATAATTATTTAATAAAACTCTAGAAACCATAAAAAGATGTAACTTTAAATGAAACTAATAAAAAATAACTGTAAATTGGGAATATTACACTGTTCCAAGTCAGAAATGGATAAAGAACAAGTGACAATTGGAAAAACTAAAGACTAAAGACTATTTTATGTTTGACTGTGACCCAAACAATGGCACCATATTTCTGGAAGGACTAGAAAGGGCTTATATTTAGACTGTGATCCAAACAATTGCCACATGTTTTTGGAGGGACCAGAAAAGGCTTATATTTTGAGATTTACCTCCCTAAATAGGTTAGTCCATGTTTTGACTTTGACTCTAAAAGGAGGGGATTTTTACTTACATGAAGTCAATGTTGCTAACTTAAAACCACTGTAAAATAAAACGGATTTGAAAATAAAGATTTAATTTAATTATTTGGACCTTCTTTTTAATTTTATATATCATTTTTCATATTTATAAAAAGAAAGTTAAAAATTTAAGATCAATATTGGAATATTTACTTTAATTGTGATTATAATTATTTAATAAAACTCTAGAAACCATAAAAAGATGTAACTTTAAATGAAACTAATAAAAAATAACTGTAAATTGGGAATATTACACTGTTCCAAGTCAGAAATGGATAAAGAACAAGTGACAATTGGAAAAACTAAAGACTAAAGACTATTTTATGTTTGACTGTGGCCCAAACAATGGCACCATATTTCTGGAAGGACTAGAAAGGGCTTATATTTAGACTGTGATCCAAACAATTGCCACAAGTTTTTGGAGGGACAAGAAAAGGCTTATATTTTGAGATTTACCTCCCTAAATTGGTTAGTCCATGTTTTGACTTTGACTCTAAAAGGAGGGGATTTTTACTTACATGAAATCAATGTTGCTAACTTAAAACCACTGTAAAATAAAACGGATTTGAAAATAAAGATTTAATTTAATTATTTGGACCTTCTTTTTAATTTTAGATATCATTTTTCATATTTATGAAAAGAAAGTTAAAAATTTAAGATCAATATTGAGAATATTTACTTTAATTATGATTATAATTATTTAATAAAACTCTAAAAACCATAAAAAGATGTAACTTTAAATGAAACTGATAAAAAATAACCGTAGATCGGGAATATTACACTGTTCCAAGTCAGAAATGGATAACGAACAAGTGACAATTGGAAAAACTAAAGACTAAAGAGTATTTTATGTTTGACTGTGGCCCAAACAATGGCACCATATTTCTGGAAGGACTAGAAAGGGCTTATATTTAGACTGTGATCCAAACAATTGCCACATGTTTTTGGAGGGACAAGAAAAGGCATATATTTTGAGATTTACCTTCCTAAATAGGTTAGTCCATGTTTTGACTTTGACTCTAAAAGGAGGAGATTTTTACTTATATGAAGTGAATGTTACTAACTTAAAACCACTGTAAAATAAAACGGATTTGAAAATAAAGATTTAATTTAATTATTTGGACCTTCTTTTTAATTTTAGATATCATTTTTCATATTTATGAAAAAAAAGTTAAAAATTTAAGATCAATATTGAGAATATTTACTTTAATTGTGATTATAATTACTTAATAAAACTCTAGAAACCATAAAAAGATGTAACTTTAAATGAAACTGATGAAAAATAACCGTAAATCGGGAATATTACACTGTTCCAAGTCAGAAATGGATAAAAAACAAGTGACAATTGGAAAAATTAAAGACTAAAGAGTATTTTATGTTTGACTGTAACCCAAACAACGGCACCATATTTCTGGAAGGACTAGAAAGGGCTTATATTTTGAGATGTACCTCCCTAAATAGGTTACATCATGTTTTGACTTTGACTCTAAAAGAAGGGGATTTTTACTTACATGAAGTCAATGTTGCTAACTTAAAACCACTGTAAAATAAAACGGATTTAAAAATAAAGATTTAATTTAATTATTTGGACCTTCTTTTTAATTTTAGATATCATTTTTCATATTTATGAAAAGAAAGTTAAAAATTTAAGATCAATATTGAGAATATTTACTTTAATTGTGATTATAATTATTTAATAAAAGTCTAGAAACCATAAAAAGATGTAACTTTAAATGAAACTGATGAAAAATAACCGTAGATCGGAATATTACACTGTTCCAAGTCAGAAATAGATAAAGAACAAGTGACAATTGGAAAAACTAAAGACTAAAGAGTATTTTGTTTGACTGTAACCCAAACAATGGCACCATATTTCTGGAAGGACTAGAAAGGGCATATATTTAGACTGTGATCCAAACAATTGCCACATGTTTTTGGAGGGACAAGAAAAGGCTTATATTTTGAGATTTACCTCCCCAAATAGGTTAGTCCATGTTTTGACTTTGACTCTAAAAGAAGGGGATTTTTACTTACATGAAATCAATGTTGCTAACTTAAAACCACTGTAAAATAAAACGGATTTGAAAATAAAGATTTAATTTAATTATTTGGACCTTCTTTTTAATTTTAGATATCATTTTTCATATTTATGAAAAGAAAGTTAAAAATTTAAGATCAATATTGAGAATATTTACTTTAATTATGATTATAATTATTTAATAAAACTCTAAAAACCATAAAAAGATGTAACTTTAAATGAAACTGATAAAAAATAACCGTAGATCGGGAATATTACACTGTTCCAAGTCAGAAATGGATAACGAACAAGTGACAATTGGAAAAACTAAAGACTAAAGAGTATTTTATGTTTGACTGTGGCCCAAACAATGGCACCATATTTCTGGAAGGACTAGAAAGGGCTTATATTTAGACTGTGATCCAAACAATTGCCACATGTTTTTGGAGGGACAAGAAAAGGCATATATTTTGAGATTTACCTTCCTAAATAGGTTAGTCCATGTTTTGACTTTGACTCTAAAAGGAGGAGATTTTTACTTATATGAAGTCAATGTTGCTAACTTAAAACCACTGTAAAATAAAACGGATTTGAAAATAAAGATTTAATTTAATTATTTGGACCTTCTTTTTAATTTTAGATATCATTTCTCATATTTATGAAAAGAAAGTTAAAAATTTAAGATTAATATTGAGAATATTTACTTTAATTGTGATTATAATTACTTAATAAAACTCTAGAAACCATAAAAAGATGTAACCTTAAATGAAACTGATGAAAAATAACCGGAGATCGGGAATATTACACTGTTCCAAGTCAGAAACAAGTGACAATTGGAAAACTAAAGACTAAAGAGTATTTTATGTTTGACTGTGGCCCAAACAATGGCACCATATTTCTGGAAGGACTAGAAAGGGCTTATATTTTGAGATGTACCTCCCTAAATAGGTTACTTCATGTTTTGACTTTGACTCTAAGAGGAGGGGATTTTTATTTACATGAAGTGAATGTTACTAACTTAAAACCACTGTAAAATAAAACGGATTTGAAAATAAAGATTTAATTTAATTATTTGGACCTTCTTTTTAATTTTAGATATCATTTTTCATATTTATGAAAAGAAAGTTAAAAATTTAAGATCAATATTGAGAATATTTACTTTAATTGTGATTATAATTATTTAATAAAACTCTAGAAACCATAAAAAGATGTAACTTTAAATGAAACTGATGAAAAATAACCGTAGATCTGGAATATTACACTGTTCCAAGTCAGAAATGGATAAAGAACAAGTGACAATTGGAAAAACTAAAGACTAAAGAGTATTTTATGTTTGACTGTGACCCAAACAATGGCACCATATTTCTGGAAGGACTAGAAAGGGCTTATATTTAGACTGTGATCCAAACAATTGCCACATGTTTTTGGAGGGACCAGAAAAGGCTTATATTTTGAGATTTACCTCCCTAAATTGGTTAGTCCATGTTTTGACTTTGACTCTAAAAGGAGGGGATTTTTACTTACATGAAGTCAATGTTGCTAACTTAAAACCACTGTAAAATAAAACGGATTTGAAAATAAAGATTTAGTTTAATTATTTGGACCTTCTTTTTAATTTTAGATACCATTTTTCACATTTATGAAAAGAAAGTTAAAAATTTAAGTTCAATATTGAGAATATTTACTTTAATTGTGATTATAATTATTTAATAAAACTCTAGAAACCATAAAAAGATGTAACTTTAAATGAAACTGATGAAAAATAACCGTAGATTAGGAATATTACACTGTTCCAAGTCAGAAATGGATAAAAAACAAGTGACAATTGGAAAAACTAAAGACTAAAGAGTATTTTATGTTTGACTGTGACCCAAACAATGGCACCATATTTTTGGAAAGACTAGAAAGGGCTTATATTTAGACTGTGATCCAAACAATTGCCACATGTTTTTGGAGGGACAAGAAAAGGCTTATATTTTGAGATTTACCTCCCTAAATAAGTTAGTCCATGTTTTGACTTTGACTCTAAAAGGAGGGGATTTTTACTTACATGAAGTGAATGTTACTAACTTAAAACCACTGTAAAATAAAACGGATTTTAAAATAAAGATTTAATTTAATTATTTGGACCTTCTTTTTAATTTTAGATATCATTTTTCATATTTATGAAAAGAAAGTTAAAAATTTAAGATCAATATTGAGAATATTTACTTTAATTATGATTATAATTATTTAATAAAACTCTAGAAACCATAAAAAGATGTAACTTTAAATGAAACTGATGAAAAATAACCGTAGATCGGGAATATTACACTGTTCCAAGTCAGAAATGGATAAAAAACAAGTGACAATTGGAAAAACTAAAGACTAAAGAGTATTTTATGTTTGACTGTGACCTAAGCAATGGCACCATATTTCTGGAAGGACTAGAAAGGGCTTATATTTAGACTGTGATCCAAACCATTGCCACATGTTTTTGGAGGGACAAGAAAAGGCTTATATTTTGAGATTTACCTCCCTAAATAAGTTAGTCCATGTTTTGACTTTGACTCTAAAAGGAGGGGATTTTTACTTACACGAAGTGAATGTTGCTAACTTAAAACCACTGTAAAATAAAACGGATTTGAAAATAAAGATTTAATTTAATTATTTGGACCTTCTTTTTAATTTTAGATATCATTTTTCATATTTATGAAAAGAAAGTTAAAAATTTAAGATCAATATTGAGAATATTTACTTTAATTGTGATTATAATTATTTAATAAAACTCTAGAAACCATAAAAAGATGTAACTTTAAATGAAACTGCTGAAAAATTACCGTAGATCGGGAATAATACACTGTTCCAAGACAGAAATGGATAAAGAACAAGTGACAATTGGAAAAACTAAAGACTAAAGAGTATTTTATGTTTGACTGTGACTCGAACAATGGAACCATATTTCTGGAAGGACTAGAAAGGGCTTATATTTAGACTGTGATCCAAACAATTGCCACATGTTTTTGGAGGGACAAGAAAAGGCTTATATTTTGAGATGTACCTCCTTAAATAGGTTACTTCATGTTTTGACTTTGACTCTAAGAGGAGGGGATTTTTATTTACATGAAGTGAATGTTACTAACTTAAAACCACTGTAAAATAAAACGGATTTGAAAATAAAGATTTAATTTAATTATTTGGACTTTCTTTTTAATTTTAGATATCATTTTTCATATTTATGAAAAGAAAGTTAAAAATTTAAGATCAATATTGAGAATATTTACTTTAATTGTGATTATAATTATTTAATAAAACTCTAGAAAACTTAAACAGATGTAACTTTAAATGAAACTAATAAAAAATAACCGTAAATCGGGAATATTACAGTTCCAAGTCAGAAATGGATAAAGAACAAGTGACAATTGAAAAAACTAAAGACTAAAGAGTATTTTATGTTTGACTGTGACCCAAACAACGGCACCATATTTCCGGAAGGACTAGAAAGGGCTTATATTTTGAGATGTACCTCCTTAAATAGGTTACTTCATGTTTTGACTTTGACTCTAAGAGGAGGGGATTTTTATTTACATGAAGTGAATGTTACTAACTTAAAACCATTGTAAAATAAAACGGATTTGAAAATAAAGATTTAATTTAATTATTTGGACCTTCTTTTTAATTTTAGATATCATTTTTCATATTTATGAAAAAAAAGTTAAAAATTTAAGATCAATATTGAGAATATTTACTTTAATTGTGATTATAATTACTTAATAAAACTCTAGAAACCATAAAAAAATGTAACTTTAAATGAAACTGATGAAAAATAACCGTAGATCGGGAATATTACACTGTTTCAAGTCAGAAATGGATAAAGAACAAGTGACAATTGGAAAAACTAAAGACTAAAGAGTATTTTATGTTTGACTGTGACTCAAACAATGGCACCATATTTCTGGAAGGACTAGAAAGGGCTTATATTTAGACTGTGATCCAAACAATTGCCACATGTTTTTGGAGGGACAAGAAAAGGCTTATATTTTGAGATTTACCTCCCTAAATTGGTTAGTCCATGTTTTGACTTTGACTCTAAAAGGAGGGGATTTTTACTTACATGAAGTGAATATTACTAACTTAAAACCACTATAAAATAAAAGTGATATGAAAATAAAGATGCAAATAACGTTATATGGCACTTCTTTTTAAATTTTATTGCTTAGAAATCGTTTTATATTTTAATGAAAAAAAAAATTAAGAATATAGGATCAATATTAACTTTATTAACTATAATTTTGATTATAATTATTTAAAAAAACACTATAAACCAAAAAAAAAGCAAGTTGGCATTAAACTTTAAAAAAAAACACCAAACTGGACTACCTATAATATGCAAGGGATGTTTATGAAAATGATACATTATTGAAGTCAAAAAATAAAAAAAATAATAAAAATTTATGAAAATTTTTTAGTTTTCAAAGTACAGTGTGTCCCAAATTGGGCACTTTTAGGGGGTTTAAGGTACTCCTAGGGGAGACAGAGAAAAACTGACCACGCATTGCGAGGCTCAAATTTCAAGGCAAGACTTATAGTAAAAACCGCATTTTGAAATATCGTCTCGTCTTTGAGCTACGGGGGCTTTTTGAAAAGTCTGCATTTTTGAAGGGGGTCTATAACTTCGTTATTAGTGGAAATTTTGATTTAGAGTAAACTGCAGTTTTATAGACTTTGTTACGAGGAATTCACCCGCTAAATTATATTTTAACTGTCACTTTTAGTTTTTGAGATATGACATAAAGTTGCATTTTTTCTTATGGAATGGCCTATATTTTAATTAATTTTCGAATTTGTCATTGAATTCTTTTCAAAATGATGTATCATACGTCATAGTTTCATTGAGCGGTTTAGGAGATATTCAGCTTTTTCACTTATTTCTAGTGCGCTATGATTTCCTGCTAAGGCAGGTCAAGGCACTCCAGTATTTTTATTATTTTACACAGTCAAAAATATAGTAAGCCTGGTTTGGAAAAATTATAATTCAGCTGACTGTCCTCAAAGCCTAGTTATAAAAAGTACAAAAATGATACATATTTCAAAATAAAATTAAAACGCTTTTGTCCAAAATAATTTCATATCAAAGCGTAATGTCAAATTGTTTAAACAATTGAAAACAATGACAAAACGCCAAGATGCAAGGCCAACTTGATTTGCATAGTATAAGACAACAAAACTATAGGAGCATTGAAGTAGCATTTGACCGCAAGGCTTTTACGTCAATGGCGCATGACGTCATTCAACGCACACTAGACAAAAATAAAAAACTTTAATTATCTCCGAAACTGCTCAATCAAACTATGACATATGATACATCATTTTGAAAAGAATTCAATGACGAATTCGAAAATTAATTAAAATATAGGCCCTTCCATAAGAAAAAATGTAACTTTATATCATATCTCAAAAATTAAAAGTGACAGTTAAAATTTAATTTAGCGGGTGAATTCCTCGTGACAAAGTCTATAAAATTTCAATTTACTCTAAATCAATATTTCCAATAATAACGAAGTTATAGACCCCCCTCCAAAATGCAGACTTTTCAAAAAGCCCCCGTAGCTCAAAGACGAGACGATATTTCAAAATGCGGTTTTCACTATAAGTCTTCTCTTGAAATTTGAGCCTCGCAATGCGTGGTCAGTTTTTCTCTGTCTCCCCTAGAAGTGCCTTAAACCCTGTAAAAGTGTCCAATTTGGGACACCCTGTACAGTGTGTCAAAACTTGATTTTATCTTATTTTTCATAGATTTCTTTTAAAGGACAACCAGAAATCAAAACTTTATGCATTAATAAATGATATTCAGAATAATAAAAGTTGTAATGGTAGAGTGTTTCTTAAAAAAATATATTAAAAAAAATTGTATAAATTATAATTTTTTTTTTACCAAAAAAATGATTTAACCATGGCTTCTAGTAACTCATAACAGACACTTCTTAAACTTTGAAACAAACTATATCTTGAAAACAAAATCATTTTGATCAAAATGGATTTTTTTTATTTGACTTCAATAAAAATTTATAAAAGTATTTTTTGAATTTTTCATACCATAAATGCTTCTTACTGTCCAGGACCAGATAAGCTTTTGTCCATAAACTTCTTTTTGGCAAAACACAACCACCATTTACTAGGCTTGCCGTTGTCTCCAAAAACTTTTTCACACACCCTCATCCCCACCTCCTGTCTCAACTGACTCAAATAGTTTTTGAGATGTTCTGCATCTTGTGGATTTGCTGGCTTACTGAAAATAAATGGATCTGTGATGGATCTGATACCTTCCTAGCTCATTCCCACTAAACACAAAAACATTTTAATAACGTCAAAATAATGTATAAAAAGAAAAAGAAGAAAAGTTTTTCTAACTTTGAAAAATAAGTGTTTTTTTAACAATGTAAAAATATATTTTTTTTTCAAATATCATATAAGATAAGGTAACATAAATAATGCAAATAAAATTTTTCTATTTTGGAAACGCACGGCAGGAACAGTCCGTTGAGGTTTTCGTAAACTCGACACTCAGTGAAGGCAATTCGGCTCGTAGCTTCTGAAAATAAAATTTAAAATTCTATGTAAACAATAATTTTGTAGTAAGTGCCTCGCTACGAGGCCAAACAATTCATGCTCAAGTGAATACAAGGCAAACAATTTCAAGGCGCGTATTCACTTTCGCATGAATGCAAACGAAGCATTCGTTTGGTCCCGCTGCGAGGCTTGCGAAGTAGCAGTTTGCTAAACCTCGCCTATGTAACATTTATTTATCAATAAAGACGATTTATTTTTATTATATATTTCTGCCTCAAATGAATACGCGGCTTAAGGTCCGGCGGCTAATCGTCCGCGGAGAATTGTCGCATTCCCTGTCTGATTACCAATAAGTATGCGATATTTCATACAAAACCATTTTGTTTACTTTTTCTTACCTGATTTTGTGGTGCTTCATTTAGATCACTGCACACACATTTGTTGTTCTTTAACTATACCATCTTTCCCACACAACTGGAGTAATATTTCGATCCAAATATGTATTCACTATCAATATTAATAATTTTGCTTTATTTAAAAATGTTTGTTTCTGCAAAATGCAAATATTTTAACCAAAATTACAAAAAGCGTCTTTGCTACCGACTCGTATCAACTCGCAGCAGCGAAATGCAATTAATGGCGATGTTCAGGTAGCGGAACTGCTATACTATAGAGGGCGCTGCCATTGCGCCCTCTCTTATATACTTTGGGGTTTGGAAGGAGAAATGACCAGTCAGGTTTCTGTGTGTAGAGCAACTGATTTATTATATTATAAATTAATTTAATACAGCAGTACAAAGTGAAACGGGTATATGTATACACAGTATAAAGAGAGATATCAAATAATGAAATACGTTTATATGATGTACGATTCTTAACTAAAAATGATTACATCTGACAATTCAATTCAACTTGAAAATATTAAATAATTTTAGTAAATTAATAATATGACGCCCTCTATACTATATATTTTTTTAATGTTTAAAAGACAAAACATTTATTAGCTTCATACATCTTAAATTCAACGTTAGAAGTGAGATCTAGGAAAAACATTATAAAAATAACCATATATTGATGGTATTATTTTTAATGTTAGTGAAATTATGGTTTGTTTAATGCTGGTTTTTTAACGTTATTAAGAAATATATTTTTGGTAATGCTTTTACACGAAATTTTCGTTAGGATTTTCTACATGTTTTTTTAATGTCAAAAGTTAACTTAATTTTAACACAAATTTGTGTTAGAAAAAAAACATTTTTTTTCAACATTTATTTAACGTTTTTTACGATTTTGTGCTTAGTGGGTTAGCACACTCCAAGTAAACTCCATGCTATATCAACACCTTGAAAACAATTTTTTGTAAATATCTCTGAAACAAAAGTTTTTGTGCTCTACTATATTTCGAAAACTGCATACTAATGTGACGCTTTGTTAAAACGTTAGAATTATTGTCCTAAATTAGATTTTATTTTGTGTTTTGCTTATAAAAAATATTTTCAATGGCAAACGGATTCTCCAAAGCCGATAGCTCCAACTTGCCAATGCTGCATTCCTTTATGGTAGCAGGCTTCTTTGCCAACAACAGTTATTTTTGTTCTGCGGAATTTAGAAACGTTAAAATGTTGATGTAAGTATTCGATGAGTTATTTTGTATATAACTGAAAGTTCTTGTATGATATTCTTCACCTACTTTTACTCATTACTAACTTAACAATAGATTCAATTAAATACCCAATCATTATTATTTTAAGCATTAAGAAACAAATAGGTACTGCCTAGTCCTGCCTATGCAATGCCTAGTCTTGCATATGCACTGCTCAGTCCTACATTTAGCCTGCATGTGCACTGCCTAATCCTGCATTTATAGGTACTTCCTAGTCCTGCCTAATAACTGCGTAGCACCACCTAAAAATTTCTACACCTTTCTGCCTATTATAGTTGTTCACCCCTTGTAATAAACATAACCTCAAAAATGTCATTTACGAAATAGTTACACATATATTATAGACAATGTGAGAAAAATTAATAGAAACAATTTAGTTATACTCACATCAAAGTGATCTTCACAAATGTAAAGTGCAGATGTATTAGATAAGGCCCTTGGGTCTCTTCGAGCAAGTTCTAGCCACTTTTTCCGTTCTTTTACTGCTGTAGGCACATGAATAAATAGTTTTTTAGGTGTTGTTATGCTAGTATTCGAACACTGAGGCATTATACACCACTTCTAGGACATTTTTTTACATAAAAATCAGTAAAAACACAGACCAAAAACAAATAAACATTTGAATGCTGTGTATCTGTCAGCGAGTTTACTGTGCTGTGACGTCATTGCGACGCCATGCTAGAAATGAGCGTTTTAGCGGCAAATTCAAATCGGAATTTAGAAAACTTGATTTTAAATGTAGTCATGATAAAATATACTATTTTAATAATTTTGTGTAGCAAATTAGGGACCTATGCAGCATTCTAAACACTTTTCTAAAATTTGTCAAATACCCTATGGGCTAAATATATTATTACCTATAGACAGAATTCAAAGGAAACCCTGTGTCCCCAGGAAGGTCAAATCTAGAAATCGCAAGACTGTACATCTCATTGTGTCCAAGGCTTTTGTTTGGGCATCTCTGTAGCTTCTTGAGACATTCAGTAATGTATAGCGTTATGTAGATGAGAAGCCTGTCTGACTCAGACTAAAAAAAAATAGTTCAAAACAAATTCTAAAAGATTTATAAACCTAATTTAAAAAAAAACCAGGTTGAGGCTTAGTTTCCTGGCCTAAGAGACCGTCGTTATAGGTACCGAAACTGAAAAAAATCTAACCTTAATTTCGTAGGTTCTAAAGAATACATTTGCTTTAAAATAATACAGGGCCTCGTCAATGATATCTTCTTGATCATGGCTCATTTGGGATGAGATGGGGCCACGGAATTGGGTCTTGAAAGGCAATATTGCCATGTTTCCAATCGACTGTGGGGCATCAAGGAATTTTGAATGGTAGGCCTGGAAAAAAAAAGATTTCATGAAACTTGGCACAAATATTGTGAAACATGCATATTTAAGTAAATTTGACCTAAATAAACTTACTGGCATTGTATGTACAATCCAAGCCTTCAATATCAGTCTATAAATCCACCTTTAGTAGGTGGAAACGCCTTAAAATAAAAATAGTTGAAATTTAAACAATGGTTTAGATTTTATTAAATAATTTAGGTTAAGATCATTATTATTTTTTTCTTTATTTATTTTATAATATATTTTGTATTATTTTTACAAAAAACACAATTTAAAAAAAACACCCAGTGACTAAAACATCAACAAAATCGAAAGTGAGGTTAGATTTTTTTGACAGAAAACATAACCCTTCTTTTTCCGCTGTGAGGTCACCAAAAAAACTAACCCTACAAAAGGAATTTTTCCGATTTTTGTGGAAATTTGTGGAAATTTTTTAAACAAAAGTAGTTATTTAGAGGCTGTTGTTCGTTCTTTATTACCTAAAGGTAGGTTTATGTAGAAAAATTATGTGTAGATTGCCAAAATTAGACGTTTTTCCTGGTCCACATGGAGTATGGAAAATAGGCATTTCCTAATCATTTTTCATTTTTTTTTTAGTTCAATTTAATTTAGTATAAGTTTTAGAATACTAGCAGTAGTTTAAAAGTTTTATATCCAAGTATTTAAATAAGAAAAACATAAAAATCTGTGTTGACACATTACATTCTCTTTGCCTCTTTTAAAGGCTGATTTATACATTACATATCTTAAGAAAGACTTGGTCAAATTGTAGACTAAATTCTATAGAACATTCTAAAGAGGTTTTTATTATTATTATTTAAAAAATAACTTTTGTATTGATTGTTGAAAGGTTTAATGTTATTTAAAAGGTGATTTTATATCTGACATAAGCTTAGAGTCAGTCAGATAGAAGCGTAGAGTCTATAAAATCATTTAATTTAGTTTATTTGCATTGCTAATATTTCAAACATTTGTTTTCTTCCAGTGAACTCTTCAGAAATCTAAAATGAGTAGATTCTTCGCGGGTACTGACTCAGAGTCAGAGAGTTCCTCAGGGGAGGAAGTAGTTGCGCGTCCACAAGCCCCAGCATACACGGTAAGCAAGTCTAAATCTAAAAATCTAAAAAAATATAGGGGTGAATATCTGGAAAGTGACAGATTTTGATGTGACCTACACAAAAACATGTTAAAACATTTTTTTTTTATATAAAACTAATTTTATTTTTATAGTTCTATTAAATAACTAACAAGCAAGTTCATTTTTGGAAGATTATAAAAAATATTTCCTTTAGATAACAGAGGTTTTATGTAACAATCGTCAGTAACCTGGAGTGTCACCATTAGAATTTTACTATATTTTAATTAAATTATGTTCTTATAATTATTTATTGGAGTAATTTCTTAGTAAACATTAAAAAACAACCTTTAGTTATATAAATAGTCAAAACCAGAATTGTTTTAAAGTTACTTGTTTTTAAATATTTAAATTTCAACTTTGTCACCAAAAATTGCATCAGTTACCTGTGCCTTCAGATTTTTTATCCATTTGGCATGATTGGATTATTCTTGACCTTCAGTTGCTAAGTGAAAAAGAGCTCTGTGATTCGGAAAACGCGCGAACGGTTTAATTCGATGTCACATGTCTAATAGACAGTGGGTGTGTCCTTTAACTGATCCATACTCGCGTGTGTAACCTTCAGTTTGATCAGTAACCTGGTAAGTTTTTAAAAGGTAGAACAACAAAACAATTTAAAAAATGGTGAAACATAATTACAATAGGATACACTTTTAGAGTTTTCTTGTTTATTAGGGTCAATTTTAGTAGTATTAATAATATCTGACAAAACGTGACAAAATCGTCAGTTACCTGTGCATCAGTTACCTGTTAGAATACTTACAGGTTACTGACCTGCTTGACAAGTAATTGACTCGTTTTTTACAAGCTTTTATTTAGCTTCACATGTTCTGTCTAACTATCTAACTTACTATCTAACTATCAAATCTTGTGAAGCGTTTTTGACACCGATTTGGATGAAACATAACAATACAACATTAAAAAAAATATATCCTCCCACCCCTATCCACCCCTTCTATAGAAAAATGTATTTTTGATACACTTCCTGTTATCTGATTTGGATAAAATTTGGTATACACTTAGTGGTCCGATGATAATACATCAATAAGAAAAAAATATCCTCCCACTCCTACCTGCACCCCCTTTCATAGAAAAATGCGTTTTTGACACACTTCCCATTATCCGATTTGGGTGAAATTTGGTATTCACATAGTGGTCTGATGACAATATAATATTAAGAAAAAATGTCCTGTTGTAGTTATAGTTGTCAGTTACCTGTACTGCAAAAGCTATTAATTTTGAAAGAAAAAATAAAAAAATATACTTATTTTTAAAAGAAATCAAATATTACTTAAAGGTTAGTTCTATATTTTTCCCAACATTTGTAAAGTTTATTAGTGGTTATCAGTTACCTGTGAAGTGCATCAGTAACCTGATATGCTAAAATCAAAAAATGGTCAAAAAAACAGAAAATATTTTCAAATTTGAATGTTTTTCCATGGCAACATGTTATTTGGTACTTTGGTTATATTTTCATTGATTTTTTTTATTTGTATATCAAGTTTCATGTATGTCCACAATTTTTGCTCCAAATCTGTCACTTTCCAGATATCTACCCATATAGAATACTAAGAACTGTAAGATATCTTCTTTTATTTTTGCTTATATTATATATTTTTTTTTCTTTAGTGGAGTGATGATGAAGATGATGTGAAGCGTGTGGTGAGATCAGCTAAGGAAAAGCGATATGAAGAGCTTACCAATATTATCAAGCAGATAAGGAATTACAAAAAGATCAGAGACATGGCCAGCATGTTGACAAGTAAGTCTGAGGGGTGGGACACTCCTGAAATAGGTAGGTGTACAAATTTTCTTTGAAATACATTGAAATTCTTTCAAATACTTTGAATTACATTGAAATATGTAGTTTAAAATAACAAAACAAAAGTTATATCATAACAAAAACATTTCATGTAAAAAAGAGTCAAAAACTTATGTGAAGTATTCCATAAAAAAATTGAGATAAAAGTAAAGGCACAAATTTCAAAATGAAAGGTTCTTACTAGTTTTGAAATGTTTTTTTTCACTCCTTTTTTTTAAGGATTTGGATAATATTTAAGTTTTAAAGTAGTAAAATATGAGGAATATTGTTCAAAACTTTTGCAATGCCTTATTAACAATTTTTTTCCTATGGTTTTATCATAGTTCCTACATAGCTGCAACATATCTATTTTATATATCATTTTAATTAGTACGTTTATTTATGTTTTCTGTTTTAATTATTATTATTATTGTTTTTTTTTTATTATTATCATTATTTTTTTTTTAATTACATTGACTATTGCTATTTTATCTTTACAATTTGACGTCCCATGTGTTTTAATAGATTTTATTTAAATTGCTTCTATATTATATTATATTTTATATATATATTTTATATTAACATCCTGTATTACCTTCATATGTAACCATAACTGTACCTGCTATATTTTTTATATTGAATATATCTCTTTATATTCTAGGTTGGTTTACTCATGCCAATACTTTTTTTAAACTTTTTTACTATTATTATTAGGTACTTTTTTTTTAAATTATTTTGTTTGTTTGTTTTTTTTTAACTTTAGACTTATGCCTTTAACTTAAGAATACCTATCAAGTTGAACTAAAATTAATATTAAGTTTTCAATTTTTCCTCTAGGTTAAGTGCTCTATTAAGGACCTGATCTTACACACTATATTTATTTTTAAGTTTTTTTTTCTATATAGGTATTTAAGCTTTGTTAATAAGAGTTTATATGCTTGAACAATAAAGCATGTTTGAACTGAACTGAACAGCCTTCTAAAGCTCAGCTCTCTAGCGTTCCAGGAAGTGAGCAATGTTAATTTTACATAACTTTACGCTTATAGGGGAGGAAAGTAAATTAAAATTTTGGTGTATTTAAATTTTTTCCTATAGTTTTATCATAGTTCCTATCAATCTTCTAAAGCTCAGCTCTCTAGCATTTCTGGAAATGGACAATGTTACTTTTACATAACTTTACATTTAGAGGGGAGGGAAGTTAATTAAAATTTGGGGTTTTTTAATTTTCTTCTATAGTTTTATCATAGTTCCTATCAGTCTTCCAAAGCTCAGCTTTCTAGCGTTTCTGGAAGTGGGCAATGTTACTTTTACATAACTACATTTATAGGGGAGGGAAGCAAGTTAAAATTTTGGGGTTTTTAAATTTTTTGGTACAGCAGTTTCCTCGCAATACATGTATTTCAGAAATAGGTGTACAAATTTTGGAGAGTGTCCTACCCCTCAAGTAAGTCTTAAAAAAAAGATGTGACTTGTGGGGTATCAAAGCAAAGATAATTTATCTAGATTTAAAAAAAATATATACAATGTTTCTTTCCTTTTTCGACAGGTTTTGAGGAGCTTCAAAAAGGTTTTGTAAAAGCTGCTCCTGTTATTGCCAAGGAGGAGGGGGGACAAACTCCCAGGTTTTACATTAGATGCCTTGTGGAGCTTGAGGACTTTATCAATGAGGTGTGGGAGGACAGAGAGGGAAGGAAGAATATGAATAAGAATAACAGGTAATGTTGAAATAATGTGTGTTTGTTTAAGAGCCAGATTTCCTCTCAAAACTTATATATATATTTATCAGTTTCACAACGTTCTACGTCTTCCGATACCCAATCTCCACTCGTTTCTGTTTGCCCATAATTCATCATCTAGGCCTCTTATTCTTATTTCACTGTCTATTCCTTCTCTCCAGCTTTTGCTCGGTCTTCCTCGTTTTCTTCGGCCAGTTGGTTTTCATTGTAGTATTTGTTTAGGTAGTCTTCCATCATCCATTCTTTGTACATGTCTGTACCACACCAGTTGTTTTGTTCTTATATCATCCACTAAAGTATGTTCACCCACTGTCATAATTTCTCTTATTCTTTGATTTGTAACTCTTTCTCTTTTTGATTTCCCTGCTGCTCTTCTCCAATAGTCCATCTCCGTAGCGGAAAGCATTTTTTCTGTTCTATCCTTGATTGGCCATACTTCTGAGCCGTATGTAATAATACTTTTTACAATGGTGTTTGTTATGTTTTGATATACTTTGGTCCCAAATTATTCCATTTAATAAAGTTATTGCTTTTCTTCCTTGTACGTTTCGATCTTTTATAGCTTTGTCTAGTGTTCCGTCAGCTGTAATTTTTAGACCTAAGTATTTATACTCATCACAGGACTGAATTCGCTGCCCGGTATTTAAGATTAGATCCTGTTTCATTCCACCGATACACATATACTCTGTCTTATTGAGATTAACCTCTAGTCCCCACTTATTGTACTCTTCTATTAGTTTTCGTGTCATATATTCGAGGTCGTCATAATCCTGAGCCACCACTTTCTCTCAAAACTTACTTACAACAAATTAAAATTAACCAAATTGTCAAAAATTATGAATAATTATTAGAGTTAGCAAAAAATACCAAAGTTACCAATATTACCAAACATTAATGAAACATTTCCAAAATGATCAAAAATCACTTAAGTTATGAAAATTACATAAATTACAAAATTGTAAATATGAAAATTACCAAACTTACCAAAAATTACCAAACAAAAAACTTGCCAAAATTACCAAAAACTATTAAACTTTTTCAAAAAATTACAAAAATTATAAAAAGTTAGTAGAAAGTTAAGAAAATTACCAAAAATTATGAAAATTACCAAAAATCACAAAAACTGCTAAAATTAGGATAATTCACCAGTTTTTTAATTTTTTTAAATTGTGAACTTTGTAAAAATATATATTATAATACATTAAATTAAACTTCTCGGGGCCCTCTATACAACGGTATAAAAGATAAAGGACAGGTGTTTATAATAATGCCGAGAGAGGTTGCCAAAGTCACTTCAGTTTTGAATTTTGGCAATTTAAACTTTTATTTATTTCTTACAAACACTAACCTTTAAAACAACTTTTGGGGTCTTTTTTATTTCTTTGTGAGGCAAGCAATAAAAATATAACAATTGTTTTGACGTATATCCAAAAGCAAAAAAGTTGACTTTTTTTTTAAATTTTTTGAAAATTTTCAACTTTTGATTCTATTTTTCTCGATAACCATTACATTTACAACTGTAATATTTTCAGGTTAGTATAAGGGACCCCGTAGCTTCTTCGTGGCACAGTATCAGCCAAATGTTTTTTTTGAAATTTTTGGTGAAAATTTTCCTGACCAAAGGGGTACCCAAAAAGTGCAGTTTTTTAATTTTTTTAAATTGTTAACTTTGTAAAAATATATATTATAATACATTAAATTAAACTTCTCGGGGCCCTCTATACAACGGTATAAAAGATAAACGACAGGTGTTTATAATAATACCGAGAGAGGTTGCCAAAGTCACTTCAGTTTTGAATTTTGGCAATTTAAACTTTTATTTATTTCTTACAAACACTAACCTTTAAAACAACTTTTGGGGTCTTTTTTATTTCTTTGTGAGGCAAGCAATAAAAATATAACAATTGTTTTGACGTATATCCAAAAGCAAAAAATTTGACTTTTTTTTGAATTTTTTGAAAATTTTTAACTTTTGATACTATTTTTCTCGATAACCATTATATTTACAACTGTAATATTTTCAGGTTAGTATAAGGGACCCCGTAGCTTCTTCGTGGCACAGTATCAACCAAATGCTTTTTTTTGAAATTTTTGGTGAAAATTTTCCTGACCAAAGGGGTACCCAAAAAGTGCAGTTTTTAAATTTTTTAAAATTGTTAACTTTGTAAAAATATATATTATAATACATTAAATTAAACTTCTCGGGGCCCTCTATACAACGGTATAAAAGATAAAGGACAGGTGCTTATAATAATGCCGAGAGAGGTTGCCAAAGTCACTTCAGTTTTGAATTTTGGCAATTTAAACTTTTATTTATTTCTTACAAACACTAACCTTTAAAACAACTTTTGGGGTCTTTTTTATTTCTTTGTGAGGCAAGCAATAAAAATATAACAATTGTTTTGACGTATATCCAAAAGCAAAAAAGTTGACTTTTTTTTTAAATTTTTTGAAAATTTTCAACTTTTGATTCTATTTTTCTCGATAACCATTACATTTACAACTGTAATATTTTCAGGTTAGTATAAGGGACCCCGTAGCTTCTTCGTGGCACAGTATCAGCCAAATGTTTTTTTTGAAATTTTTGGTGAAAATTTTCCTGACCAAAGGGGTACCCAAAAAGTGCAGTTTTTTAATTTTTTTAAATTGTTAACTTTGTAAAAATATATATTATAATACATTAAATTAAACTTCTCGGGGCCCTCTATACAACGGTATAAAAGATAAACGACAGGTGTTTATAATAATACCGAGAGAGGTTGCCAAAGTCACTTCAGTTTTGAATTTTGGCAATTTAAACTTTTATTTATTTCTTACAAACACTAACCTTTAAAACAACTTTTGGGGTCTTTTTTATTTCTTTGTGAGGCAAGCAATAAAAATATAACAATTGTTTTGACGTATATCCAAAAGCAAAAAATTTGACTTTTTTTGAATTTTTTGAAAATTTTTAACTTTTGATACTATTTTTCTCGATAACCATTATATTTACAACTGTAATATTTTCAGGTTAGTATAAGGGACCCCGTAGCTTCTTCGTGGCACAGTATCAACCAAATGCTTTTTTTTGAAATTTTTGGTGAAAATTTTCCTGACCAAAGGGGTACCCAAAAAGTGCAGTTTTTAAATTTTTTAAAATTGTTAACTTTGTAAAAATATATATTATAATACATTAAATTAAACTTCTCGGGGCCCTCTATACAACGGTATAAAAGATAAAGGACAGGTGCTTATAATAATGCCGAGAGAGGTTGCCAAAGTCACTTCAGTTTTGAATTTTGGCAATTTAAACTTTTATTTATTTCTTACAAACACTAACCTTTAAAACAACTTTTGGGGTCTTTTTTATTTCTTTGTGAGGCAAGCAATAAAAATATAACAATTGTTTTGACGTATATCCAAAAGCAAAAAAGTTGACTTTTTTTTTTAATTTTTTGAAAATTTTCAACTTTTGATTCTATTTTTCTCGATAACCATTACATTTACAACTGTAATATTTTCAGGTTAGTATAAGGGACCCCGTAGCTTCTTCGTGGCACAGTATCAGCCAAATGTTTTTTTTGAAATTTTTGGTGAAAATTTTCCTGACCAAAGGGGTACCCAAAAAGTGCAGTTTTTTAATTTTTTTAAATTGTTAACTTTGTAAAAATATATATTATAATACATTAAATTAAACTTCTCGGGGCCCTCTATACAACGGTATAAAAGATAAACGACAGGTGTTTATAATAATACCGAGAGAGGTTGCCAAAGTCACTTCAGTTTTGAATTTTGGCAATTTAAACTTTTATTTATTTCTTACAAACACTAACCTTTAAAACAACTTTTGGGGTCTTTTTTATTTCTTTGTGAGGCAAGCAATAAAAATATAACAATTGTTTTGACGTATATCCAAAAGCAAAAAATTTGACTTTTTTTTGAATTTTTTGAAAATTTTTAACTTTTGATACTATTTTTCTCGATAACCATTATATTTACAACTGTAATATTTTCAGGTTAGTATAAGGGACCCCGTAGCTTCTTCGTGGCACAGTATCAACCAAATGTTTTTTTTGAAATTTTTGGTGAAAATTTTCCTGACCAAAGGGATACCCAAAAAGTGCAGTTTTTTAATTTTTTTAAATTGTTAACTTTGTAAAAATATATATTATAATACATTAAATTAAACTTCTCGGGGCCCTCTATACAACGGTGTAAAAGATAAGGACAGGTGTTCATAATAATGCCGAGAGAGGTTGCCAAAGTCACTTCAGTTTTGAATTTTGGCCATTTAAACTTTTATTTATTTCTTACAAACACTAACCCTTAGAACAACTTTTGGGGTCTTTTTTATTTCTTTGTGAGGCAAGCAATAAAAATATAACAATTGTTTTGACGTATATCCAAAAGCAAAAAAGTTGACTTTTTTTTTGAATTTTTTGAAAATTTTCAACTTTTGATTCTATTTTTCTCGATAACCATTACATTTACAACTGTAATATTTTCAGGTTAGTACAAGGGATCCCGTAGCTTCTTTGTGGCACAGTATCAACCAAATGTTTTTTTTTTAAATTTTTGGTGAAAATTTTCCTGACCAAAGGGGTACCCGCAGTTTTTTAATTTTTTTAAATTGTTAACTTTGTAAAAATATATATTATAAGACATTAAATTAAACTTCTCGGGGCCCTCTATACAACGGTATAAAAGATAAAGGACAGGTGTTTATAATAATGCCGAGAGAGGTTGCCAAAGTCACTTCAGTTTTGAATTTTGACAATTTAAACTTTTATTTATTTCTTACAAACACTAACCTTTAGAACAACTTTTGGGGTCTTTTTTATTTCTTTGTGAGGCAAGCAATAAAAATATAACAATTGTTTTGACGTATATCCAAAAGCAAAAAAGTTGACTTTTTTTTTGAATTTTTTGAAAATTTTCAACTTTTGATTCTATTTTTCTCGATAACCATTACATTTACAACTGTAATATTTTCAGGTTAGTATAAGGGACCCCGTAGCTTCTTCGTGGCACAGTATCAACTAAATGTTTTTTTTTGAAATTTTTGGTGAAAATTTTCCTGACCAAAGGGGTACCCAAAAAGTGCAGTTTTTTAATTATTTTAAATTGTTAACTTTGTAAAAATATATATTATAATACATTAAATTAAACTTCTCGGGGCCCTCTATACAACGGTATTAAAGATAAAGGACAGTTGTTTATAATAATGCCGAGAGAAGTTGCCAAAATCACTTCAGTTTTGAATTTTGGCAATTTAAACTTTTATTTATTTCTTACAAGCACTAACCTTTAGAACAACTTTTGGGGTCTTTTTTATTTCTTTGTGAGGCAAGCAATAAAAATATAACAATTGTTTTGACGTATAACGAATAGGAAAAAAGTTGAAATTTTTTTTAAACTTTTTGAAAATTTTCAACTTTTGATTTTATTTTTCTCGATAACCATTACATTTACAACTGTAATATTTTCAGGTTAGTATAAGGGACCCCGTAGCTTCTTCGTGGCACAGTATCAACCAAATGTTTTTTTTGAAATTTTTGGTGAAAATTTTCCTGACCAAAGGGGTACCCAAAAAGTGCAGTTTTTTAATTTTTTAAATTGTTAACTTTGTAAAAATATATATTATAATACATTAAATTAAACTCCTCGGGGCCCTCTATACAACGGTATAAAAGATAAAGGACAGGTGTTTATAATAATACCGAGAGAGGTTGCCAAAGTCACTTCAGTTTTGAATTTTGACAATTTAAACTTTTATTTATTTCTTACAAACACTAACCTTTAGAACAACTTTTGGGGTCTTTTTTATTTCTTTGTGAGGCAAGCAATAAAAATATAACAATTGTTTTGACGTATATCCAAAAGCAAAAAAGTTGACTTTTTTTTTGAATTTTTTGAAAATTTTCAACTTTTGATTCTATTTTTCTCGATAACCATTACATTTACAACTGTAATATTTTCAGGTTAGTATAAGGGACCCCGTAGCTTCTTCGTGGCACAGTATCGACCAAATGTTTTTTTTGAAATTTTTGGTGAAAATTTTCCTGACCAAAGGGGTACCCAAAAAGTGCATTTTTTTAATTATTTTAAATTGTTAACTTTGTAAAAATATATATTATAATACATTAAATTAAACTTCTCGGGGCCCTCTATACAACGGTATTAAAGATAAAGGACAGGTGTTTATAATAATGCCGAGAGAAGTTGCCAAAGTCACTTCAGTTTTGAATTTTGGCAATTTAAACTTTTATTTATTTCTTACAAGCACTAACCTTTAGAACAACTTTTGGGGTCTTTTTTATTTCTTTGTGAGGCAAGCAATAAAAATATAACAATTGTTTTGACGTATAACGAATAGGAAAAAAGTTGAAATTTTTTTTAAACTTTTTGAAAATTTTCAACTTTTGATTTTATTTTTCTCGATAACCATTACATTTACAACTGTAATATTTTCAGGTTAGTATAAGGGACCCCGTAGCTTCTTCGTGGCACAGTATCAACCAAATGTTTTTTTTGAAATTTTTGGTGAAAATTTTCCTGACCAAAGGGGTACCCAAAAAGTGCAGTTTTTTAATTTTTTTAAATTGTTAACTTTGTAAAAATATATATTATAATACATTAAATTAAACTCCTCGGGGCCCTCTATACAACGGTATAAAAGATAAAGGACAGGTGTTTATAATAATACCGAGAGAGGTTGCCAAAGTCACTTCAGTTTTGAATTTTGGCAATTTAAACTTTTATTTATTTCTTACAAACACTAACCTTTAAAACAACTTTTGGGATCTTTTTTATTTCTTTGTGAGGCAAGCAATAAAAATATAACAATTGTTTTGATGTATATCCAAAAGCAAAAAAGTTGACTTTTTTTGAATTTTTTGAAAATTTTCAACTTTTGATTCTATTTTTCTCGATAACTATTACATTTACAACTGTAATATTTTCAGGTTAGTACAAGGGACCCCGTAGCTTCTTCGTGGCACAGTATCAACCAAATGTTTTTTTTGAAATTTTTGGTGAAAATTTTCTTGACCAAAGGGGTACCCAAAAAGTGCAGTGTTTTAATTTTTTTAAATTGTTAACTTTGTAAAAATATATATTATAATACATTAAATTAAACTCCTCGGGGCCCTCTATACAACGGTATAAAAGATAAAGGACAGGTGTTTATAATATACCGAGAGAGGTTGCCAAAGTCACTTCAGTTTTGAATTTTGGCAATTTAAACTTTTATTTATTTCTTACAAACACTAACCTTTAAAACAACTTTTGGGGTCTTTTTTATTTCTTTGTGAGGCAAGCAATAAAAATATAACAATTGTTTTGACGTATAACCAAAAGCAAAAAAGTTGACTTTTTTTTGAATTTTTTGAAAATTTTCAACTTTTGATTCTATTTTTCTCGATAACCATTACATTTACAACTGTAATATTTTCAGGTTAGTATAAGGGACCCCGTAGCTTCTTCGTGGCACAATATCAACCAAATGTTTTTTTTGAAATTTTTGGTGAAAATTTTCCTGACCAAAGGGGTACCCAAAAAGTGCAGTTTTTTAATTTTTTTAAATTGTTAACTTTGTAAAAATATATATTATAATACATTAAATTAAACTTCTCGGGGCCATCTATACAACGGTATTAAAGATAAAGGACAGGTGTTTATAATAATGCCGAGAGAGGTTGCCAAAGTCACTTCAGTTTTGAATTTTGGCAATTTAAACTTTTATTTATTTCTTACAAACACTAACCTTTAGAACAACTATTGGGGTCTTTTTTATTTCTTTGTGACGCAAGCAATAAAAATATAACAATTGTTTTGACGTATATCCAATAGCAAAAAAGTTGACTTTTTTTTGAATTTTTTGAAAATTTTCAACTTTTGATTCTATTTTTCTCGATAACCATTACATTTACAACTGTAATATTTTCAGGTTAGTACAAGGAACTCCGTAGCTTCTTCGTGGCACAGTATCAACCAAATGTTTTTTTTGAAATTTTTGGTGAAAATTTTCCTGAACAAAGGGGTAGCCAAAAAGTGCAGTTTTTTAATTTTTTTAAATTGTTAACTTTGTAAAAATATATATTATAATACATTAAATTAAACTTCTCGGGGCCCTCTATACAACGGTATAAAAGATAAAGGACAGGTGTTTATAATAATGCCGAGAGAGGTTGCCAAGTCACTTCAGTATTGAATTTTGGCAATTTAAACTTTTATTTATTTCTTACAAACACTAACCCTTAGAACAACTTTTGGGGTCTTTTTTATTTCTTTGTGAGGCAAGCAATAAAAATATAACAATTGTTTTGACGTATATCCAAAAGCAAAAAAGTTGACTTTTTTTTTGAATTTTTTGAAAATTTTCAACTTTTGATTCTATTTTTCTCGATAACCATTACATTTACAACTGTAATATTTTCAGGCTAGTATAAGGGACCCCGTAGCTTCTTCGTGGCACAGCATCAACCAAATGTTTTTTATGAAATTTTTGGTGAAAATTTTCCTGACCAAAGGGGTACCCAAAAAGTGCAGTTTTTTAATTTTTTTAAATTGTTAACTTTGTAAAGATATATATCATAATACATTAAATTAAACTTTTTGGGGCCCTCTATACAACGGTATAAAAGATAAAGGACAGGTGTTTATAATAATGCCGAGAGAGGTTGCCAAAGTCACTTCAGTATTGAATTTTGGCAATTTAAACTTTTATTTATTTCTTACAAACACTAACCCTTAGAACAACTTTTGGGGTCTTTTTTATTTCTTTGTGAGGCAAGCAATAAAAATATAACAATTGTTTTGACGTATATCCAATAGCAAAAAAGTTGACTTTTTTTTTGAATTTTTTGAAAATTTTCAACTTTTGATTCTATTTTTCTTGATAACCATTACATTTACAACTGTAATATTTTCAGGTTAGTACAAGGGACTCCGTAGCTTCTTCGTGGCACAGTATCAACCAAATGTTTTTTTTGAAATTTTTGGTGAAAATTTTCCAGACCAAAGGGGTTCCCAAAAAGCGCAGTTTTTTAATTTTTTTAAATTGTTAACTTTGTAAAAATATATATTATAATACATTAAATTAAACTTCTGGGGGCCCTCTGTACAACGATATAAAAGATAAAGGACAGGTGTTTATAATAATGCCGAGAGAGGCCGCGAATTTCACTTCAGCTTTGAGTTTTGGCAATTTAAATTTTTTTTAAATATATTAGTTTTCTGAAAAACATTTATTATTTTATAGCAAATCCTTGGCATCAATGCGTCAGAAATTAAGAAAGTACCTCAAAGACTTTGAGGATGACATCGCCAAATTCAGAGAGAACCCAGATCAGGCCGATTTTGAGGAAGATGAGGTTGTGAAAGGTAAAAAAGCATGTAAAATAAAAAAAATAAATGAATGAGCAAACTCCATGTTGAAATTTTTCTTTAATATATTTATATATTTATCGGTTTCACACGTCTTCTGATATCCAATCTCCACTCGTTTCTGTTTGCCCATAATTCATCATCTAGGCCTCTTATTCTTATTTCACTGTTTATTCCTTCTCTCCAGCTTCTCCTTGGCCGTCCTCGTTTTCTTCGGCCAGTTGGTTTCCATTGTAGTATTTGTTTAGGTAGTCTTTCATCATTCATTCTTTGTACATGTCCGTACCACACCAGTTACTTTGTTCTTATATCATCCACTATAGTACGTTCCCCCACTGTCATAATTTCTCTTATTCTTTGATTTGTAACTCTTTCTCTTTTGGATTTCCCTGCTGCTCTTCTCCAGTAGTTCATCTCCGTAGCGGAAATCATTTTTTCTGTTCTATCTTTAATTGGCCATACTTCTGAGCAGTATGTAATAATACTTTTTACAATGGTGTTATATATAAGCTTCCGTCAGCTGTAATTTTTAGACCTAAGTATTTATACTCATCACAGGACTGAATTCGCTGCCCGGTATTTAAGAATAGATCCTGTTTTATTCCACCGATACACATATACTCTGTCTTATTGAGATTAACATCTAGTCCCCACTTATTGTACTCTTCTATTAGTTTTCGTGTCATATATTCGAGGTCGTCATAATCCTGAGCCACTACTATCTGATCATCGGCGAAACATAAAGTATACAAGGTGGTTTCGTCCAACGGAATTCCCATGTTTTGGCATTTTCTCTTCCATACTTTAAGGACTTGTTCCAAGTATATCTTGAAGAGCGTAGGCGAGATACAGCAACCTTGTTTAAGATCTTTATTTACTTGAAAGCCTTTGGTTAGTTTTGCTTTTATTTTAACTTTTGGCTTACTATTGCGGTATAACTGATGGCCTTAATCAGTTGTACGCTTATGTTTGTGTTTTCCAACGCTTTCCAAAGTAGATTTAGTGGTATACTATCATATGCCTTCTGCAAATCGACGTAAAGTAGATGCAGCTCTTGTCTGTATGCCATTTTCTTTTCAATAACTTGGATTATACAAAAGAGATGATCTGAAGTCGAT
Organism: Aspidapion aeneum; assembly: GCA_963576565.1. Lineage (NCBI taxonomy): Eukaryota > Metazoa > Arthropoda > Insecta > Coleoptera > Brentidae > Aspidapion > Aspidapion aeneum. The sequence continues at coordinate 70,554,533 of OY755046.1, forward strand.
CTACCCGCCCTGAAACCAGCTTGTTCTTCTGCCTCCATGTCTTAATATTCGCTCTCCACTTTATTTCTTATTATTTTACCGTTACGGTCAAATTTTTCTTTAATAGAAGATGCCAAATCCGATTCCGAAGATGAACGTCCGGGCAACCAGTTCCTCAAGACTCCAGCCGTCAAGGAACCGAAGGAAAGGGCGCAAGATTCCGAGTCAGATTCCGACGATTGGCCCTCTGATTCCGACTCCGAGTCAAGTTCCACTGACTCGGACGACGGAAAATACGCTAGCATGAGAGAAAGGTAGGTTAGGTCAGCAAACTGTTTGGCAAACATTAAAAAACTGTTGTCCCACAAATTAGACGCTTTAACGGCCGTAACTTTTTTACACAGTGTGCCTGAACGAAATATAGGTTACATAAAAATGGTTCCAAAAACTAATTGCACATTTTGATTATCGACTCTTTCCTGACTTCAGAACGATATTCATATAAATCCTAGCTGATCCTCTTCTCGAAATTTTATCAATTTTTTGCCATTTTTGTAGTTAGTCTAGGCGCTGGCTCCTGTGATGTGTGACCTAATATGTGCGCTCAGTTTGACTGCGCAGGGCTATCAAAATGGACGGGCCACGATCCTCCACTTTGTTGACGTCACATCCGGGGCTGATTTTTTTTTTGGTGGTCACGTTACGACACAGCTAATTGTCTTTAAAATATTGAAGTTAGAATGACGGTTCATGGATATTTGATTTTTTTTAAATAAAGCCGTTTTTGAGATTGTTTTTACTTTATTCTGGCAGAACAATTTTTTTTAAATGTATAGTAAGCCCTAATTTTTCATAGCCGCTTCATTAGCTCACACAAAAATTAAGTTTAAAGCAGAAGCGAATGTGACAATCACATATGATAAAGTCAAATACATGTCAAATATAACAGTTGGCATGTGGTACATGGCGGGTAATTTGAATTCAAAAGAAGGAATGCTAAATCTTGAAGATTTTAACCTATTAATCATGTTGCTTCCTTACAAACCTTTAGTGGAATATCGGGATGGTGTCTGAGAATATTTCAGTGAAATTTTGCGGAAATCTGTAGTGCCATCTTGAAAATATCATAAAAAAACGCCTGACCTCCCATAAGACCCAATGTAAAATTCAGCCCCGGGAGAACAGCTGATTTTTTCAGGGTCGTGGCCTTTATTTTTGTGTTGGCCTTGGACTGCGGAGCATTGTTAAGCACGCATAGATGTATAAAAAAAGTTTGGTCACGTGGTCGAACTCATGCTCCTTTGGCCGCCATCTTTGAAAATGGCCGCCAAATTGATAGATTTTTTTTGTTTAAGCGTATCTCCCTACCCAGTCATCTGATTTTAAATTTTTAAGGCTTGTCATACTCCTTTTTTCCAGGCATATAAATTTTGTTATTACACATTTTTTAATAAATCAAACAGTTTTTGAGATATACCAAGATTATTAGTATTCCCGCTTGCAAAAGAATTAAAATAATATTCATGCTCATTTTATTATAGCTACAATATTATTGACATTTGTTTTTTTTTGTTGCATAGAAGGCTTTAAACCTTTCACAGAAGAGGATATTGACTTTATGTTTTTAAAGTTCGATGGATGGTACCCCTAAAGACTACCTTAAAGAGGGTGGTTTTTAAAACTGTTCACAAGATATATAAAAAGTGAATTGGCAGCGAAACGGTGCATCCTAGCGAAAAACGTTAAGAATAATTTTTTTATAGTACTTTTAATTCCGCTTCTTCTGATCATTGTCATATCTTTTACAACTTTTAAGAAAAAAATCGATTTTTGAGCAAAAACATGGAATTTATACAAAATTGTGTATTTTAGCTGGCTTATACAGCTAACCGTCAAATCTAGGATGCTAAGTGATACATCAGCAGAAGCGAAATTAAAAGTACTATAAAAAATTAATTTTATCGTTTTTCGCTAGGATGCATCGTTTCGCTGCAAATTTACTTTTTTTATAATATTGTGAACAGTTTCAGAAACCACCCTCTTGAAGGCAGTCTTTAGGGGTACCATCCAACGAACTTTAAAAGCATATAGTCAATATTCTCTTCTGTGAATGGTTTAAAGCCTTTGATGTAACAAAAAAAAACAAATGTCAATAATATTGTAGCTACAATAAAATGTGCATGGGTATGGTGACGGAAATACTAATAATCTTGGTATATCTCAAAAACTACCTAATTTATCAAAAAATTTGTTATGACAGAATTTGTTTGCCTTTCAAAAAGGAGTAAAACAAGCTTTAAAAAATTAAAATAGGACCACTGGGTAGGGAGATACGCTTAAACAAAAAATCTTTTAATTTGGCGACCATTTTCAAAGATGGCGGCCAAACGACCATGAGTTCGACCACGTGACCAAACTTTTTTTATACTCCTATGGGTGCTTAACAAAGCCCCGTAGTCAAACTGAGCACACGTGACAGCGCCTAGGCTAACTAGAAAAAAAGCAAAAAATAGATAAAATTTCGAGATCAGATCAGGTAGGATTGTGGCTTAAAAAATATTTTTGAAAGTAAATTACAACAATCTATTTTCTGTCCTTGTTTCGCTTATAGGTTCTTAAAACGCCCAGAGAAGGACGACGAAGAAAAAGAACAACGCCGCGAAGAAAAACGTGAAAGGAAAGAGAAAGAGCGCAAAGAGAGAGAGAAGAAACGTCTGCAGAAAGAAGAACAGGATAGCAATGAAGGGTGGAAACAGGTCACGCATGGACATGTTATTCCTAGCGTAAGTTACTTTTGTTTTAGCGTATATTCCCCCAGGTCTGCTAGCTTTTCCGGATTTAAGCTTTTTAATACTATTCTTCAAGATATACTTGGAATAAGTCCTTAAAGTATGGAAGAGAAAATGCCAAAACATGGGAATTCCGTTGGACGAAACCACCTTGTATACTTTACGTTTCGCCGATGATCAGATAGTAGTGGCTCAGGATTATGACGACCTCGAATATATGACACGAAAACTAATAGAAGAGTACAATAAGTGGGGACTAGAGGTTAATCTCAATAAGACAGAGTATATGTGTATCGGTGGAATGAAACAGGATCTAATCTTAAATACCGGGCAGCGAATTCAGTCCTGTGATGAGTATAAATACTAAGGTGTAAAAATTACAGCTGACGGAACACTAGACAAAGCTATAAAAGATCGAAACGTACAATGAAGAAAAGCAATAACTTTATAAAATGGTATAATTTGGAACCAAAGTATTTCAAAACATAACAAAAAGCTTATATATAACACCATTGTAAAAAGTATTATTACATACGGCTCAGAAGTATGGCCAATCAAGGATAGAACAGAAAAAATGCTTTCCGTTACGGAGATGGACTATTGGAGAAAAGCAGCAGGGAAATCAAAAAGAGAAAGAGTTACAAATCAAAGAATAAGAGAAATTATTACAGTGGGGAAACGTACTTTAGTGGATGATATAAGAACAAAACAACTAGTGTGGTACGGACATGTACAAAGAATGAATGATGAAAGACTACCTAAACAAATACTACAATGGAAACCAACTGGCCGAAGAAAACGAGGACGGCCAAGGAGAAGCTGTAGAGAAGGAATAGACAGTGAAATAAGAATAAGAGGCCTAGATGATGAATTATGGGCAAACAGAAACGAGTGGAGATTGGGTATCGGAAGACGTAGAACGTTGTGAAACCGATAAATATACAGTGTGTGCACGTAAGTTGGCGGCATATGGGAAACTTTTTTATTATTAGCTTTACGAAAAAAAGTTATTCTTCATAAAAAGTTCTGCATGGTCCAAAACCTAAAATGCAACCATCAGATGTTAAATTTTTTCATCATATTACGAGGTTTGTCAAAAAATGTGATTTTTGCTCTTGAGTAAAGTACCTTTCATTTTGACAATATCGAAAATTGTTATAAAGAAAAGATGTTTAGAATTAAAAATAGCTTTCAAATATTCAACATTGTTTATTTACATTATTATTATTTGCATCCTAGATTAATTATGCTTTAATGTGCAAACTTAAATTTCCAACGTAATCGCAGAAAATGTAGAAAAAAATATTTTTTAATGTAAATAAACAATGTTGAATATTTGAAAGCTACTTTTAATTCTAAACATCTTTTCTTTATAACAATTTTCGATATTGTCAAAAAGAAAGGTACTTTACTCTGGAGCAAAAATCACATTTTTTGACAAACCTCGTAATATGACTGAAAAAATTTAACATCTGATGGTTGCATTTTAGGTTTTGGACCATGCAGAACTTTTTATGAAGAATAACTTTTTTTCGTAAAGCTAATAATAAAAAAGTTTCCCATATGCCGCCAACTTACGTGGACACACTGTATATATATATATATATATATATATATATATATATATATATATATAATACTATTCTTTATCATTTCTTTTTCGATAATTACTTCCTCTCCATGTACTTCTATGTCTCTCCTCGGAGAGGCTGACAAATATTCAGGTCTCGTTTCCTGCAGCAGTCCCTTGTAGTGTTCTGTCCATTGTTCTGGTTTGATGATCTGAATGTTTATTTTTTCTTTTATTGGGTTTTTTACCGTATAAATGAATTTCTATACTTCAGAACTCTGCCTTCCTCCTACGTGTCTATTTATATTGTGGCATTTGCTCTCGAACATTTAATTTCTTTCCGTCCGTATCAAATATCCTAGCTGTCTTCTGGTTTTCCTGTAGATTTCTAAATTTCTAGGTTTCTTTGCTCATATCATTAGTACTGAGCTTTTTTAAGTATGTGTGTTTTTTCTCTTTGACCATTTCCTGTATTTTCTCCGTCCACCACATATTCCTGTTATTTCTATTATCTTGGTACCCAACAGCTTCGTTGCTTGCTTCCTTCAAGCTTTTTATTATGTTTGTATATATATCTCTTCAAATAAGTGTTCTGTGTTTATTAATTTTTTATCTAATCGGTTCTGATACAATCTTTGAGTACTTTCGATTTCTAGACTTCTAAAGTTGTATTTTTGATTGTTTTCGATGCATTCTAGGTTTTTATTTTCTCTAATACTTTTGTCCTTATTTGTTTTTCTTAAAGGAAATAATATTTTTGCTTTTACCAGATGGTGGTCAGATCCACAGGTAACACCACGAAGTGCCCGCAAATCATATTACTTTAATTGCGCGTGTTGTCCACCTATAGCATAATCAATGATTCATTTAAGATTTCTTGTTTGCTGAATCCAGGTATATCGATGAATATCTTTTTATCTAAAAAAATCATTATTTATTTTTAGGTTGTGGGTTTCACACAATTGCATCAGTCTCAAGCCATTATCATTTGTTACTTCCTCTCCAAATGGTCCTATCACTTTATAACTTAAAATACTCTGCCAATCTATGGGCACCTAAGCTCACACTAGGTACTATAGTTATAGTGTGAGCTAATATTATCAAAAACTGAAATATATTTTATTCAACTCCAGACTCAATTACCTTTCGTTTGATACCACACAAGCCATGTTTTGACTTAAACTCAAATTTTTTAAATCTACCCCCACCCTATTAAAAAAAACTAAAATGTATTTTGTTTAACTCCAGACTCAATTACCTTTCGTTTGATATCACACACGCCATATTTTCACTTAAACTTTAATTTTTGACATCTACCCCCACCCTTTTTTTTTAAATAAACTAAAATTTATTTTGTTTAACTCCAGACTTAATTACCTTTCGTTTGATATCACACACGCCATTTTTTCACATTAACTCTAATTTTTGGAATCTACCCCCACCATTTTATTTGGCTTGCGTTCGGTGGATTTTGTTCATTTTTAAATGGGACCATCACGGCCCAAGACCCAACTTAGGTACCAAATTTCATTAAAATCGGACAAGCGGTTTTTGAGTTATGCGGGTTGGTCGTTACAGACAGACATATAGACAGACAGACAGACAGCAAAACAAAAAAGTTTCAAAATCATCTGAAACGCAAAGATATATAAAAATTTTTGAAATCGGAGCAACTTTTTTTTTCTCGAAAAAATTAGGATCACCATAGCTCACACTACTATAGTATAGTATATGTGTGAGCTAAAATTCATACCATTAACCCCTTGTATTTTGTTTATAGGAAAAACCAAAAATGTTCGCGAAAGACGCTGAAATCGACTTGAACCTGGTTGTCAAAAAACTGACAGAAATTATGGCGGCCCGAGGCAAGAAAAGGACAGACAGACGCGAACAAATCGAGTTACTTCACGAATTGTCCGCCATTTCAGAACAGCACAAACTGGGACCCGCCATCTTTGTTAAAATCAAGATTGGAATCATTTCGGCCATCTTCGACTACAACCCGAAAGTTTCCGATGCAATGAAGCCTGAACATTGGAGTAAGTATCTTCTTTTTGAGCCACAATAGACCCACTGGTGGTCGCAGTGGAATGGCTGCAAGGCTCACTCACATATAAATTATCAAGTATCTTCTTAGTTAAATAGGTAGTCTATGATCTTGCCCTTACATTCCACCTCCTTCAATCCTGACAATCATTTTCTGTCAGGTTTTTTTTACTCATTGATCTTTCGATTGATTGTTGCCTTTCCTTAAAATCATTAGTTTCAATGTTTGGTCACTAGCACGTTCCCATTACCCTTATATACCCCTTAGACCTCCTAAATGGGACTCCCCAATTGGTGGTGGCAACCTATGTATTAAACTCACTATAAAACCATAAGAAATAAACTCCAGTTTCGCCCTCTAGCGGTTTCACCAGTATAGAACCTTTTAGAGCCTGAAGCTATTATGCCAGGTTCTAAAAGCAACTCAGAAACGTCCTCTATCCTATTATAAAACTAGATTTGGTAATTTGGTATCCTGGCTATTCTGTTGAATACCATAATACCTTTAGAGTAAAGAAGTTTTCCTATAAAAGCTATGGCGATATTTTACCCTTAAGGAAACAAGGTTTTATATGGCCGCCTATTTAAATAATATTTAATATACAGCTATGGGTAACTATAAATACAAAAGAATTAAGTTTACCTTTAAACCTTCCTATAAAACCTTTTTAAAATGCCCAAAAGTAATGGCAAAAACCAAAAGTCTAAAGTTTATATTTACCACTCTTAAAAACCTTAAGGAAACTAGGTTCTATATGGCCGTCTATCTAATCATATTTACTTTTAAACTACTGGTAACTATAAAAACAAAAGGATATAAGGTAACCTTTTAGCTCTATTATAAAACACTTTTGTGATGACCTAAAATAATGAAAAAACTAAATGACCAAAGTTTATATTTATTTCTTTTTAAAAACTTTAGGTAAAATGGTTTTATAAGACCATTGTTATAAATCAGAAATCAATAAAACCAAAAGTATCTAAAAGGAACAGAAGGAATATCAGTTTTATTATACTCCCTTTATAAATCACTTTTTGGTTGTATAACACCCCCTTAGGTAATTGGCAATATAAAATACCTTTATGTAACCAAATTGATCCTAAAACCCATAACAGCACCCTCTAAATAACCTAGGAACCAAATTAATAAAACCTTGAGTGATAATGTTACTTGGGATATCATGGCTTCACTTGAAGTGTGCTAATAGGCTAGCTAGGAAGGTATCAGTTCCGTCATGGATCCATTTATTTATAGGTAAACTTTTGGAGAAAATGAACGAAACCCTCGACATTTTGTTGCTGAACCCCAACCTGTTGGTGTCCGAAAGCGTCACCGAAGAAACCGAAAAATTGGACGAACCCCCTTACCATATTAAGGGATGCATTTTAACGTCAGTTGAAAGGTATTGTATACAGCGTGTTTCTAAAATATAATAAACATTAACGTATTAACCGGAGGAGACTGGGAAATAAACAAAAAAATCGGCCGTCTAGATAAACAATTTGTTTTAAAAAACGTACTTCTGCAGTAAAGAACTTATCGACTATTTTTGTTTGGTCCATTGAAACTCTATTTCCTGTCTCTTTAAGAATCACCAAAATTATCCGATCTTTCCTTTACTTTTATTTCTTTTTTAAACCAATGCAAGGGAAAAAGACGAAACTGTTCTTGTTACAAACCCTTACCAGATTAATTATACACCACCAAATATGGATATATAACGAGCGATGATCACTTTAACTTGTGCTTCCAGCATTTATTTTGCTACTCCTTCGTTTTCCTTTATTAAACCAGTGCGAGAGAAAAAAACAAAACTATTCTCGATTACAGTCCCTCACTAAAACAAAGGAATTAGAAACATGCTGCAATGGTTTAGACCCGCGTAAAGTATCTTATTTTGTTCCTCTTTTGTTAAACCGATGCGAGAAAAAGAGACAAAACTATTCTTGATTAGAAGGTAGTCCCTGTGGACCCATTAGTATTATGTAAAGGGTCAAGCGGCGTTTCTGACCTGTCCCTTTACGGTTCGGAATTGTTTTCGTGTTTTTTCTTAAAATATATTTTCGATCTGGACTCAAAATTAATCTTTAAAGACTTTAAAATGGTGTGGGAGTGTATTTTGTGCTAAAATCTCGACCATCTTAATCCAGAAGTTTCGTTTTACAAGTAAGTTAAATAACTTGTTTGACCTTCAAAACAAAACAAAGACCAGTGCCGTAGAAATCAATATTAAATCAGAAAAAAAAATATTAGGCTATTATATAAATAATTATTTATTTGTTAAAAGTGTTTAAACATAAGTTTAGTTAGTTAAAAATGTACAGGGTGTCCCAAGTTTTGGGGTTTTGATACTTTTAACTGAACTACGAGCCTTGATTTTCAACAGATAAGGTAAAAAAGGTATCTTATTAATATGGAAAGTAATTTTTTTACGTATACCTTTTTTATTTAACAGTTTTTTTAGATTTGGATCGAGGCAATTTTTTAGGTTGGGTTAATCCTTTTTACCTACTCTGAATTTTAAGGTTGTCTAACCTAAAACAAAATACACCAAGCTAAAAGGATCCTAATCAAACATCTAAAAAGTGTAAAGACGGGGTCTCTACATGCAGATTTGTTTTTAACCCCATAAAATGTCACTTATTATGCTTCCCTCGATTCCCATTCTTTCTTTTATGATCTCATTTCTTATGTGGTCTATTCTAGATACTCTCATTCATCTTCTTATTGCACCCATTTCGACAATTTCCATTTTTGTTTTGTATGTTTCTGTAACGCGATAAGTTTCTATTCCATACAACAGCGTGCTTTTCACCATTGTTTCATATATGTAAAATTTTGCATTCTTTTTTATCTCTCTGCTCCATAAAATACTGTTAAGACTTCCAACAACTTTTTTTGCTTTTACTATTTTTTTTTCAGTTCTTTATAGTGTGTTCCTGTCTTATTAAATGTGACACCCAAGTATACATACTTATTGCATGAAGATTTTGTTTGTCCATTGTCTAGTTCTAACTCACTGGATTCGTTTCCAATACATAAGTACTGTGTCTTGTCCACGTTAAAAAAAAAAAAAGTTAATAATTCATATATTTAAGAAATAAATAATTAATTAATTTAAATAATTTTCGTAGTGTTTTTTAAAAATATTTAGAAAATGTATTTATTTTAGTTTTTATAGTAAAGATTATATTTTATTATTTTTTTTGTTTTGCACTTATCTAGGGTTGATATTAGATAAGAAGGTAAAACTCAGGTTTGGGCATAAAAAGGAGAATTTATGAAAAATTATTTTTGCACGCCCCTGGTTGTGCTAGTACAAGGTTTGAAAAGGCCAGTACCTGGGGTACCTCGTAGCAAATTTGGTGGCTATACGTCAAACCGGGTAGAAACGTATACGTAAAACAAAATAAAAAGTTCTTGTGAATAAGAACGTTCAGTAATCAAACTTAAAGGCAGGCGCGGATTTACGTTGTTAATCCCCACTTTTGGTATTTTTCCGTTAACTTTCTCATCATATACTCCATGTCTTCTTTATCATTAGGCACAATTACTTGGTCGTCAGCAAACTGTAGTGTGTATATGGTAAATTGGTCGTTAAGTTGTATTCCCATGCCGTGCACTTTACGTTTCCGGTTTTTCAAAGTTGCTGCGATATATATGTTAAAAAGGGTTGACGAGATACAACATCCCTGAAGCCTTTTGTTACCAGGAATTCTTTTGAAACTCGATTTCCAATTTTAATTTTAGATTTTGACCCTTTTTATAGTCCTTTTATCGCTTTTATGTATGATTAATATTAGTTTGCTCTAACACTGTCTATAATTTTTCTACTGGAACGGTATAATATGCTTTTTGTAGGTCCACAAAGATGTAACATAAGTCTCTATATTTCCTGCGCTCCTTTTCTCAATTACTTGTTGTACAGCGTGTCCCATTTTCGATGGGATTAAATGGGAAACTCGGTTATTATTAAAGATATTGATTTTCTGATTGCACCTTACCGTGCTCTTTTTTTGAGCCCTTAAAAATGTCGTAATCAGATTTTTGCTATACCCCGTAGTTTCGCTAATACAGGGAGTTTTTGAAAAAACTGTATTTTTAAAAATCCATTGTATCTCGCTTATTTTGCGAGATACTTTTATTCTGTAAAAACATTTTTATGGCAACTTTTTTAGAAGAAAATAATGACGTTGTCAATATTTTTAAATATTGTTTAGTTTTTGAGATATGGTATTTATCATAAAAAAATTAAATACGGACCTGGATTTTTTTTATTACTATTTTGATTGGTTTCATGCTAGTATTATCATAAAATAATAAAAATTTTAAAAATTTTTGGTTTAAGGTCAAAAAAAATATTTAATACTTAAAAAAAAATTAGTCCGAACCTGGATATTTCCAACATAAATATAAACTAAAAATTGCTAGTTAAACAATTTTTAGTTTAACTGTTTTGATACTTAGCATATTAAAATGATTTTACGTTAATTTACAGATTTATTTCAAACAAAGTCTACGAAAAATACAAAAAAAAAACAAATTATAAAAAATAACTAATTTTCTGATTACCATTTTGTGTAAGACATTGTTGGCATTTTTGAGTAATTTTTCTTAACGCATTTTGAATAAAAATATTTCTGCCATTTAAATATTGGGATTTTGTTGCTTGAATGAAGCAGTCACATTTTTCAAAATCTGGATATGGTCGATTTCTAGCCAGTTTAAAATAATTGTAAGCCATTCACAAAAATGACAAGTAAAATGACAATGTCAATTCCCCGCTTTTGTGTTGTAAATTTCACGACCTGCTGTTCGGTTATCAAATAATTAGTATGATATTTTTTTTGTATTTTTTTAACGTTTTTTACTTTATTTATAAATCTTTTAATTATCATTTCAAAACAGATAAACTAAAAATCGTTCAACTAGTGTGTCTTGCAATTTTTAATTTATAATTACGTCGGAAATTTCCAGGTTCGGACTATAACTTTTTTTTCAAATATTAAATAGTTTTCTTTAACCTTAAATCAAAAAAATATTAAAGTTTTATCATTTTAAGGTAATAATAGCATGGAACTAACCAAAGTATTAATAAAAAAATGCAGGTCCGTATTTAATTTTTTTATGACAAATACCATATCTCAAAAACTAAACAATATTTTTAAAAATTGACAACGTCATTATTTTGCTCTAAAAAAGTTGCCATGAAAAGGTTTTTACAGAATAAAAATATCTTGCAAAATAAGCGAGATACAAGGAATTAATTAAAATGCAATTTTTTCAATGTATTAGCGAAACCACGGGGTATAGCAAAAATCTGATTACACCATTTTTAAGGGCTCAAAAAAAGAGCACGGTAAGGTGCAATCAGAAAATCGATATCTTTAATAATAACCGAGTTTCCCATTTAATCCCATCGAAAATGGGACACGCTGTACACGAAACTCACTTTGCTCTTCTTCTTCTGGTTCTTCTTCTTGTTGATTGATTTATGAGGTGTTAAAACTTTTATACCCTCGCCATTTTTAGGATGCATCTAAAACTCTGGTTTTGTTTAAAAAAAATTGGGTTCTATTAATTTTTTGCATGGGCTACTGTTATGGAGAAAAAATAGGTTTAGATGTATGAATATACGATTTTTAGCTCACACATATACTATACTATAGTAGTGTGAGCTATGGTGATCCTAATTTTTTCGAGAAAAAAAAAAGTTGCTCCGATTTCAAAAAATTTTATATATCTTTGCGTTTCAGATGATTTTGAAACTTTTTTGTTGCGCCGTCTGTCTGTCTGTCTGTCTGTCTGTATGTCTGTCTGTCTGTCTGTCTGTCTGTATGTCTGTCTGTAACGACCAACGCGCATAACTCAAAAACCGCTTGGCCGATTTCAATAAAATTTGGTACCTAGGCTGGGTCTTGGGGCGAGATGGTCCCATTTCAAAATGAACAAAATCCACCAAACACAAACCAAATAAAAGGGTGGGGATAGATTTCAAAAATTAGAGTTTATGTGAAAATATGGCGTGTGTGGTATCAAACGAAAGGTAATTGAGTTTGGAGATAAACAAAATACATTTTAATTTATTTTAGAAAAAGGGTGGGGGTATATTTAAAAAATTAGAGTTTAAGTGAAAATATGGCGTGTGCGATATCAAACGAAAGGTAATTGAGTCCGGAGTTTAACAAAATACATTTTAGTTTTTGTTTTTTTTAAGGGTGGGGGTGGATTTCAAAAATTTGAGTTTAAGTCAAAACATGGCTTGTGTGGTATCAAACAAAAGGTAATTTAGTGTGGAGTTGAATAAAATATATTTCAGTTTTTAGTTATATTAGCTCACACGTACACTATAACTATAGTACCTAGTGTGAGCTTAGGGGCCCATATATTGGCAGAGTATCTTTATACCTTCCTAGCCCACACAGTAATGGCTGGAGCGCCAATTTTTTTTATACAATGCCGAAAATGTGTTATTCAGCACGCTGCGCAGGAGGTGCTACCTTTCCTTTTTTACTTCTACTCTCCGATGTTATTTTGTGGTTTTGAAAATTTGCGGACGTTTGATTTTTAATCTATAACTGGATTTTCACTGCGATTAGGTACTAATATAGTTTTTTAAATAATCAAAGCTACTTACTTTAAAAAGGAAACCGGCTTTTCACTCCTATTAAACTCGTTTTTACAAGAAACAAAAACAGTGTCAAAAATATACTGACAACATTGACAAACACTTTAATGACAAATCACAAATGACAATCTCTTTGAAGTATTAAGATCACAGAATACCACCGGTGGTTAGAACTAGAGAGAGAAAGGTTGCAATGCTTAGCATTCATTGTATGTTCTCACTCTAAAAAAACTCTTTAAATTTTCGCCTGAGTATCCCATATGGATGATTCTACAAAAATGGTGCTGTGGAGTGGGAATGCATATTTTTCAAACACAGACTGCAAATGAAGCATAGTTTTTGTTATAAGATTTAAAACGAAATGTTTTCTTATGGAGCATTTGAGTTTAATGTATAAAAAAAATTGCAAGTTTATAATTTTTTTTATTACAAAGCAAATACCTCATTCCTCTGGTGTAGTCCCAAACCAAATATTAAAAACTCAGATTAAAAAAAATATCCTAATAAATAATATTTAACCAAGTCTTAACTATTTATCAAAAAATTGATAAAACTTAAGTTTGCAGTCATATTTTTGAAAATCCGAATTTACATCTTCTCCGGAAAATTTTACAATTTTAAACGTGTTCCATTTTTAAAAACACAATATTTGTGAATACCACCGGTTAATTTCTAGAGAAAGAGACGGCCCTGAATATCTAATTTACTTGTGAGGGTGACACGTTGTGACAGATAATGTCAACTTTAGTTTGATATAAGTTATAGATCTTTTTATTTTCGGCAGAAAATTAGTTTTTTTCGGAGAAATCAAAAAGGAACGCTTCAATTATCATTCCTCTAGTAAGTAAATCTTCGACTGATATCAATAGTATAATTTTTTGTTGATTGTTTTAAAATTATAAGTATAGGAACTTTGTTTATATAAAACTTAAGTTAAGTAGTCTAAATAGATTTTGATTTAAATTGGAAAACCAATAAAAACCTCATTCCTCTGGTACTCATTGTTAGTCCACGGATAGAAAAAAACGCTAAATGCAGTGGACTGTAAATATTTTAATTAATGATAGCGCGAACAAACATAAATATTGATATGAAATTACGAAATAATCTAAACGTCCATAGGAAAAATATTAGTGACACACAACGGTAATCAGACAAATGCACTCACCACTTTTGCAGCCAAATTCTCCACTTCCAAGGGGCCCCTGATGGATCTAATGATGTCACCACGTAGCTGAAGGGTTGAAGTTTCTAGTTCTATGCTTCAGTACACAAAAATCGAGCACTTTCAGGTGTAGATATTTGAAATAGTTGGAGAACGAAATTAACACGCCTTTTTCTCTAGGCGATTGACAAGGATCTCCCTGGTTGTTGGTGCGCATGTCCAAATACGCGGAATGCGCTTTGTCCTTCATACAGTTGTGTGTTTTTAAAAATATATATAAACAACCGCGAAATTTAGCGGGAGCTAACACTCATGCCTCTGGAATTTTGATGCAATAATTCCTAAAATTCGGGAAAATAAATGTTTTTAGCTTACACCTAATTAGTTACAAAAATTTTAAAAAACAAAATTATTTATTGTGTTGTACTGTTATTTAAAGGCAATGACCAAAAATGATATCCATATAGCCCACTTTTGGTAGAATCATCCTAATGACAAATCACAAATGACAATCTCTTTGAAGTATTAAGTTTACAGAATACCACCGGTGGTTAGAACTAGAGAGAGAAAGGTTGCAATGCTTAGCATTCATTGTATGTTCTTACTCTAAAAAAACTCTTTAAATTTTCGCCTGAGTATCTCATATACGTAAAGTATAGCCGTGGCCGTTTCAGTTATTTCGTATATAATTCATTGCTTAAAGTTATTGTCGCACCCCGGCTTTCGCGACTATAGGATGCGAGCCATATTGGTAGGGTTGTTGGAGAAGACGAGGATCGTCGGTCTCCAAACAACCTTACCAATATATATTTTAGTTAAATGTAAAATTAAATAGCTTTGGAATGAAAACAATGTAACCGTTTAAGACATGTATTGGTAATATTAAAATTCCCTTTCATTTATAAAATTATATCCAATATAAATATAAAGATACTTACAGTATTACTTGTAATAAAACCAGACACAGGCCAGGACACATCTTTCAGCTCTGTACTGTTTTACTTTCACTTACTTACTGATACCCGCTAATGAGCCAGCACCTTCCAATACACCTTTCTTCCTGCGTCAGCACTTATTGGCGATGGGTCGTTGCCAGGGCCATAATTGCTGACACATCAAAGCGAAGTTCGTTCACTGAACTTTTATTAAACCAAACAAGTTTCATGGCTAATCGGGCAAAAAGGAGTTTTTTGTTTCCCTTATATTTTTCCGTGGGTAGCTTGAAAGCTTAACCTCACGGGGGTCCAAGATCTAATGGACACCTAATAAGTATTGACAGTTAACCGTTTCGTCCTTATGGGACTCCTCAGAACACTGCTGGTCAATGTGACAAATCTTGCGAAGTTAATCAGACGGTTTTGTCTCTAATTAAATTTAATTAGTGAGCGAACTATAGCAAGAGGCGCCATCTACCGAGATACGAGAGAAACAAAAAACCAAAAGCAGGGAAAAACACTGCTATACAATATCGATCAATGAAAAGATCGAATGCAAATAAAAGAAAACAACTATAGTCCGTGACCTACGACAGCTCTTTGTCTTTACAGGCCGGATCAACGCATTTTGCATTTTTACCCGTCATCAAGACAGTGAGCGTCAATCAACGGAATTTTTAAGCCAAATAATACTAACAAACGTGAAATTTCATACCCGTGAATTTAAAAAATCAAACAAGTTTCATGGCTAATCGGGCAAAAAGGAGTTTTTTGTTTCCCTTATATTTTTCTGTGGGTAGCTTGAAAGCTTAACCTCACGGGGGTCCAAGATCTAATGGACACCTAATAAGTGTTGACAGTTAACCGTTTCGTCCTTATGGGACTCCTCAGAACACTGCTGGTCAAGTGACAAATCTTGCGAAGTTAATCAGACGGTTTTGTCTCTAATTAAATGTAATTAGTGAGCGAACTATAGCAAGAGGCGCCATCTACCGAGATACGAGAGAAACAAAAAACCAAAAGCAGGGAAAAACACTGCTATACAATATCAATCAATGAAAGATTTATTATTTTATAAGTACTGCCTCATCAGCATTTAGGAAAAAGTTGTTTTTTAAATAATTTTAAAATCTGATTTTAATATTTTATCTATTTGACATTATTTTTGTAAAGATTGGACGATGAATTCACAAAGCTGCTAAAAGAATGCGATCCCCATAGCAACGAGTACGTAGATCGTCTCAAAGACGAAACTAGAGTCACCACGATCATTGACAAGACCATGCAGTACCTAGAACGTACCAACGTTCCAACAGAGCTCTGCCGCATCTATCTGCGTAAAATCGATCATTTGTACTACAAGTTTGACCCAAGAGTACTTCAACAAAAAGCTGGGGAACTACCAAAGGACCTGGTCACCTCGGTCCAAGAAATGGAGAGGTTGTGCAAGTACATTTACTCCAAGGATAGTACTGACAGGCTAAGAACTCGAGCTATTCTGTCACACATCTACCACCATGCTCTCCACGATAATTGGTTCCAGGTTAGTAGACCTTACACTTTTCCAAACTTGCAAAAACCTCTCAATTTGAAATGTATATTGGAAAAATTGACTATTTTTTTTCCTGAAATGTTTTTGTTTTGCACATATGTTAGTTCAGGCTATATGAGGTCCAATATTGCGTTTAATGATAGAAGCAACACAGTTGTTTTGTTCTTATACCATCCACTAAAGTACGTTCACCTACTGTCATAATTTCTCTTATTCTTTGATTTGTAACTCTTTCTCTTTTTGATTTCGCTGCTGCTCTTCTCTAATAGTCCATCTCCGTAGCGGAAAGCATTTTTTCTGTTTTATCCTTGATTGGCCATACTTCTGAGCCGTATGTAATAATACTTTTTACAATGGTGTTATATACAGGGTGAGGAAAAAGTACCGGGACCCCTAAATATCTCGATAACTAAGAGTTATTTGCAAAAATGGTCTAAATAAAAGTTTTAGGATTGAATTTGTTCTATTTGGTCGTGACATTGACATTGACGTATCTGTCAGCATTAGGAGTTTTTCGGAGGTCAACTTTAAAAATTTAAATGAAAACCATATTTTTTTCTTTTACCATTCGATGGAGAATACAAATCTACGTTTAAAATGACATTGTAATTTTGTGTCAGAATGACATTTCGAAGATTATAAATTAAATAATTGTTCTTAAAGTGGCCTTAACACTTTAAGAAACTCGTAGATTATTTAATTACCCCTGTATTTTATTATGAGTGTAGCTGTGACAATGACATTATATCTTAATCTTGTGACAAAACAAATCGCAAATTGTTTCTTGTGTGAAGGGGT
Source organism: Aspidapion aeneum (assembly GCA_963576565.1). Classification (NCBI taxonomy): domain Eukaryota; kingdom Metazoa; phylum Arthropoda; class Insecta; order Coleoptera; family Brentidae; genus Aspidapion; species Aspidapion aeneum. The sequence continues at coordinate 70,571,996 of OY755046.1, forward strand.
CCCGGTACTTTTTCCTCACCCTGTATAAGCTTTTTGTTATGTTTTGATATACTTTGGTCCCAAAAATTTCGATCTTTTATAGCTTTGTCTAGTGTTCCGTCAACTGTAATTTTCAACCTAAGTATTTATACTCATGACAGGACTGAATTCGCTGCCCGGTATTTAAGATTAGATCCTGTTTCATTCCACCGATACACATATACTCTGTCTTATTAAGATTAACCTCTAGTCCCCACTTATTGTACTCTTCTATTAGTTTTCGTGTCATATATTCGAGGTCGTCATAATCCTGAGCCACTACTATCTAATCATCGGCGAAACATAAAGTATACAAGGTGATTTTTTCCAACGGAATTCCCATGTTTTGGCATTTTCTCTTTCATACTTTAAGGACTTGTTCCAAGTATATTTTGAAGAGCGTAGGCGAGATACAGCAACCTTGTTTAAGACCTTTATTTACTTGAAAGCCTTTGGTTAGTTTTGCTTTTATTTTAACGTTTGCCTTACTATTTGGTTTTTTGCTAATAACTCAAAAACGGCCAAATTTTACAAACATATTCTAAAGTTAATTTTGCAAGTATTTTTGTTTAAAAATCTATTGTATACAGTTAAATATTTCATAAATTAGACATAACTTTTTAAAGTAACCGCCTTGAAATAAAAATAAATGCGTTTGTAGAAATCTTCAAATCAAACAAAAATTTTGAACATTTATTTTTGTAACTCATTAAATAATACTCAAGGTGAGTAAAAAATATTTTTGATTAGTATTAACTTAAAACTTAAAATTTTTCGAGTGGAATTCATTCAAATTGGGGGGAGGCGGCGTCCCCCCTCTCGCCCCCCTCAAAAGTGATCTTTTACAGTATTCTTGAATTTTTAAACCTGAAGAAATTTCCTTTCCAACGATGTATATCACCCCCCTCCCTCAAGGCAGCGGTAGATCTAGCATAGACGCACCAAAAATGGTCAAATTTGGTATACACTTGAATCTTTATTTAATAAATAAAATTATTGGGAAAATACTGTAAAAGAGCACTTTTGAGGGGGGTCAGAGGGGATGCCCCACTTTAAAGAAGGTCAACTGGAAAAAGTCAGTTTTAAGTTATTACTAACCAAAAATAATTTTTATTCACTCTCATTTTTATTCACTGAGTTACAAAAATTAATATTCAACATTTTTGTTTAATTTAAGAATTTCTACAAACACATTTATTTTTATTTCAAGGCGGCTATTTAGAAAAATACTCTGCCAATATATGGGCCCCTAAGCTCACACTAGGTACTATAGTTATAGTGTACTTGTGTGCTAATATAACTAAAAAATAATAACTACTACTACAAACTAACAACTCCAGACTAAATTATCTTTTGTTTGATACCACACAAGCCATGTTTTGACTTAAACTCAAATTTTTGAAATCTACCCCCACCCTTAAAGTAAACAAACTAAAATGTATTTTGTTAAACTCCGGACTTAATTACCTTTCGTTTGATATTACAAACGCCATATTTTCACTTAAACTCTAATTTTTAAAATATACCCCCACCCTTTTTTTTAAATAAATTAAATTGTATTTTGTTTAACTGCAGACTCAATTACCTTTCGTTTGATATCACACACGCCATATTTTCACATAAACTCTAATTTTTGAAATCTACCCCCACCCTTTTATTTGGTTTGTGTTCGGTGGATTTTGTTTATTTTTAAATGGGACCATCTCGACCCAAGACCCAGCCTAGGTACCAAATTACATTAAAATCGGCCAAGCGGTTTTTGAGTTATGCGCGTTGGTCGTTACAGACAGACATACAGACAGATAGACATACAGACAGACAGACAGACAGACGGCGCAACAAAAAAGTTTCAAAATCATCTGAAACGCAAAGATATATAAAAAATTTTGAAATCGGAGCAACTTTTTTTTTCTCGAAAAAATTAGGATCACCATAGCTCACACTACTATAGTATAGTATATGTGTGAGCTAAAATATGTCTAGCTTAATAAGTAAGTAACTGTATATACAATGGGCTTTTAAGCAAAAATATTTTTTTAAGAAAAAAATGGTGTTAAGGATAAAAAATACCAGACAAAAATATAAAAAAAATATTTTAAAAATTTTCCCCTTTTTTCGTACGCTAATGGAACGTGCACCACTGCCGTCAGAGGGTACTAAGGTACATCGTTGAAAAGGAAATTGTATCCGCTTGAAAAATGATCTCCAGAAGATTTTTGGAAAAGTTGACTGTTTTCGAGTTATTAGCAAAAAACTATCAAAAAGCACGTTTAAGGGAGGGAACCACCCTCCTGCCAGGGTTGGTGGACAAGACGCTAGCGCTACCAAGTCCACTTCCAATCCCTGGCTTCGCATGCGTAGATCTACCAATATTATTTACCTCATGTATTAGAATCGATGTACAGGGTGATTTTCACTTGAATGATTCTAACCACATGAAAATAGAAAGTTTCAAAAACCTAACCTAACGAAACCTAATCAGATCTAACCGAACCGAACCAAAGCAAACTAAACCAATATTTTTTTTTTCAAAAAAAAAACTTTCCTGACTTCCTACCTGGGATGCTAGAGGATGTGAATCCGAACCGGACCGTACCGAACCGAACCTATCCAAACCTAACCCTACCCAACTAAACCTAATTAGCAGTACGTGTTGTAGTTTAGTTTGGTTAGGTTAGGTTTGGTTCAGTTTAGTTAGGTTCGGTTTGGATCCCGGGCAGGAAGTCAGGAAAGTTTTTTTTTTGAAAAAAATTATTGGTTCAGTTTCCTTCCGTTCGGTTAGATTTGATTAGGTTTTGTTAGGTTAGGTTTTTGAAACTTTCTATTTTCATGTGGTTAGAATCATTCAAGTGAAAATCACCCTGTATGCATCTATTCTAAGACATGAGGTAAATAATATTGGTAGATCTGCGCTTGCGAAGCCAGGGATTGAAAGTGGACTTGGTAGCGCTAGCGTCTTGTAATTGTGGGTTGGTGGGGTAGTTCCCTTCCGTAAAATGTTCGGGCGAGTCTTTGTCTATCCATAGTAGGGTATTCTATCACATCTTTTTGCTAGGCAAGAGACCTCGTCCTCATGTCCCATCTCCAAGAAACCATTCAGCACTCAGATCCTAGCACTCAAATCCTCTACAACCGGACCATGGCCCATCTGGGACTTTGCGCTTTCAGACACTCCAATATCAAGGATGCCCACAACTGCCTGTTGGATCTGATGATGACTGGAAAACCCAAGGAGTTGTTGGCACAAGGTGAGTTTGTTTTGACCAAAAGTGTCTAGAATAGACCGGTGTTCGATATATGTCGAATTTTTCACGTCACTGGTGGTCCAGCTGATTTTTGTAAACAAAAGTTAGATATATGATATTGTCGGGTAGGATTTTATTTTAAATCGAACCCTTAAACGAGGGTACCGTAGTAGTTAGATCTCTTATGTGAATAAAATAAATATGAAACAGTTTTAAAAACGTTACAAACTTTAATGAATACAAAATAAAACTCTGTTGCAATTTACAAATTGTTACAAGACTTTTCTTATGACCTATAAAACAAACAAGACCCAAAATATTAAAATAACTTACCAAAATAACAAACTTCAAAATATTCTTTAAATATAAAAATCTTATGTTTCTTTACTGACAATTAATTTTAGAGGTTTTAGTTAAATTCAACAAAACTTAGAATGTAACTACCGACTTGTCTTCTCAAAGTTTGGGTTTTTATAAAGGGTGGGTTGGACCTAAATAATCCATTATCCCCTCTTTGAAGAGCTTGGAGGAACCAAGTCAGTGGCGTTGCTGATAATCCTAAAATTTACTTTACATTCTAGCTAATGAGCTAAACAAGATAAGCTAAACAAAAACAGAGATAAAATACATTTTATAGACAACATTTTCTTATCTCACAGTTTTTCCATGTCCAATCACTTTAAAGGGAAAACCCTCTGGCTACTTGCTGTATCCCCACGCTCAACCATTACGACTCCCACTCTAGACTTTTCAATAGTTTTTCTCGCCATAACCATCTGCTGTGTGGTAGGCGGCAACCAAATGTTTTCTATTTTGGAGGGAGGTGGAACCACTTTCTTATCTTAACAGAACCATAATTGTGTTTGTCGCTTTTCCAAGATGGTTTCGTACAGTGGCACAGTCAGGGGTTATTTGCATTCCTGACAATATCGCGCACCCGCTGAAAAAGAGTCACAACTCAAAAATCGCCCTTATTGAGATAAACCTGCCGCCATCATCGAAATAACTTGTACTTTCTTCCATAAAAGCGTCACATTTATGTTTCGACAAATCACCGCGAAATAGCGATGTGACTCTTTTATTTTGTCCAGTTTAGCTGTGGATGCGTTCCTTTACAGTGTCACTTTTGACTTTATAACAGCGTGAACGTGGAGTTTCATTCTGAAAAGAGTTATTTGGTTGTGTTGTGAAGTGAGTTGTGAAGGTTTTCGTGTGAACTATTGGTTAAATCTGACCCATATAACAAGTCAAATACTGTTCTTTTTTGTGTTGTGACTGTTTTTTCGAATTGTTCAGTGTACTTAGAATTAAGGAGAATAAGAAAAAAATCTTTTGAATTTATTAGAGAATAATCACATTCCCAGTTGTTATTCAGCATTGTATAACTCGTTGAGATAATCCTGCCGCCATCATCGAAATAACTTGTACTTTCTTCCATAAAAGCGTCACATTTATGTTTCGACAATTCACCGCGAAATGGCGATGTGACTCTTTTATTTTGTCCAGTTTAGCTGAGGAGGCGTTCCTTTACAGTGTCACTTTTGACTTTATAACAGCGTGAACGTGGAGTTTCATCCTGAAAAGAGTCACATTTCGAGTTGTGAAGGTTTTCGTGTGAACTATTGGTTAAATCTGACCCATATAAGAAGTAAATACTGTTCTTTTTTGTGTTGTGACTGTTTTTTCGAATTGTTCAGTGTACTTAGAATTAAGGAGAATAAGAAAAAATCTTTTGAATTTATTAGAGAATAATCACATTCCCAGTTGTTATTCAGCATTTTATAACTCGTTGTAAAAATAAATACAAAGTTTCTTCTTTATTTGTTTTCTTTTTTTATATTATTTACCATCCTGTGTGACATCCTGATTTACAACGTCATGATGCCTTATTCTAAAAAAGTGTCACAATATCGGGTTTTTGTCTTTTTTTAACTAAAAACGACAAAAATCATTTTTTCTGAGAAACGTACTGCACCAATTACATTGAGTTAATAGGTTCCTGTTGATATAAAATAATAATTTGTCATGTAAGTGAAAAATGAATCTCTCTAATGAACTAAATTCTTTAACAGTGATTTTCTCAAAACAATGTTTTTTGAGTTGTGAATATTTTTTAGCGGGGGTGCGATATGAACAACTAATATTTTTTAAATTTTTTGAAAACTACGGAAATTTTTCTACTGTTTTCTAGTATATTCTTATAAAATAATATTTTTGAGACATACCAGTCGTTATTAGCTCACACTACTACTATACTATTGTAGTGTGAGCTATAGTGATCCTAATTTTTTCGAGAAAAAAAAAGTTGCTCCGATTTCAAAAATTTTTATATATCTTTGCGTTTCAGATGATTTTGAAACTTTTTTGTTCCGCCGTCTTTCTGTCTGTCTGTCTGTCTGTCTGTCTGTCTGTCTGTCTGTCTGTCTGTCTGTCTGTCTGTCTGTCTGTCTGTCTGTCTGTCTGTCTGTCTGTCTGTCTGTCTGTCTGTCTGTCTGTCTGTCTGTCTGTCTGTCTGTCTGTCTGTCTGTCTGTCTGTCTGTCTGTCTGTCTGTCTGTCTGTCTGTCTGTCTGTCTGTCTGTCTGTCTGTCTGTCTGTCTGTCTGTCTGTCTGTCTGTCTGTCTGTCTGTCTGTCTGTCTGTCTGTCTGTCTGTCTGTCTGTCTGTCTGTCTGTCTGACCAACGCGCATAACTCAAAAACCGCTTGCCCGATTTTAATGAAATTTGGTACCTAGGTTGGGTCTTGTGTCGAGATAGTCCCATTTAAAAATTAACAAAATCCACCGAACACAAACCAAATAAAAGGGTGGGGGTAGATTTAAAAAATTTAAGTTTATGTGAAAATATGGCGTGTGTGATATCAAACGAAAGGTAATTGAGTCTGCAGTTAAACAAAATACATTTTAATTTATTTTAAAAAAAGGGTGGGGGTAAATTTTAAAAATTAGAGTTTAAGTGAAAATATGGCGTGTGTGATATCAAACGAAAGGTAATTGAGTCCGGAGTTTAACAAAATACATTTTAGTTTTTGTTTTTTTAAGGGTGGGGGTAGATTTCAAAAATTTAAGTTTAAGTCAAAACATGGCTTGTGTGGTATCAAACAAAAGGTAATTTAGTCTGGAGTTGAATAAAATATATTTCAGTTTTTAGTTATATTAGTATTACTATAGTACCTAGTTTGGCTTAGGGGCCCATATATTGGCAGAGTATTTTTTTAGCCCGCTTAATTTTTCTTTACATAAAAATGAAAATTCGAAGAAAATGTGTTTGTTTTAATTGTTTTAATGTTTTTGTTGACAGGTTTGTTACCTCAGAGACAGCACGAACGATCGAAAGAGCAGGAAAAAGTCGAAAAACAACGCCAAATGCCGTTCCACATGCACATCAATCAGGAATTGCTGGAATGCGTTTATATGGTGTCCGCGATGTTGATTGAGATCCCTTACATGGCCGCCCATGAATTCGACGCTAGAAGGAGGATGATTTCCAAGTCGTTCTATCAACAACTCAGGTCAGAAACTTACTTTTTTTTTTTATTATTTGTCAAACACACTGTGTTTTTTTTATTACAATCTAGTCAGTAAGACTAATTAGCAATTTTGTTTTAACTTAATTTACTGGAAAAGTCAGATTTAAACTTAGGGTTCACTCAACAGTTCTCCCCGCTTTGTTTAGTCTGTAACTCACAATTGTGTTGTGTTTATAGCATTATTTTGTTTTATGTGTAATTCACTTAGTTTACTAGCTCAAACGGCTTCACTCTTTTTAGTCTTCGAACTAGCATAGTATTGTCTAGAAGCTGAATTGCTTCCACATTCACATGCCGATGGAGTCTATCTTCATGGCTTTTTGCGTACTTTTTTATAGTCTCTGCTACAGTTTCGATTTTTAGATCTCGATGAAGGTCACTATTTCGAACGTACCAAGGTGCATTCACAATGTTTCTTAATACTTTATTTTGAAATCTCTGTACAACTAGAATGTTACTCTCTTTAGCACAACCCCATAGTTGAATACCATATGTCCATACTGGTTTCAGTATTTGTCTATAAAGCAGTAACTTATTATGAATTGTTAAATTGGACTTCCTTCCAATTAGCCAGTTCATTTTTCTATACCTTATCTCAAGTTCTTCTTTTTTTTCTTAACATGTGCTTTCCAGCGCAATTTGGCATCAAGTGTCATACCTAGATATTTTGCCTGATTCGAATATGGTACTGGAATGTTGTTAATTGTTATTTGTATGTGATTTATATTTTTGTTTGTAAAATCAACATGAATTGATTTGGTTTCATTTAATTTTATTCGCCACTTTGTGGTCCAACTGTGAATTTGGGTGACTGCATCCTGAAGTTTTTCTATGCATTTTTCAATAGATTTTTCTACCGTCAATAAACCAGTATCATCAAAGAAACTTACTTAAAACGTCTGAAAATACTTGATTTTTTCAATAAACAGACATACATTCCACGCACGGTGCCTAAAATACAAGTCAAACTAAATTTGATTGTTTAGACTCAAAAGTAAACCGAGGACGTGGGAGGTAAACAAAGGTGTAAGTTAATGGATGAAACAAACACATTATTTCTTCGAATTTTAACTTTTATGTAAGGAAGCATGAAGGGCAAACTGCAAAACAGCAGGCTTTGCCTACGTTAAAAAAATAATATATATATTTATCGGTTTCACAACGTTCTACGTCTTCCGATACCCAATCTCCACTCGTTTTTGTTTGCCCATAATTCATCATCTAGGCCTTTTATTCTTATTTCACTGTCTATTCCTTCTCTCCAGCTTCTCCTTGGTCGTCCTCGTTTTCTTCGGCCAGTTGGTTTCCATTGTATTATTTGTTTAGGTAGTCTTTCATCATTCATTCTTTGTACATGTCCGTACCACACCAGTTGTTTTGTTCTTATATCATCCACTAAAGTACGTTCACCCACTGTCATAATTTCTCTTATTCTTTGATTTGTAACTCTTTCTCTTTTTGATTTCCCTGCTGCTCTTCTCCAATAGTCCATCTCCGTAGCGGAAAGCATTTTTTCTGTTCTATCCTTGATTGGCCATACTTCTGAGCCGTATGTAATAATACTTTTTACAATGGTGTTATATATAAGCTTTTTGTTATGTTTTGATATACTTTGGTCCCAAATTATTCCATTTAATAAAGTTATTGCTTTTCTTCCTTGTACGTTTCGATCTTTTATAGCTTTGTCTAGTGTTCCGTCAGCTGTAATTTTTAGACCTAAGTATTTATACTCATCACAGGACTGAATTCGCTGCCCGGCATTTAAGATTAAATCCTGTTTCATTCCACCGATACACATATACTCTGTCTTATTGAGATTAACCTCTAGTCCCCACTTATTGTACTCTTCTATTAGTTTTCGTCTCATATATTCGAGGTCGTCATAATCCTGAGCCACTACTATCTGATCATCGGCGAAACATAAAGTATACAAGGTGGTTTCGTCCAACGGAATTCCCATGTTTTGGCATTTTCTCTTCCATACTTTAAGGATTTGTTCCAACTATATCTTAAAGAGCGTAGGCGAGATACACCATCCTTGTTTAAGACCTGTATTTACTTGAAAGCCTTTGGTTAGTTTTGCTTTTATTTTAACTTTTGCCTTACTATTGCGGTATAACTCTTTGATGGCCTTAATTAGTTGTACGCTTATGTTTGTGTTTTCCAACGCTTTCCAAAGTAGATTTAGTGGTATACTATCATATGCCTTCTGCAAATCGACGTAAAGCAGATGCAGCTCTTGTCCGTATGCCATTTTCTTTTCAATAACTTGGGTTATACAAAAGAGATGATCTGAAGTCGATCTACACGCCCTGAAACCGGCTTGTTCTTTTGCCTCCATGTCTTTATATTCGCTTTCCACTTTATTTCTTATTATGTTACCGTATATTCTGCTTAGCGTACTAGTTACAGATATACCTCTATAATTGTCACATATATCTTTCCTTCCTTTTTTGTGTATTGTGGATATATATGACGTTTTCCACTCAGTTGATACTACAGTTCCATTTAAATATTTTTGGAAAAGATTCCGTAATCTCCAAAACAGTTCTTCAGTGCCATATTTAATAAGTTCAGCTGGGATATTTCCGGGTCCGGCAGATTTACCGCTTTTTAAGGTTGTGCACACGTTTTTGACCTCAAAGATTGTGAGGAGTACTGGAGATCCCATCGTTCTAATTATATTGTCTCTTTCTTATTCCTTGAATTCTGCTCTATCTTCTTTCTTTTTCTAGGTCTTCAGAAAGACAGAACCTGGTGGGTCCTCCAGAAAGCATGCGCGAACACATTGTTGCCGCTTCTAAAGCCATGCGCAATGGCAACTGGGCAGCTTGCAACAACTACATCATCAACGAAAAAATGAACGCCAAAGTTTGGGATTTATTCTATCAAGCTGACAATGTCAGGTAAATCAGCAGCATATACACTCCATATCATAATTTTTGAGATAACCTTTTGACACTCATCAGCTAGTTACCATAACAAGAAGCATACGCCAACGAAAAAAAGTCGTAAAAAGTTGTCCCAAAAATAATGATATGAAGTATACCTTAGAGCATACGTATAGGGCATACCCATAAAACACAAAAATTTTAATTTACTTTCCTTCCCTATAAATGTAAAGTTATGTAAAAGTAACATTGACCTTTACAAGGCTGATAGGAACTATGATTAAACCATAGGAAAAAATTAAATAACCTCAAAACTTTTGAACAATATTCTGCATATTTTACTACTTTAAAACTTCAAAAAGGAGTGAAATCATAACGAAAACATTTCATGTAAAAAAAAAGCCAAGTACGCGAAAATGGTAGTTCGTAAAAAGAATTGAGATAAAAGTAAAGGCAAGTTCTCCAATACAAATTTTAAAATGAAAGGTTCTCACTAGTTCGGTAATATTTTTCTAAACTTGACTATTATGGTTGCAAATGGCTCTTAGGCACAGTGCTAAATTAGACATAAAGAATTTTGGCTGTAATAGCAAAGTTTAAAAAACATTTCTAATCTAGTAAGAACCTTTCATTTTGAAATTTGTATTGGAGAACTTGGCTTTACTTTTATCTCAATTCTTTTTAAGTCATACCATTTTCGCGTACTTGGCTTTTTATTACATGAAATGCATTGGCGTAGCTAGCCTTGCTTTTCAGGGGGGGCTGTGGCCCCGGTCTATCTTGAACAAAAAGCAAACATAGGTTTTAAAGAGTCGTGCAAAGTGTGCAATAAATAAAAAAAATACTCTGCCAATCTATGAGCACCTAAGCTCACACTGGGTACTATAGTTATAGTGTATCTACGTATCAGACTCAATTACCTTTCGTTTGATACCACACAAGCCATGTTTTGACTTATACTCTAATTTTTCAAATCTACCCCCACCCTTTTTTTTAAACTAAAATGTATTTTGTTTAACTCCAGACTCAATTACCTTTCGTTTGATATCACACACGCCATATTTACACTTAAACACTAATTTTTGAAATTTACCCCCCCCCCTTTTTTTAAATAAACTAAAATGTATTTTGTTTAACTTCAGACTCAATTACCTTTCGTTTGATATCACACACGCCATATTTCCACTTAAACACTAATTTTTGAAATTTACCCCCCCCCCTCCCCCCCTTTTTTTAAATAAACTTAAATGTATTTTGTTTAACTCCAGACTCAATTACCTTTCGTTTGATATCACACACGCCATATTTTTTCATAAACTCTAATTTTTGAAATCTACCCCCACCCTTTTATTTGGCTTGTGTCCGGTGGATTTTGTTCATTTTTAAATGGGACCATCTCGACCCAAAACCCAGCCTGGGTACCAAATTTCATTAAAATTGGGCAAGCGGTTTTTGAGTTATGCGCGTTGGTCGTTACAGACAGACATACAGACACACAGACAGACAGACAGACAGACAGACAGACAGACAGACAGACATACAGACAGACAGACAGACAGACAGACAGACGGCGCAACAAAAAAGTTTCAAAATCATCTGAAACGCAAAGATATATAAAAAATTTTGAAATCGGAGCAACTTTTTTTTTCTCGAAAAAATTAGGATCACCATAGCTCACACTACTATATTATAGTATATGTGTGAGCTAATATACGCGCATTAAATGTTCTAATATTTTAATATAACAAATTTAATAATACATTTACCAACTTATTTATATGTATACACAGGAAGTATGTAATTCAGCAATTCTACAAAGAAAGTTTTCTACGTCGCTGACTGAAAGCGTCTACCACACTGTCTAAGTCGACCTCAACATCTTTTTCTATGAATAACAATGACAAACCTGAGTGTCTCTCTTGAGTCATAGTTGTTCTAAGCCAATTAAAAACTCTCCTCATGGCAGAGAAAGACCTCTCGCAAGTTGCACTTCAAATTGGAAGAATACTCGCAACTTTAAAAAGTTGGTAGAGGTTTGGATAGGTGTTTTCTGCTATATGTTGTTTGATAGAATCATGACCAACAGTTTGATTTAACCGAAAAATAAAATTCTTTAAAACGGTCATTTCTGCTCTTAGAGCAGAAGTATTAATATTAAAAATTTCCCGGTATTGCTTGACGAATTTATTCCATTTAACGACGTGGGAAAACTTACTATGAAAATGGTTATGAAATTGTCAACAAAATCGGCAAATTTCTATAAGACACTAAACGCTAACCTCAAAAAAACTAAAAAGATTATTATATTTATTTTAGAAAAACAGTTTAAAAAGGTCTTTTATAACCTTACGACATCTACAACCCGATTTCGGAAACAGAGGGGCAAAGGTCGCTGTCTTTATTAAATGCGAAATTCAACTTACACTTCTATAATATTTTACAATATGCCGCCAATATGTATGAAATATTCAATATGCATAATTATGTTTAAATTTAAAAAATATTTTCGGGAAATTGCATAAGTGCAGAAAAGTTACCGATAATTTAAAGAGAAAAAGCCTAATTCTGCAAGACAAGGGCTTTTTCCTGAAATGTAAACATTATCTGAATGATTTTAAATTTTAATGTACCTATTTTATTTGAATATTTCCCGAATAATAATAGAAAAGTATGTATTTTTAGCGTCATGTTCTTTTACTAGTAGTCGGTAGGGGAGGCCTAAAATATCTTAGGGGGGGCCTGAGGGACTTCAGGGGGGGCCAGGCCCCCCCCTGCCCCCCCCCTAGCTACGCCAATGAGAAATGTATTTGGTACAACAGATGGTCCTTGATTATTTTTTTCCTTTAGAGCTATGCTGACCAAACTCATTAAAGAAGAATCACTGAGGACTTATCTATTCAGCTATTCGCATGTCTACGACTCCATTTCTATGCAGACTTTGGCAGATATGTTTGAACTACAGAAGGCCACTGTACATTCCATCATTTCCAAGATGATCATCAATGAAGAGCTGATGGTAAGTGTCGACCATGATCGCAATTATTTTTACAAGCTTTTTTTAGCTTCAGATGTTCTGTCTAACTATCTAACTATCTATCAAATCTTGTGAAGCGTTTTTGACACACTTCCCGTTATTCGATTTGGATGAAATTTGGTACACACATAGTGGTCCCATGACAATACAACATTAAGAAAAAAATATCCTCCCACCCCTACCCCCACCCCTTCTATAGAAAAATGTGTTTTTGACACACTTCCCGTTATCCGATTTGGATGAAATTTGGTATTCACATAGTGGTCCGATGACAATACAACATTAAAAAAAATATATCCTCCCACCCCTACCCCCACCCCTTCCATAGAAAATGCGTTTTTGACACACTTCCCGTTATCCGATTTGGATGAAATTTGGTATACATATAGTGGTCCGATGACAATACAACATTGAAAAAAAAAATCCTCCCACCCCTACCCCCACTCCTTCTATAGAAAAATGTGTTTTTGCCCATTGAGCACGAGGTGTCTTGATGTCTCTTCTTTCTGTCCACAGGCTGGGCAGGTAGGGTCATTCTCGACTCCTATACGTGTCATGTGCTTCCTCAACCGGTTATGTCCGGTTAGAGTACCTATCAGCAGTCCGAGGTCTTTTCGTGTCTTTCCCAGCATCCATCTAATTCTGGTCGCTTTTGGACGGTCTAGGAATTCTCTGGTCTGTCTGCAACCCGTTCCTGTTTTCCAGGAGTTTAATAGCGCGTCCTGGGCCCATTTGTTGAGTCCGCTTTGCACTTGTCTTTTTGTCACGCCCAAAAGTGGCTCCGGTCCTACATAGGCGGTTCCTACCCCGAGTCGTGCGAGTTCGTCCGCCTTCTCGTTGCCTGGTACCCCCGTATGTCCCGGAACCCAAACCAGCGTCACCCGTTTGCCATCGTTTAGGCTCTCCAGCGCCTCTGCGCATTCTTCCACCAAGCCGTCAGCAATCTTGGGTGCGTTTAGCGCCTTCAGGGTGGCTTGACTGTCAGAGCATATACAGTGTGTCCACGTAAGTTGGCGGCATATGGGAAACTTTTTTATTATTTTCTTTATGAAAAAAAGTTGTTCTTCATAAAAAGTTTTGCATGGTCCAAAACCTAAAATGCAACCATCAGATGTTAAATTTTTTCTGTCATATTACGAGGTTTGTCAAAAAATGTGATTTTTGCTCCAAAGTAAAGTACCTTTCTTTTTGACAATATGGAAAATTGTTAAAAAGAAAAGATATTTAGAATTAAAAAATAGCTTTCAAATATTCAACATTGTTTATTTACATTAAAAACATATTTTTTTTTATTTAATGTGCAAACTTAAATTTCCAACGTAATCGCAAAGAAAATGTAGAAAAAAATATTTTTTTAATGTAAGTAAACAATATTGAATATTTGAAAGCTATTTTTAATTCTAAACATCTTTTCTTTACATTTAACAACAATTTTCGATATTTTTAAAAAGAAAGGTACTTTACTCTAGAGCAAAAATCACATTTTTTGACAAACCTCGTAATATGACTGAAAAAATTTAACATCTGATGGTTGCATTTTATGTTTTGGACCATGCAGAACTTTTTATGAAGAATAACTTTTTTTCGTAAAGCTAATAACAAAAATGTTTCCCATATGCCGCCAACTTACGTGGACACACTGTATATATAAGCTCCTCTTCGCTGTTCCGAACCTCTTCTGCTGGTCCAGTAAGTCGCTGTAGTACTCTGAATTTATTGTTCTTTCTTTTTTGAGATAATCTATGAGGAACATCCCTTTATCGTCCCAAAAGATTGTTGCCATAACCTTTCCAGCAGACGGTACTGCCTTTGTCTTCTTTGGAACTGGTTCGTCCTTTGCCGTTTATTGTTTGGACTGTTGTTTACTTTCAGGGGTATAATGATGAACCCATGTTTCATCAACCGTAATAAATCTACGCAAAAAGTCCCCTGAATCACCTCTAAACAGTGCCAAATTCTCCTCTGAAATGGTTAAACGCACGAGCTTTTGATCTGGCGAGAGCAAACGCGGCACCCATTGGACGAATAGCTTTCTCATACCTAAAACCTCACATAAAATATGGTGAACTCGCTCTTTTGATATGCCCACAGCCTCAGCTACCTCTTCCAGTCTTAATCTGCGATCTTTTAGAATTAGTTTGTGAATGGTTTGCACCATTTCTTCAGAAGTTGCCGTTTTTGGCCTGCCAGAACTCGGAGCATCATCAGTCTAGTACGACCACGTTTAAAGTCCGATACCCAGGTTTTAACTGTGGTATAGGAAGGGGCAAATTCCCCTAGTGTTGAATCTAGTTTTTATTTCCGTCGGCGATAAACTGAAAACAACGAATCGAAACAAACAAACATCCGTGATTTTTTTAGGCTTCCTTGGACGATCCCACTCAAACCGTGGTAATGCACCGTAGCGAACCTTCAAGGCTTCAATCTTTGGCGCTTCAATTGGCAGATAAAGTGAACAACTTTGTCGATTCGAATGAAAGAATCCTTGAAACTAAACAGGGCAACTTCTTCTTAAGAGGAGGCAATCAAGTAAGTGAAATTTTAGGGTTATGTTTATTTTGTAGCAATAATACATATACAGTATGTGACAGTGGCCAATACCAACTTTCTGATTTTAAATGCAACCCCCTGTACAGTGTCCCCCATAATGTTCGCAACATATGGGAAAAATTTTATATACGATCAATCCTGCTTGTTGAATAACCTAGAAAGACATTTTGACATTAGTCACGTGATCACTGTCATGGTGGCAAATTCAAAAAATTAGTAATAAAAACCCACAAAGTGAGGTTAGATTGCAAAATATCGAAAAAAGTTATTTAAAAAAGTGTTTAGAATGTCATTTTAGGGTCTTCTATGAAATTTGGAGCAATAATAATAAAAAATAAGAAATACCCTATTTTTGGCCCTAGCCTTATTATAAATTAATATTATACAGATTTTATTATTGAAATAGTTCAAGTAACGCAATATTTAATGGGCAAAGGAAAAATAATTTCAAATTTTTTATTAAAGTCATTCATAAAAAATTAAATAAAAATATCCGATTGGCACATGTACGTTTCTAGACGCAATGGCCTTTTGTTTTGACAGTTTGTAAGGTTTCCGTAAATTTAGTATTAAATGGAAAAAAAGGAACAACGTCATTGATATTATTTATTAAATAATATCAATGACGAGGCTTTTTTCTATTGTGGTATTAATACTAAGTTCACGGAAACCTTACAAACTGTCAAAAAAAAAGGCCATTGCAACAAGAAAGGTACATGTGCTAATCGGATATTTTTGTTTAATTTTTTATGAACGACTTCAATTAAGAATTTGGAATCATTTTACCTTTATCCATTAAATATTGCGTTACTTAAACTATTTCAATAATAAAATCTGTATAAGATTAATTCATAATAAGGCTAGGGCCAAAAATACGGATTTCTTTTTTTATATTATTATTGCTCCAAATTTGATAGGGGACCCTAAAATGACATTCTAAACACTTTTTTCAAATTTTAAAGAAAGGTAACACCTCCTCCTGCGCTTCAAAAAATATCAATATTTTTGCCTCACTTTGCATATATGTTAAGGCCTGTTCAGTTTGTTCTTATAATTACAAAATGAAAATTGTAGGCATTAAGTTTTTTTACGAGTTGATAACTATTTATCTATCTAGTTTTTTTTTAACGTAAATATAATAAAACAATTTTTTTAAAGGGAAACTTCAGAGGTGATAGACAAAACTTTGGCCGTAACCAGCAGAACTGGGGAGACAGACAACGCAGAAATAAACAGAACCAGCAGCAAAATCAGGAAACTTACTAATTTTTTTTGTAGTTTTTCGTATACAATATCTCGGATTATTGTATAACCCTAAAATTAGGTTAAATCGTGAGAACACTTAAGTTCTTGAGACTTCTGAAAAGTGGTTTTTAATATAAAAACAAGAAAACAGTGGGCTTACATAACTTGTTTGTATTTTGGTTCAATAGAAAATACACTTTATTAGGACATATTACCAAAAAGAAAAAGATTTATATTTATTTAAACCTTTAAATAACTAACAAGGTGCCTGGAAACCTGGAATTTTGCTTCCTTAACAAACTTACTTCATTCTGATCCCCCTTCACCCTTTTCCAAGTTCTTATATTCATTGCCTCTTAGATCCTCTTCAAAAAATATGTTTAGCATGTCTTCTGCTATAAGTAATGCAAACTAAAATAAAAAAGAAAAAGATTATATTTATTTAAACCTTTAAAAAGCTAACAAGGTGCCTGAAAACCGGGAATTTTGCCTCGCTAACAAACTTATTTCATTCTGATCCCTCGTTAGCCTTCCTTCTTCCAGTTCTTATATTCATTGCCTCTTAGATCCTCTTCAAAAAGTATAAAAAATATGTTTAGCATGTCTTCTGCTATAAGTAATGCAAACTAAAATAAAAAAAAAGATTTATATTTATTGAAACCTTTAAAAAGCTAACAAGGTGCCTGGAAACCTGGAATTTTGCTTCCTTAACAAACTTACTTCATTCTGATCCCCCTTCACCCTTCCTTTTCTAAGTTCTTATATTCATTGCCTCTTAGATCCTCTTCAAAAAATATAAAAAATATGTTTAGCATGTCTTCTACTATAAGTAATGCAAACTAAAATAAAAAGAAAAAAATGTATATATATTTAAACCTTTAAAAAGCTAACAAGGTGCCTGGAAACCTGGAATTTTGCTTCCTTAACAAACTTACTTCATTCTGATCCCCCTTCACCCTTCCTTTTCCAAGTTCTTACATCCAGTGCCTCTTAGATCCTCTTCAAAAAATATAAAAAATATGTTTAGCATGTCTCCTGCTATAAGTAATGGAAACTAAAATAAAAAAGAAAAAGATTTATATTTATTTAAACCCTTAAAAAGCTAACAAGGTGCCTGGAAACCTGGAATTTTGCTTCCTTAACAAACTTACTTCATTCTGATCCCCCTTCACCCTTCCTTTTCCAAGTTCTTATATTCATTGCCTCTTAGATCCTCTTCAAAAAATATAAAAAATATGTTTAACGTGTCTTGTGCTGTAAGTAATGCAAACTAAAATAAAAAAGAAAAAGATTTATATCTATTTAAACCTTTAAAAAGCTAACAAGGTGCCTGGAAATCTGGAACTTTGCTCCCTAACAAACTTACTTCGTTCTGATCCCCCTTCACCCTTCCTTTTCCAAGTTCTTATATTCATTGCCTCTTAGATCCTCTTCAAAGAATATAAAAAATATGTTTAGCATGTCTTGTGCTGTAAGTAATGCAAACTAAAATAAAAAAGAAAAAGATTTATATCTATTTAAACCTTTAAAAAGCTAACAAGGTGCCTGGAAATCTGGAACTTTGCTTCCTTAACAAACTTACTTCGTTCTGATCCCCCTTCACCCTTCCTTTTCCAAGTTCTTATATTCATTGCCTCTTAGATCCTCTTCAAAGAATATAAAAAATATGTTTAGCATGTCTTGTGCTGTAAGTAATGCAAACTAAAATAAAAAAGAAAAAGATTTATATCTATTTAAACCTTTAAAAAGCTAACAAGGTGCCTGGAAACCTGGAATTTTGCTTCCTTAACAAACTTACTTCATTCTGATCCCGCTTCACCCTTCCTTTTCCAAGTTCTTACATCCATTGCCTCTTAGATCCTCTTCTAAAAATATAAAAAATATGTTTAGCATGTCTTCTGCTATAAGTAATGCAAACTAAAATAAAAAAGAAAAAGATTTATATTTATTTAAACCTTTAAAAAGCTAACAAGGTGCCTGGAAATCTGGAACTTTGCTTCCTTAACAAACTTACTTCGTTCTGATCCCCCTTCACCCTTCCTTTTCCAAGTTCTTATATTCATTGCCTCTTAGATCCTCTTCTAAAAATATTAAAAGTATGTTTAACGTGTCTTCTGCTATAAGTAATGCAAACTAAAATAAAAAAGAAAAAGATTTATATCTATTTAAACCTTTAAAAAGCTAACAAAGTGCCTGGAAACCTGGAATTTTGCTTCCTTAACAAACTTACTTCGTTCTGATCCCCCTTCACCCTTCCTTTTCCAAGTTCTTACATCCATTGCCTCTTAGATCCTCTTCTAAAAATATAAAAAATATGTTTAGCATGTCTTCTGCTATAAGTAATGCAAACTAAAATAAAAAAGAAAAAGATTTATATTTATTTAAATCTTTAAAAAGCTAACAAGGTGCCTTGAAACCTGGATTTTGCTTCCTTAACAAACTTACTTCATTCTGATCCCCCTACACACTTCCTTTTCCAAGTTCTTATATTCATTGCCTCTTAGATCCTCTTCAAAAAATATGAAAAATATGTTTAGCATGTCTTGTGCTGTAAGTAATGCAAACTAAAATAAAAAAGAAAAAGATTTATATCTATTTAAACCTTTAAAAAGCTAGCAAGGTGCCTGGAAATCTGGAACTTTGCTTCCTTAACAAACTTACTTCGTTCTGATCCCCCTTCACCCTTCCTTTTCCAAGTTCTTATATTCATTGCCTCTTAGATCCTCTTCTAAAAATATAAAAAATATGTTTAACGTGTCTTCTGCTATAAGTAATGCAAACTAAAATAAAAAAGAAAAAGATTTATATCTATTTAAACCTTTAAAAAGCTAACAAGGTGCCTGGAAATCTGGAATTTCGCTTCCTTAACAAATTTACTTCATTCTGATCCCCCTTCACCCTTCCTTTTCCAAGTTCTTATATTCATTGCCTCTTAGATCCTCTTCAAAAAATATAAAAAATATGTTTAACGTGTCTTCTACTATAAGTAATGCAAACTAAAATAAAAAAGAAAAAGATTTATATTTATTTAAACCTTTAAAAAGCTAACAAGGTGCCTGGAAACCTGGAATTTTGCTTCCTTAACAAACTTACTTCATTCTGATCCCCCTTCACCCTTCCTTTTCCAAGTTCTTATATTCATTGCCTCTTAGATCCTCTTCAAAAAATATAAAAAATATGTTTAGCATGTCTTCTGCTATAAGTAATGCAAACTAAAATAAAAAAGAAAAAGATTTATATTTATTTAAACCTTTAAAAAGCTAACAAGGTGCCTGAAAACCGGGAATTTTGCCTCGCTAACAAACTTATTTCATTCTGATCCCTCGTTAGCCTTCCTTCTTCCAGTTCTTATATTCATTGCCTCTTAGATCCTCTTCAAAAAGTATAAAAAATATGTTTAGCATGTCTTCTGCTATAAGTAATGCAAACTAAAATAAAAAAAAAGATTTATATTTATTGAAACCTTTAAAAAGCTAACAAGGTGCCTGGAAACCTGGAATTTTGCTTCCTTAACAAACTTACTTCATTCTGATCCCCCTTCACCCTTCCTTTTCCAAGTTCTTACATCCATTGCCTCTTAGATCCTCTTCAAAAAATATAAAAAATATGTTTAGCATGTCTCCTGCTATAAGTAATGGAAACTAAAATAAAAAAGAAAAAGATTTATATTTATTCAAACCTTTAAAAAGCTAACAAGGTGCCGGGAAACCGGGAATTTTGCCTCGCTAACACTCTTATTTCATTCTGATCCCTCTTCAGCCTTCCTTCTTCAAGTTCTTATTTATATTCATTGCCTCTTAGATCCTCTTCAAAAAATATAAAAAATATGTTTAACATGTCTTGTGCTATAAGTAATGCAAACTAAAATAAAAAACAAAAAAAATTATATTTATTTAAACCTTTAAAAAGCCAACAAGGTGCCTGGAAACCTGGAATTTTGCTTCCTTAACAAACTTACTTCATTCTGATCCCCCTTCACCCTTCCTTTTCCAAGTTCTTATATTCATTGCCTCTTAGATCCTCTTCTAAAAATATAAAAAATATGTTTAACGTGTCTTCTACTATAAGTAATGCAAACTAAAATAAAAAAGAAAAAGATTTATATTTATTTAAACCTTTACAAAGCTAACAAGGTGCCTGGAAATCTGGAATTTTGCTTCCTTAACAAACTTACTTCATTCTGATCCCCCTTCACCCTTCCTTTTCCAAGTTCTTATATTCATTGCCTCTTAGATCCTCTTCAAAAAATATAAAAAATATCTTTAGCATGTCTTCTGCTATAAGTAATGCAAACTAAAATAAAAAAGAAAAAGATTTATATTTATTTAAACCTTTAAAAAGTTAACAAGGTGCCTGGAAACTTGGAATTTTGCCTCGCTAACAAACTTATTTCATTCTGATACCCCTTCAGCCTTCCTTCTTCAAGTTCTTATATTATATATATATATATATATATATATATATATATATATATATATATATCCTCTTCAAAAATCCTCTCTTTATGTTTAACGTGTCTTCTACTATAAGTAATGCAAACTAAAATAATTTAAAAAATCATATTTAAATAGTAGGTATTTATTAGGTAAATAAATTGGCTTATTCTCATATACAGGGTGTTAGAGTGCGAATTTGGAGAAACGCTCAAAATATAGGGGTTTTTACCCCTTGAAGGGGGTTCGTGCTACAAAAATTTCAAGATAGCCAAAAAGTGTCCCTCTCGCAAACAAAATCGACGTGTCCGAGCGTTTCTCCAAATTCGCACTCCAAATACCCAAAAAGGCCTCTGTTTCGATGTTTGTGTTGTTCTCCAAAATAAATAAAAATATAATAAAAGTATGTATAAAAAAAAGTTCAGTGGCAAGGGGTTGGAGGAGGCTAATTTTTTCTTCCTTTTTTATGTTTTGTTTTGATAATGTTGGGGACACCCTGTAAAAGGTAATTACATTAAAATTTTATTCTAAAATCTACATATATCAGATTTTTGGTTTTTTAAATTATCTTATTTTCGTATGACAAATAGTACTCGTTATCAAGAAACATTTTTTTGACTAACTGATAAACCATATTTTGCATATTTATACTTAAACTGGATTATGTAAATCATAAAGATTTATTATCAATGACTTTGATAAACAACAGGCGGATCTTTTTTAATTACGAAATTTTCGTTAAAACAATTTTAATATAGGTAATTTTGATACTAAACAAAAACATTTATTAGAACAAAAACTCCTTTTTATTTTTTTGGATTTTTTGTTCTCATCATAGAACCAAAAATGGTAGCATGTATACCGGTAGCTATGGGAGTTGCCATTGGCATAGCAACATTAGCTGTGGTTGCTGGTTCTACAAACAGAGACGACCTTCGAATTTTTGGTGAAAATACTGGGAATAATAACGGAAACTTATCAAGAACGATAAACAATAACGTAAGTTTTAAGAATAATAGGGACTTATTGCAATAAAGTCAGGCACTAATTGTGCCGGGCACTATTCTGACAGTTTCGCATTATAAGAACAGCTGTCTTCTTTCAGAATTAGGCCTTTGTATATTATTATTATAAACGACTGGATTTATAAATTCGACTTTGGTACGTCAATTTTGAAAGATGGAAAAATAATGGAAAACTGTCGGAATATTGGCCCGCACAACTACTGCCTGGCACTATTATAGCCTGGGTTTATTTCAATAATTCTCTAATGCGAAAGTGTTACAATTAGTGCCTGGCCTTATTGCAATAAGTCCCTAATAAAGAGTAATTAATTTTCAAAAACCCGCTATTATCACCATCAGTAGGGGGGGGGGGGGGGGGGTTAGTCGTAGGCCCGGCAAGTAGGTCATCCCCACCTTCAATTTTCCAAATAAGTAGTTTAAAAATATGTCATGTGGTATTTATTTAAATGCTTTCTTCAAAATCAATGAATCATAAAATTACGAGTCGTTAAATACCGAGATGAATTCCAAGACGTGCGCAAGCGTTGATCTGTCACTTCTGCCATCCAATCAACTGAGAGATATTTCAGTATCGTTTTATACAGCAAAACTTTAATAATTCCCAGGTTCCCAGTTCTTTTTGATGAAAATTCGTCGTTTTTGTTCTGTGAAAATGCCGGTGACGTGCAAGTTGTGTGACAAATTATTTAGTGCCCAATTTAATTTGAATAAACACTGTCATCGGGGTTCTACTGTATGTCTATGCTACGATAAACATTTTTTTTAAAGAATTAGTGCATTTAAATTTGTCAATACTCCCATGGCAAAACAAAATAAACGTGAAATGCATATAGAAGAAATACTGCATATACCTCAAAAAATATTAATCGCAGCACATAGATATTGTATATGTTTGAAATCAAAAAGAAAAGACGAATCTTAAAATGCAAAAATATACAGGGTGTTCCCTCTCAAAAAATCGACTTTATTGTCACACCCTGTACAGGGTGTCCCAAATTCGTTCTTTTTTTGTGGTGTCGGGTATTTCTAGGAGAGAAAGAAAAAAACTGAGCCCCTTTTGCGACGCTTAAATTTTAAGAGAAGCCTAAAGGTGAAAACTACATTTAGATATAGCAAGCCGTTTTTAAGCTACGGAGTGTTTTTGTCTGCATTTTGCTTTTGTGTAAATAGCTTTCTTATAGATCTTTTCTTGAAGAATTGACAGATGTCAACGGTTTTTATTTATCTCTTTTGGTTTTTAAAATATTGCATAAAGTTGTTATTTTTCTTACAGAATAACTCTAAAACTCTCTCTAAAATTTCCTTTAAAATGATGTATCACACTCAATATTTTAATTTTTAATTTTTTTTATTGTTTTCTTTATTTTCATTTTTTAATCACTTCTTTATTATTTTTTAATATTAAGCAAATTAAAATATGTGGTAAAAATAAAAAAAAAAACAAAAATATAAAGAAATCCCACTAATCCCATAAAGAAAAATTAATTTTATGTGATGGACAACAGTTGAATTCCTCTTAAAAAAGTGTCTAAAGAATGTTTTCACAGAAATAAAAATATTAATAAATAAACAATTTATAGACCCCTTCCCAAAATGCAGACTTTTTAAAAACACCCCGTAGTTTAAAAATGGCTTGCGATATCAAAATGCGATTTTCACCTTTAAGCTTCTTTTGAAATTTGAGTGTTGCAAAGGTTGATCAGGTTTTTTTAGCCCCTCTAGAAATACCCGAAACTCCCCAAAAACATCGAATTTGGGACACCCTGTACATGATGACGGATAGAAAAAAATTATGTTGGCTTTTAAAGTTCATCATCATCATAATTAACCAAAAAAAAATCTACAATTTATTATAGCCCTTTATTTTCAATAATAAAGTTGCTGAGTGCTCCGGTTATAAAAAACCACCCGATACCTACATAAAATCATACCTAAAAATTAGAATTGACCATTATTTTATACCTTGAATTTTTTATTATACGTTAAGCTCTTCGATCTCGGGCCAATCCCGGTATTCGCGCCAATAATTTAAATTAGACATTTTGACGTTAATTTTGGCGCATGCTCCTTTGATGGAATTCATCTCGGTATTTAACGACTCGTATAAAATTTTGCACTTCACACTAATACCCTGTTTCCACCAATGCATGCCCACCTCGATTCAAAAAACGCATCAGGTGACGCTGCATTTAAAACCGGTGCAAATCCATGGGCCATCACGTGATGCGTTTTTTGAACCGGGGTGGGCATGCATTGGTGGAAACAGAGTATAAGGCTTTTTTGCTTTTTTTATATTCTTAACTACTAAAACAATGTATATATATTTATCGGTTTCACAACGTTTCTGTTTGCCCATAATTCATCATCTAGGCCTCTTATTCTTATTTCACTGTCTATTCCTTTTCTCCAGCTTCTCCTTGGCCGTCCTCGTTTTCTTCGGCCTGTTGGTTTCCATTGTAGTATTTGTTTAGGTAGTCTTTCATCATTCATTCTTTGTACATATCCGTACCACACCAGTTGTTTTGTTCTTATATCATCCACTAAAGTACGTTCACCCACTGTCATAATTTCTCTTATTCTTTGATTTGCAACTCTTTCTCTTTTTGATTTCCCTGCTGCTCTTCTCCAATAGTCCATCTGCGAAGCGGAAAGCATTTTTTCTGTTCTATCCTTGATTGGCCATACTTCTGAGCCGTATGTAATAATACTTTTTACAATGGTGTTATATATAAGCTTTTTGTTATGTTTTGATATACTTTGGTCCCAAATTATTCCATTTAATAAAGTTATTGCTTTTCTTCCTTGTACGTTTCGATCTTTTATAGCTTTGTCTAGTGTTCCGTCAGCTGTAATTTTTAGTCATGGTGCACTTTTCAAAATGGAGCGTTTTTATTGGCTCGAAACAATTTTGTCTCCAATAAAAATGCTTAAGTACAGCCCCGCCCTCTCCGAAAACTTTTATTGTTGCATTTAATAATATTTTCTATGATTTAATCTGTCAAATTCAATAAAAACATTTTTCTGCTTACATACGGTTACATTAGTACATCTATTTATTTGCCCATGTTCATCATTTAAGTAAAAATGTAAAACACTTTTTCCCACATAAGCAGATTAACGCTGTGTTTTTTAGTGTACTTAACACCTCGCACGCACTTTCAGTGTGATATGTTGTCCATCCCCACCACTCGATTTTGGAAGCAGGGCGCTTTGTCGCTTCTGTGTGGCTCTTCTGTGGTTAAGCTTTCGAGCTACCCACGGAAAAATATGAGAGAAACAAAAACTTCTTTTTTGCCGATTAGCCACAAAAACTTGTTTGATTTTGAATTTTTTTTTAATTATTGTATTTTAGGAAAGCTCTTCTTTTTATCATGCAGCAGTAGTTGAATATTATCAGAAAACCAATTTTTCTTTGAGTGCGAATGAAAGTTTGGTCAAAAATACAGCTGAATATATCGGAATTATTGAAAAATTGAAGAAAAATAACACTCAAGTAAGGAACACAACTATTAGGAATAAATTATGCTAAAGTGACAGTTCTCAAATTTATTTTATAAAAAATTAAACATTATTCTTTAGTATACCATATTATGTATTTTTAGCTCACACATATACTATACTATAGTAGTGTGAGCTATGGTGATCCTAATTTTTTCGAGAAAAAAAAAGTTGCTCCGATTTCAAAATTTTTTATATATCTTTGCGTTTCAGATGATTTTGAAACTTTTTTGTTGCGCCGTCTGTCTGTCTGCCTGTCTGTCTGTATGTCTGTAACGACCAACGCGCATAACTCAAAAACCGCTTGGCCGATTTTAATGAAATTTGGTACCTAGGCTGGGTCTTAGGTTGAGATGGTCCCATTTAAAAATGAACAAAATCCACCGAACAGAAACCAAATAAAAGGGTGGGGGTAGATTTCAAAAATTAGAGTTTATGTGAAAATATGGCGTGTGTGATATCAAACGAAAGGTAATTAAGTCTGCAGTTAAACAAAATACATTTTAATTTATTTAAAAAAAAAGGGTGGGGGTATATTTTAAAAATTAGAGTTTAAGTGAAAATATGGCGTGTGTGATATCAAACGAAAGGTAATTGAGTCCGGAGTTTAACAAAATACATTTTAGTTTTTTGTTTTTTTTAAGGGTGGGGGTAGATTTCAAAAATTTGAGTTTAAGTCAAAACATGGCTTGTGTGGTATCAAACAAAAGGTAATTTAGTCTGGAGTTAAATAAAATATATTTCAGTTTTTAGTTATATTAGCTCACACGTACACTATAACTATAGTACCTAGTGTGAGCTTAGGGGCCCATATATTGGCAGAGTATTTTTTATAATTGTGTACGCATTTTGATGGAATGTCCCATAAGGAATTTAGTTTAATGTTTTTTTAGTCGCTGGATTTAATAATATTCCCGGAAAGTACTTTGGCAGACAAAAATTATCCCCTATCAAAAATAGCCACCAAAATCCCACCAGCGCACACTATAATTTTGTGCAATTCCACGAATGCAAACTACTCAGGATATCTAAAAAACCTGTCATGTGCAGCGATGAAGTTTGGCACAGTGATAGTTGTCAATTTTGTGGAGAAAGAAGAGTGTATTTTTAAAAATTGTACTCAAAAAGATTTGTTTTATAATACGAATGTGGCTCTGGGTACTGATGGAACTATATTGGCAAGGTACTTTGATATTTTTACCTTCCTAGAGAAGGTATTATTTTCGACGAAAAAAATGTTTTTGATAACGCTGAAAATTTGTTATTTGGGTGTTTTTTGACCTATCTTAGCAATATCTTCGTGACGTCTGTCCGTGTATGTGTATGTCTGTCTGTATCATATATATATAAATATATATATTTATCGGTTTCACAACGTTCTACGTCTTCCGATACCCAATCTCCACTCGTTTCTGTCTGCCCATAATTCATCTTCTAGGCCTTCTATTCTTATTTAACTGTCTATTCCTTCTCTCCAGCTTCCCCTTGGCCGTCCTCGTTTTCTTCGGCCAGTTGGTTTCCATTGGAGTATTTGTTTAGGTAGTCTTTCATCATTCATTCTTTGTACATGTCCGTACCACACCAGTTGTTTTGTTCTTATATCATCCACTAAAGTACGTTCACCCACTGTCATAATTTCTTATTTTTTGATTTGTAATTCTTTCTCTTTTTGATTTCCCTGCTGCTCTTCTCCAATAGTCCATCTCCGTAGCGGAAAGCATTTTTTCTGTTCTATCCTTGATTGGCCATACTTCTGAGCCTTATGTAATAATACTTTTTACAATGGTGTTATATATAAGATTTTTGTTATGTTGTGATATACTTTGGTCCCAAATTATTCCATTTAATAAAGTTATTGCTTTTCTTCCTTGTACGTTTCGATCTTTTATAGCTTTGTCTAGTGTTCCGTCAGCTGTCATTTTTAGACCTAAGTATTTATACTCATCACAGGACTGAATTCGCTGCCCGTATATTCACGATAGCTCGTAATCGCTGAACCGATTTTCATGAATTTTCAAGGCGTATATAGTGTGAGGTTCACATGGAGCATTCATTTATTGAAAACAAGAATTGTATGATTTTTTTTCCTAAACTATTTTTTACAGATACAGAAAATTTAATCTATTTGGTGAACCCGGCATTTCTAAACCAACTGTCTTAGATCTGCCAGTTTTCGAGATAAAAAACACAACTTTTGGCATGATGATTTGTTTCGACATTCAGTTTGGAAGTCCAGGCTTGGATTTGGTTGGAAAAATGGGTGTTGGAAATGTCATTTATCCTTTGAGATGGATTTCTGAACTGCCTTATTTGACAGGTTCGTTACTATGTTAGGTTAGGTTAGGTAAGGTGCTAGACCTATACAGATACAGTACTACACGGTAAAAAAATTTGTCTCAATTTCAATTTTTCAATTCAATTTATTTCTAAGATACATACATTTTTTTTTGGTTTTAGTACAACTTATCATAACAAAAATTATGCTCCTAGAAACATCACAATCCTAAAGACAAACGTCGCGCTTGGCATTTTTGTATAGTTACACAAGCAAATCTAATATGATAAATCACACTAATTTTATATATTATTTTTTGAACACTTAACACAAAATTTTAGTTCAGTTTAATACCAGTATTTTAATTTTTTTACTAATTATAAACCAGTTAATAGTTTACTTTATTGATACATGCACGAAATATTTTTTGTAAAGATTAATTATAATTATTTATTATATCAAAGATTTATTATTTTATTGATTTCTTCACTAGAAAGCATAAAGAGTCTTGTTTTCACTAATGTTTTAAACGATTTTAAATTAACTGTATTTTGTAGTACAGATTTTTTTAACTTTGTTGGAAAGTGATTAAAGACTTTTGGAAATAAATACATGTGATATCTCTCACCTATATTTTTGGAAGCTTTTTGCTCTTCTATGTTGTACTGAGTGGTAGATCTCGTATTTTTTTCATGCGAGTGTAATTTTAAATTACTCCTATTTTTAAAGCAAAATAAGCTCAAGTGATAGTACTAAATTTGTCTCATATCCAATACTTTTGATTCTTGGAATAATCGATTTGCAGGATATAGAAAATGTCTAAAATACATGGTTTTTAAAATAGCTTTTTGTGTAATATTTAGTTTTTTTAGATGTGAATCATATACGCCCCCCCATGCCAAGATGCCGTACTGTAGTCTACTTTCGACTAAGCCATAGTAGAGTGTTTGAAGATGGTTTATGTTTAAAATTTGCCTTAATATTTAAATCTAAATAGCATTATTCTTATAGTGTTTGTGACTTTTTTTTACGTGGATATTCCATTTTAAATGTTTGTCAATGTGGACTCCTAAGTATTTAACAGAATCTGTAGAATTTATTGTTACATTATTTACTAAAAGACAATCATAATTTGGTAAATTCCTTTTATTGCAAGAGAACGGCATAAAATATGTCTTATCAAAATGTATTGTTAGTAATTTGTAATTAAAGATGTCAAAGATTTCATTTAAGTTTCTCTCCGCAATAATTTTTAACTCCTGCCAAGAGTCTGCCTCAAAGAAAATAACGGTATCGTTACAGAAACTCAAGATCGTTCCTTGAAGCCGATGTTCGAGAATATTATTTATATAGAGGGTGAAAAGAGTAGGACCAATCACTGTACCTTGAGGTATGCCAAAGACAACGGTTTTTTCTTTACTTGTTTGGTTTTTAATTTTAGTATACTGCTTCCTTTCGTTTAAATATGACTCGAATAGTCTAAACGGCACACCTCGTACACCCGCATCCTGCAAAGTCTCCAACATCTGCGAGTGACTCACAGTGTCGAAGGCCTTTGCAAGATCCAAGAACACACACACCTTTGTGTAAAGCACCATATATTTTTGCAGTTAGAGCCGTTATTGCATCTTGTGTATTTTTACCTTTTTGGAAACCATATTGGTTTCTTGAAATAATAGAATGTTTTTTCAAATATTTTTGCAACCTTTCATTTAAAACTTTTTCATATATTTTCGTATATTGTGTTATTAAGGAGATTGTGGTCTATAGTTCGACATTAAATTTTTATCTTTGTTTTTATAAATTGGTTTTAGGGTTGTTATTTTAAATAGGTCAGGGACGACTCCACTTTTAAAAGAAGTATTTATTATATGCGCCAAAGGTGCTTTTTTATTTTTTAAATGTTTTATAATATGTTTTACTTCAACTTTATCGGTAGGTTTAAGGTAGGTCTACAATGAAAACACGTTCTTTTCTTGCATAAATTGTTTTATCTTAAAACAATTTGTTTTGTTTTGAATTAAAATATTTATTTTTAGTTTAACGCAGCGTTTAATCTTGAAATGAGACTTTATTTTTCTTCTTTAATTGTTTTGTTTCAGTATACTCCATTTGGAACAAAGCAACTTGTCTTCATTTAAGTAATATTTTGCTTCCAGAGAAAACGGTGCCTTAGATTAATTCAGTTCCAATTTATAATAAAACAATTTCTGTTTTACATTAAAATAAAGAGGCAAGACATTTTTTGTGCTATATCAAGAAAATATTATCTTGGTAAATAGGAAAACACAAATTGTTTTACTTCAAAGCAATTTGCTTTGATCTAAGACAATTTTTTTTACCGTGTACTAAAGCGTATTAAAATCATTAATAGAAAATGACTGCTTAAAGTGCTCTGGCATATTGGATAAACCAGTCACAGCTGTTTATAATTCTGACAAACACGCCGAGATCTCTATCCTTCAGTTCTTCTAGTGTTTCATCGCACCTTGGCAAGACCATGACATTTACACAGAAGGTGTCTTATGCTCTCAGGTTTCTCCTTGTCCCTGCAACTACTGCTGTCTATTTATCTATTTAGCCTTCTTCGATCCATCTTTGGACATAGGCCTCCTCCAATATCTTCCAGTTTTCTTTGTCTGTCATAATTTCTCTTATTCTTTGATTAAAAACTCTTTCTCTTTTTGATTTCCCTGCTGCTCTTCTCCAATAGTCCATGTCCGTAGCGGAAAGCATTTTTTCTGTTCTATCCTTGATTGGCCATACTTCTGAGCGGTATGTAATAATACTTTTTACAATGGTGTTATATATAAGCTTTTTGTTATGTTTTGATATACTTTGGTCCCAAATTATTCAATTTAATAAAGTTATTGCTTTTCTTCCTTGTACGTTTCGATCTTTTATTGCTTTGTCTAGTGTTTCGTCTCCGTCAGCTGTAATTTTTAGACCAAAGTATTTATACTCATCACTGGACTGAATTCGCTGTCCGTTAATTAAGATTAGATTCTGTTTCGTTCCACCGATACACATATACTCTGTCTTATTGAGATTAACCTCTAGTCCCCACTTATTGTACTTTTCTATCACTTTTCGTGTCATATATTCGAGGTCGTCATAATCCTGAGCCACTACTAGCTGATCATCGGCGAAACATAAAGTATACAAGGTGGTTTCGTCCAACGGAATTCCCATGTTTTGACATTTTCTCTTCAATACTTTAAGGACTTGTTCCAAGTATATCTTGAAGAGCGTAGGCGAGATACAGCAACCTTGTTTAAGACCTTTATTTACTTGAAAGCCTTTCGTTAGTTTTGCTTTTATTTTAACTTTTGCCTTACTATTGCGGTATAACTCTTTGATGACCTTAATTAGTTGTACGCTTATGTTAGTTCTATTTTTTGCTGTATCCAGTTGTTCCAGCATTTTGATTAGTTCTTCTTTCTTATCTGTTATTAAGGCGTTATCGTCAGCATATCTTAGGTGGTTTAAGTAATGTCCGCTTACTTTGATGCCTATTTCTTCCCACTCTAAATTTTTTAAAACATCTTCTAAGGCCTGGTTAAATAATTTAGGAGATCTTGTATCATCCTGTCTGACCCCTCTTTTTGTGTGAATTGGCTACTGCTGTAGTGTCCATCAATGTAGGAAAATTTCTGAAAGGCTTTTATTTATTTGTTTTTATTTAACTTGCTTTTTTTCAGCTCTACAGACTCAACAAATGTGGGCACTAGAAAACAACATAGTTCTCCTAGCTTCTGGGGCAAACGATGCAAAAAACGGGGCTGGGGGAAGCGGAATATATTTAGGTAAGTTTTTTTTATAATTAATAACTGTTTGTTGACACACTTTTTTGATAATTTTTATTAGTCTTTGTTTATATTTTTTATATATTACACGGGTATTTATTTTTCATTATGTCTCAAGAATTTGTTATTTTCTTACTCTGTCTACATACCGAAAGAAAAAGATTTTCTTACCATTTCGATTGGTTTTTAAGGCCTTATAACCGCGTGGCCTGCTTTCTCTCTAGAGGTAGGATTTTTGTATGGGCCATAAGGATTGCATGGGAGAACAGACCAACGTTGCTAGTTTAGTGAAAATCAGTATATCAGTATAATGTGCTACACAAGACGCTAGCGCTACCAAGTCCACTTTCAATCCCTGACTTCGCATGCGCAGAGCTACCAATATTATTTACCACATGTATTAGAATAGATGAATACAGGGTGATTTTCACTTGAATGATTCTAACCACATGAAAATAGAAAGTTTCAAAAACCTAACCTAACAAAACCTAATCAAATCTAACCGAACCGAACCAAAGGAAACTGAACCAATAATTTTTTTCAAAAAAAAAACTTTCCTGACTTCCTGCCCGGGATCCTAGAGGATGTGAATCCGAACCGAACCAAACCGAACCTAACTAAACTGAACCAAACCTAACCTAACCAAACTAAACTACAACACGTACTGCTAATTAGGTTTAGTTGGGTAGGGTTAGGTTTGGATAGGTTCGGTTCGGTACGGTCCGGTTCGGATTCACATCCTCTAGGATCCCAGCTAGGAAGTCAGGAAAGTTTTTTTTTTGAAAAAAAAATATTGATTTAGTTTTCTTTGGTTCGGTTCGGTTAGATCTGATTAGGTTTCGTTAGGTTAGGTTTTTGAAACTTTCTATTTTCATGTGGTTAGAATCATTCAAGTGAAAATCACCCTGTACATCTATTCTAATACATGAGGTAAATAATATTGGTAGATCTACGCATGCGAAGTCAGGGATTGGAAGTGGACTTGGTAGGGCTAGCGTCTTGTATCCGCTACTTGGTTCGCGAAAGGTCAACTTTTCAGTTTTATGTAAGTGCATTAATCAAACGGGGTGATAAACAACCAGAATAATACCTGAAAATTCTGCTTGTTCCTAAATGTAAATAATTCACTTACTTTTACAAACAAACATAATTTTAAAGTGTAATTCTTGTTATTGATTTTCGTTTCCCATTCACTAAAGTCAATTTTTTTACACCACAGTTTACCAATCTATTGGTAAGCTAACTATTATTTAATTTTAGATTTTTGTTAATCGGCCATTTCAAGCGATTTGGATTTTTCTTATAAAATATAAAAGTGCATTAAAATATATTTTTAATGCACTTAATGGTAGAACCAATATAAATCTTATCTACGTTTCAAGCCAAAAGATTCAGGAGAACAAAAACATGTTACTAGATGTATAGTGAGTTGGGGTCCTTTGCTCCACACTGAATTCTTAACGGCGAAATAAAACTACGTTTTTAGCAAAAATGCAGTCTGTATTTCTTACCCTTGACGCGTTTCGGTCTTAGCGACCATAATCATAAGGGCTTAAACAAAGTGTCGAAGAAGTCCTTCTTGCAAACGCCACATCATCTTAACTTAAATTCAGCCCTTATGATTATGGTCGCTAAGACCGAAACGCGTCAAGGGTAAGAAATACAGACTGCATTTTTGCTAAAAACGTAGTTTTATTTCGCCGTTAAGAATTCAGTGTGGAGCAAAGGACCCCAACTCACTATACATCTAGTTAAAAATGCTCCATCTAGGAGAGTACCACAATGCAATGGAAAAACATGTTAACCTCTCGATTTTAGGTCTGTGTCCGAAAAAATGTTGGAAATTGGTCACACCCATCAAAACAATATAAGAAAGATATCTATAACAAAACATTAATCATTAATTTATTGTTAAAATTAGTTCGTCGTTATTGTTCCCTTTAATTTAGTTGAAAAAAATATTCCATAATTCTTAAGGTTTTTTTGTCCCGTCCACCACCGTCCCGTCCCGTCCACAACCAATAAATATTATTTTTTCGTCACGAATTCTTATAGAAAATTTATTTCTTAATCAATTAGTGTGATTTACTAATATTTTGTTATAAACTAAAAACTATATCTTTTTTCTTAAAACAACCATTTCAGAAATTTTTGTTGTTTTTATGTTAACTAAAATGATACGGATGTTTCCTGTCCCGTCCACAACCGTCATTTATTGATATTATCTCTTCTATAAAAACATGTTGCTTGCATTTATATTTTCCAAAATATTGTCTAATTAATGAAGAATATATTTGCGAATTTTGGTGTTAAAATATTACATAACAAATTGGCCACAATTTTTTTTGGATGTCCTATTTTGTGATTTGTCCCGTCCACATGCTTGCAATGGCCGTAATGCATCTTTAGTCCAACCCTAACAAAGGTAATGGTAGTTCACAGTAAACGTAGCGTGGTTATAGGACGCGGGAGGGTATTCCAGACCTCACGTGGGCGGCAGAGGCGGTATTGAGCCTCAAAAGTAGTTCCGCGGAGCTCATTTAGTACCTTTTCAAGACAAATTTCATAATTATAATTAGTAATGCCTTTTAAACCAAAAACGAAAATTTTTAAAAAATATTGAAGTTATGTTACTTTAAATGCTCGCAGGCGACAAGCGCCACAGGCAAAAATGTTTTAAATATAAAAGGATCATTTTTAAACAAAAATCGATACAAGAAAAGTTGATAGTTTTAAGGTAAAATTGGTTAATTAATACTTTTAACTAACCCTTTTTTTAAAACCAAAATCTAATGCCGACATAAAACTTGTGTATCTTATTGGGGTAAAATCGTTTAAGATGTTCTTGAGACAGACAATTTATTTTATTATGTGTGTTTTTTGAACTAAATAACTCACATTTAATAAAATTTGAAAAATAAAATGTTCACTTTTTTAATAGTCCACTTCTTGTATGGTGACCAGTCAAGTAATAATTCTCGCCCTAAAAAAATGTTTCAGATTGTCCGCCCCCTGACGAGTGCGACCGCATGCGCCTGTAGTAATTTATCAAGGTTACCTTTGACAACACTGCAAAGCTTTCTGCGGGACTCGGGCGTATTGCGGTCTCTTTTTAATAAATGCTATACTCTCTCTGTTTTTTATCCTCTTATGGAAATTCAACCCCCTAAATGTCAATTTGTTCACGCGGTATATTCTTAGCTTTTAGAAAAAAGAAGGTGATACATGTGACGTAAACCATTCTATGTTTAATTGTTACAATTTAATGATTGTTACAGTAAACTTATTGCATTCTATAAAATTTAGGGAAATAAATTGTGTTCATTTTCAAGTACATTTTCTTACTATACAGGGTGTAACTAAATAAGTGTAAAACATTTAAGAGGGTGATTCCTCATCTAAAAAAAGATAGGATCTTTCATATAAAGAAACTTCATTGGAGCATCCCTTGTTAAGATACAGCCCCTTAAAGGGGGTATATAAAATTTGTTTAACAATTTTTTTCACAACCGCTAAAAAAGTTATAATATTGAAATTAACCTAACATTTCCTGCTACCAAAAAGACATTTAGCCGGTAATTTATTTGGTTTACCCCATGGTTGTAAGGGGTGGAAAAGGCAACCCCTAAAATTTATTTCCAATGTAATTTTTTGTCTTATTATTTGTTTACTATTTAAATACTCTGCCAATATATGGGCCCCTAAGCTCACACTAGGTACTATAGTTATAGTGTACGTGTGAGCTAATATAACTAAAAACTGAAATATATTTTATTCAACTCCAGACTAAACTACCTTTTGTTTGATACCACACAAGCCATGTTTTGACTTAAACTCAAATTTTTGAAAACTACCCCCACCCTTAAAAAAAACAAAAACTATAATGTATTTTGTTAAACTCCGGACTCAATTACCTTTCGTTTGATATCACACACGCCATATTTTCACTTGAACTCTAATTTTTGAAATATACCGCCACCCTTTTTTTAAAATAAATTAAAATGTATTTTGTTTAACTCCAGACTCAATTATCTTTCGTTTGATATCACACACGCCATATTTTCACATAAACTTTAATTTTTGAAATTTACCCCCACCCTTTTATTTGGTTTGTGTTCGGTGGATTTTGTTCATTTTTAAATGGGACCATCTCGACCCAAGACCCAGCCTAGGTACCAAATTTCACTAAAATCGGCCAAGCGGTTTTTGAGTTATGCGCGTTGGTCGTTACAGACAGACAGACAGACATACAGACAGACAGACAGACAGACAGACAGACGGCGCAACAAAAAAGTTTCAAAATCATCTGAAACGCAAAGATATATAAAATTTTTTGAAATCGGAGCAACTTTTTTTTTCGAAAAAATTAGGATCACCATAGCTCACACTACTATAGTATAGTACATGTGTGAGCTAAAATGTATTTCCTATAGCCTGTTTCATTGTAAACAAAAAATGTCTCTTGGATTTTTTGCCCAAAATAAACCAGTTCGCAGCAAAAAATTATTTTACAAACAGTTACAGAGATACATCGTCACAAATGTTATGTACCCCCTTTAAGGGGCTGTATCTTAACAAGGGATGCTCCAATGAAGTTTCTTTATATGAAAGATCCTATCTTTTTTTCGATGAGGAATCACCCTCTTAAATTTTTTACACTTATTTAGTTACACCCTCTATATTACTTTCCAACAAATTATGCTGTAAAAAACAACTAAAATTGACAACTAATTTTTAGGTAAAGAAGGTCCACTGCAAAGTGACATATTCCGCGAAACAGAAACTAAAGTTTTCTATCAAAAAATTCCAATTAATGACATGAACGGTACTGATTTGACAGCTGACAATGTCACAAGTGACGTAGACTTGTTATCTAAAAATATGGATGGATTTTATATGTTGATTGATCCTTCAATTAAAGGTAATAGTGTGTAGAATTACCAAAATAGAGAATTATTGAAAAAAAGCCAGGCTATAATAGTGCTATATATGAACCGGAATAAATAGTGCCTTCTTTTATTAATTGACAATAAACGACGAAAGTTTTAAATTCGACTTTGGTGCTCTCCTCTTTTGGCGATAATCAAGCTTTACCTGGTCGAGTAAGTTGCTGTAGTAAGCCGCGTTTATTGTTATTCGCTCGTGCAAAAAATCGACCAACAAAACTCCTCTCCAGTCCCAGAAAACCGTCGCTAAAACTTTGCCTGTAGAAATGATGGTACATACGTTGTCGACACGCTCACGGCCGTCGTTAATTTCTTTGCACCAAGTTTCTACAGGTACCCACGAAAGTGTCAGCAGGTTTCAAGTTTTCGCGTGTAAGAAATTTAATGATTATTCTTTGCGCAACACTGCTGTGTACCTTCTTCTCGCTAATTGCGATTGCTCCTGGCCAAATGAGCATCGCGGCACTACCAGCCGCCTACATGCTGCTGAATATCCCTACTCCAAAATTATAACTGCCACGTTCATCCTGAATGACTTTTCCGTTAGTAACTTTAAAAGGCTTGTTAATATTTGATCCACCCTCGTATTTGGTAGAATGTAACTTCTTCTTCTCTTCCCTTTACAGAACACAATTCAGCAATTCTAGAGATCAATGGGACAACTAACAATTCAACATCCTTATCTGTCAAACGTCAAGTATGTCATGGCAAGTCCCCCAACAGATTGTGCTGTGAATTTGACATACTTTATAGCAGGGAATCAGTCAATGACACTTTAAAAAACTGTAAGTAACGGTTTTATTTAAAAAAATTACAATCTGACCACTATTTTTACGATAAAACTACTACTACTATGTCGGTTTAGAACGTTTTTCTACGTTGTCCAACGCCTATTCTCCACCTCCTTCGATTCTGACAATCATCTGTCAGATTTTTTTGACTCATTGATCTTTGGATTGACCGTTGCCATTCTAGTTTAGGACGCTCTCTTTTTCTGCGCCCTATTGGTTGCCATTCTTGGACCTGCTTTGGTAATCTTTCGTCGTTCATCCGTTGTACATGGCCGTACCATACCAGTTGCCTTTTAGTGATGTCATCCGTTATGCTTCCCTCGATTCCCATTCTTTCTTTTATGATCTCATTTCTTATGTGATCTATTCTAGATATTCTCATTGATCTTCGTATTGCATCCATTTCGACACTTTCCATTTTTGTTTTGTATTTTTATGTTACGCGACAAGTTTCTATTCCATACAACAGCGTGCTTTTCACCATTGTTTCATATATGTTAAATTTTACATTCTTTTTTATCTCTCTGCTCCATAAAATACTGTTAAGACATCCAATAACCTTTTTTGCTTTTACTGTTCTTTTTACCAGTTCTTTACAGTCTGTTCCTGTCTTATCAAATGTTACACCCAAGTATACATACTCATTGTATGGAGATATTGTTTGTCCATTGTCTAGTTCTAACTCACTTGATTCTTTTCCAATGCATAAGTACTGTGTCTTGTCCACGGTCACTGTTAATCCCCACTTTTGGTATTCTTCCGATAAAACTAAAAAAGGTATAAATTATAAAATAAGAAAACAAACAAATAAGAAAAACAAATCAAAATCAAATCGAAGTTGATTCCTTTTTTTTTGTTGACAACGTTTGTTTAATTTTATTTTTACAGATAAGAGCTACGTTTACCAAATGGTGACATTTAATGGAGTAAGAACTTATTCAGGACTTTACAATGGAGGAGTGGAAACTTGTGGACTTGTTGCTTGTTTAAACAAGACTGTAGCATCCTGTGGACAAAGGTAATTATTATACATTATATTTTTTTATTATATTTTTTGTTTATATTTTTATATTATATTTTTCAATTATTACTCAGGTACAGTGAAACCTCTTTTTGTGGACACCTCTACTAAGCGGACACTCCCTTTAGGCGGACAAATTTGTTGGAACCAAGCTTTTCCCTATTTCTTTACATGTGAAATTCACTCCTATAACCGGACACTCTAATAACCGGACACGGATAATTTTTTTTGGTTTAAAAATTTTGAAACCTCCCTTAACCGGACGCGAACCTCTGACAACGGAACGGAGCGCTGCACGACATGGGCATAAATATTATGTATGTTGGCAACAACGCACTTTGCAGCCGGGGAATAACCTCTTTCCGTTTTAGTGCGGAGACTAAATACTTCTGTCGTATTTACAACATATTTTATTCGGCGGGACTGCTGTCTTTTATTTTTGTTATTCAGTTGGGTAGTAATACATCTCTTTGAAATGGTGCCCACTAAAAAACTTCTTAGTTTACGTGAAAAAATGGAAGTTTTTAACGTTTCGCAGAAGGAACATCTACTAGCATGAAAGATCGCTGAAAAATTTAATATCGGAAAAACTCAAGCAGCGGAAATTGTTAATAAATATGGATGATTCTATCAAAAGTGGGCTATATGGATATCATTTTTGGTCATTGCCTTTAAATAACAGTACAGCACAGTAAATAATTTTGTTTTTTTTTAAATTTATGTAACTAATTAGCTGTAAGCTAAGAAACATTTATTTTCCCGAATTTGAGGAATTATTGCATAAAAGTTCCAGAGGGATGACTACCAGAGGAATGAGTTTTTTAATGGTTTTCTAATTTAAATCAAAATCTATTTAGACTACTTAACTTAAGTTTTATATAAACAAAGTTCCTATACTTATAATTTTAAAACAATCAACAAAAAAATTATACTATTGATATCAGTCGAATATTAACTTACCAGAGGAATGATAATTGAAGCGTTCCTTTTTGATTTCTCCGAAAAAAACTAATTTTCTGCCGAAAATAAAAAGATCTATAACTTAAACCAAACTAAAGTTGACATTATTTGTCACAACTTGTCACCCTCACAAGTAAATTGGATATCCAGGGCCGTCTCTTTCTCGAGAAATTAACCAATTGTATTCACAAATATTGTGTTATTAAAAATGGAGCACGTTTAAAATTCTAAAATTTTCCGGAGAAGATGTAAATTCGGATTTTCAAAAATATGACTGCAAACTTAAGTTTTATGAATTTTTTGATAAATACTTAAGACTTGGTTAAATATTATTTATTAGGATATTTTTTTAATTTGAGTTTTTAATATTTGGTTTGGGACTGGGAGGTATTTGCTTTGTGATAAAAAAAATTATTAACTTGCAATTTTTTTTATACATTAATCTCAAATGCTCTAAATTTTTTCAGTGGTATATGAGGTTTGTCAAAAATATGAGTTTTGGTCAAGAGTAAATAACCTTTAAATTTGACAATATCGAAAAATGCAAGTATATCCATTTAAATTAAAACTTCAAATTATTTTATTTTTTAATCACAAGAGATAGTCTGATATTTTAATTTAAATGGATGGCATATTTAAACGTAATTTTTAATTCTGATCAACTTTTTTTAGTAACATTTTTTGATATTCTCAAATTGAAAGGTAATTTACTATTGAGCAAAACTCATATTTTTTGACAAACCTTGTATACCACTGAAAAAATTTGATATTTGATGACTGTATTCTAATTTTTAGATAATGCAGAACTTTTTATGAAGAATAACTTTTTTTCCTAAAATTAATAATTTTCCATATGATTCCAACCTCATAAGCGGACACCTCCAATAAGCGGACACCTCCCAATAAGCGGACACCTCTAATAAGCGGACAAAATCGACAAAACCGTGAGTGTCCCCTTATAGGAGGTTTCACTGTATTTTTAAATTATTTTAAAAAATTTATTCTCGAAATAACAATGTTAACAAAAATGAAGAAAAATTATTGATTATTATTTATTTTTCTTAGGTTTATTTGCTGTAATAGATTATCATCATGGCAATTCTAATTTTCCTTTTCAGATTCTCTAATTACACAGAAATAATTTGGCCAATTACTTTCCACCGGATCAACGTCACGGGTAATTTTAGCCAATCACAAAAGAGAATTCAGTTCCCAACTAGTCTTCTGAGTTCTATCCGACCAATCCCGCCCAAGTTTACTTCTTGGACGAAAAAATTGAGTGCTACAGGGAGGGTTTTGAGGACACATACGTTGAATACATCTCAAAGCAGGTAAAAAAAATATTTGATGATATTTTGCAAGTTTCGTTTTTTTTTTTAATTTAATATTATTACACCCTTAGTATAATGTCATGTTCTTATCTTGTTTTTCGAATCTAGATGGCTCGACAATAGCACAACTGTTTGCTTTTCTATTCTATTCTATACTATTCTTTTGTTCATTGAATGTATCGTTTCTAAAATATGAATTTTCAAAGTTTCGCTAAAAGAAGCCTATGGGATTTCATACCTTACTACTACTATGTCGGTGTAGAACGTTTTTCTACCTTGTCCGACGCCTATTCTCCACCTCCTTCAATCCTGAGAATCATCTTCTGTCAGGACGCCCTCTTTTTCTGCGCCCTATTGGTTGCCATTCACATAAGTAGTGTATGCTCAAAACTTAATACATGCTACTTCATGATCAAGTCACTTAAAAACTCTCTCAGTACAAAAAATCTCATTACTGTGTATTATGCTAATGCATACTCGGCTCTAGCCTATGGTGTGGCAGTATGGGGTAGTGCTCAGGATGTGGAAAGAGTATTGGTAGGTCAAAAGAGACTTATAAGATTAATTTTCAATATACCCTACAACGGTACTTGTCGCTCTGCATTTAAGG
Source organism: Aspidapion aeneum (assembly GCA_963576565.1). Lineage (NCBI taxonomy): Eukaryota > Metazoa > Arthropoda > Insecta > Coleoptera > Brentidae > Aspidapion > Aspidapion aeneum. The sequence goes on from OY755046.1 coordinate 70,613,201, forward strand.
ATAATAAAATTATGACAATAACAAGTATTTACATATATAAACTACTCATTTTCATTTTTCAACACCAAAATATTTTTACATTAAATAGTTCTTATCACAACTATCCAACTAGAAGTCGTAACCACTTCAGCATCCATAAACACAACCATGAGTATATAAAAAAAAGTACTCATTATCTTGGATGCAAATTCTTTAACTTGTTGCCAAACAAAATCAAACAAACTACGTCGCTGCCAAGATTCAAAAAAGAAATCAAAAATCTTTTATTAAATGAAACTTTTTATAGTTTAATTGAATTTGAAAACTATGTTGGGCAGAAGGTAAATTTTTGTTCTCAATATTTATATACATATATATACAAATCTTATAAATGTGTTTTCGTTTTTATTTTTTTAAATATTTACACTATTATTATTTACACTTAATGTTATATTTTTTGTATTTGACTTATCTTATCTACATTATTGTAGCTGAAAAGATTAATAAAGTTGTCTATTGTCTATTGTCTATAAGACCTGCTTTGGTAATCTTGCGTCGTTCATCCGTTGTACATAGCCGTACCATTTCTTTTATGATCTGTGCTAGATATGCTCATTGATCTTATTGCATCCATTTCGACACTTTCCATTTTTGCTTAGTATTTTTCTGTTACGCGACAAGTCTCTATTCCATACAACAGCATGCTTTTTACCATTGTTTCATATATGTTAAATTTTACATTCTTTTTTATCTCTCTGCTCCATAAAATACTGTTAAGACATCCAATAACCTTTTTTGCTTTAACTATTCTTTTTTCCAGTTCTTTACAGTCTGTTCCTGTCTTATCAAATGTGACATCCAAGTATACATACTCAATGCATGGAGATATTGTTTGTCCATTGTCTAGTTCTAACTGACTTGTTTCGTTTCCAATACATACACATACATACATACATATTTCATACCTTAAAAAACCGTAAATCCCTTTTTATAGAATCTTAACTCATTATGTGTTTTTTCGCATCTGAATGGCCCGAAGATACCCCCAACTCGAAGCTTTGAAAAATGAAAGCTGATGAAAAATATGAATTATAAAAAGATTGACAATATGGGGCTGATGCAATTTTTTATTATTTTTTTTTAGATTGTTAACTTTTGGCATTTTTGGAAGGGACTTTGCTAGAGATTGGGATCCTATAAGACCCTCCGTTCATCCAACCAACGCTTCTAACACTCAACCTCTCGTTTATTCCATTTTGTTTTTAATATTTAATATTATCCTCTTAAAAATTCTTCTTTAACTTAGAATAACAACTATTGAAAGTTTATATTGTTTTATTATTCAGAATTCCTCATTTGTCCCTATTAAAGTAAAATTATATACTTTCTAAAATATACATTTCAAAGTGTCGCAATGTGCAGCCTATGAAATTTCATATCTTAAAAAACCTTAAATGACGTTTTTCGGAATCTTTTATACTATATACTGTGTAGTTTTTTCGTATCTAGTAGGACCAACAATATCCCAACTCAGTGCTTTTGTTTGTAATATGTATAGTTTCTAAAATATGAATTTTCAAAGTTTCGCCAAAAGAAGCCTAGGGGATTTCATCCCTTAAAAAACCGTAAATGACGTTTTTTGGAATCTTAAATCATTGTTTTTTTTTGGTATCTTATTGGGCCGAAGATACCCCAACTCGGAGCTTTGAAAAATGAAAGCTGATGAAAAATATGAATTATAAAAAGATTGACAATATGGGGCTGATGCAATTTTTTATTATTTTTTTTTAGATTGTTAACTTTTGGCATTTTTGGAAGGGACTTTGCTAGAGATTGGGATCCTATAAGACCCTCCGTTCATCCAACCAACGCTTCTAACACTCAACCTCTCGTTTATTCCATTTTGTTTTTAATATTTAATATTATCCTCTTAAAAATTCTTCTTTAACTTAGAATAACAACTATTGAAAGTTTATATTGTTTTATTATTCAGAATTCCTCATTTGTCCCTATTAAAGTAAAATTATATACTTTCTAAAATATACATTTCAAAGTTTCGCAATGTGCAGCCTATGAAATTTCATATCTTAAAAAACCTTAATTGACGTTTTTCGGAATCTTTTATACTATATACTGTGTAGTTTTTTCGTATCTAGTAGGACCAACAATATCCCAACTTAGTGCTTTTGTTTGTAATATGTATAGTTTCTAAAATATGAATTTTCAAAGTTTCGCCAAAAGAAGCCTAGGGGATTTCATCCCTTAAAAAACCGTAAATGACGTTTTTTGGAATCTTAAATCATTGTTTTTTTTTGGTATCTTATTGGGCCGAAGATACCCCAACTCGGAGCTTTGAAAAATGAAAGCTGATGAAAAATATGAATTATAAAAAGATTGACAATATGGGGCTGATGCAATTTTTTATTATTTTTTTTTTTAGATTGTTAACTTTTGGCATTTTTGGAAGGGACTTTGCTAGAGATTGGGATCCTATAAGACCCTCCGTTCATCCAACCAACGCTTCTAACACTCAACCTCTCATTTATTCCATTGTGTTTTTAATATTTAATATTATCCTCTTAAAAATTTTTCTTTAACTTACAATAACAACTATTGAAAGTTTATATTGTTTTATTATTCAGAATTCCTCATTTGTCCCTATTAAAGTAAAATTATATACTTTCTAAAATATACATTTCAAAGTTTCGCAATGTGCAGCCTATGAAATTTCATATCTTAAAAAACCTTAAATGACGTTTTTCGAAATCTTTTATACTATATACTGTGTAGTTTTTTCGTATCTAGTAGGACCAACAATATCCCAACTCAGTGCTTTTGTTTGTAATATGTATAGTTTCTAAAATATGAATTTTCAAAGTTTCGCCAAAAGAAGCCTAGGGGATTTCATCCCTTAAAAAACCGTAAATGACGTTTTTTGGAATCTTAAATCATTGTTTTTTTTTTGGCATCTTAATGGGCCGAAGATACCCCAACTCGGAGCTTTGAAAAATGAAAGCTGATGAAAAATATGAATTATAAAAAGATTGACAATATGGGGCTGATGCAATTTTTTATTATTTTTTTTTTAGATTGTTAACTTTTGGCATTTTTGGAAGGGACTTTGCTAGAGATTGGGGTCCTATTAGACCCTTCATTCTTCCAACCAACGCCTCTAACACCCAACCTCTCGTTTATTCCATTTTGTTTTTAATATTTAATATTATCCTCTTAAAAATTCTTCTTTAACTTAGAATAACAACTATTGATAGTTTATATTGTTTTATTATTCAGAATTCCTCATTTGTCCCTATTAAAGTAAAATTATATACTTTCTAAAATATACATTTCAAAGTTTCGCAATGTGCAGCCTATGAAATTTCATATCTTAAAAAACCTTAAATGACGTTTTTCGAAATCTTTTATACTATATACTGTGTAGTTTTTTCGTATCTAGTAGGACCAACAATATCCCAACTCAGTGCTTTTGTTTGTAATATGTATAGTTTCTAAAATATGAATTTTCAAAGTTTCGCCAAAAGAAGCCTAGGGGATTTCATCCCTTAAAAAACCGTAAATGACGTTTTTTGGAAACTTAAATCATTGTTTTTTTTTGGTATCTTATTGGGCCGAAGATACCCCAACTCGGAGCTTTGAAAAATGAAACCTGATGAAAAATATGAATTATAAAAAGATTGACAATATGGGGCTGATGCAATTTTTTATTATTTTTTTTTTAGATTGTTAACTTTTGGCATTTTTGGCAGGGACTTTGCTAGAGATTGGGGTCCTATAAGACCCTCCATTCTTCCAACCAACGCCTCTAACACCCAACCTCTCGTTTATTCCATTTTGTTTTTAATATTTAATATTATCCTCTTAAAAATTCTTCTTTAACTTAGAATAACAACTATTGATAGTTTATATTGTTTTATTATTCAGAATTCCTCATTTGTCCCTATTAAAGTAAAATTATATACTTTCTAAAATATACATTTCAAAGTTTCGCAATGTGCAGCCTATGAAATTTCATATCTTAAAAAACCTTAAATGACGTTTTTCGAAATCTTTTATACTATATACTGTGTAGTTTTTTCGTATCTAGTAGGACCAACAATATCCCAACTCAGTGCTTTTGTTTGTAATATGTATAGTTTCTAAAATATGAATTTTCAAAGTTTCGCCAAAAGAAGCCTAGGGGATTTCATCCCTTAAAAAACCGTAAATGACGTTTTTTGGAAACTTAAATCATTGTTTTTTTTTGGTATCTTATTGGGCCGAAGATACCCCAACTCGGAGCTTTGAAAAATGAAACCTGATGAAAAATATGAATTATAAAAAGATTGACAATATGGGGCTGATGCAATTTTTTATTATTTTTTTTTTAGATTGTTAACTTTTGGCATTTTTGGCAGGGACTTTGCTAGAGATTGGGGTCCTATAAGACCCTCCATTCTTCCAACCAACGCCTCTAACACCCAACCTCTCGTTTATTCCATTTTGTTTTTAATATTTAATATTATCCTCTTAAAAATTCTTCTTTAACTTAGAATAACAACTATTGATAGTTTATATTGTTTTATTATTCAGAATTCCTCATTTGTCCCTATTAAAGTAAAATTATATACTTTCTAAAATATACATTTCAAAGTTTCGCAATGTGCAGCCTATGAAATTTCATATCTTAAAAAACCTTAAATGACGTTTTTCGAAATCTTTTATACTATATACTGTGTAGTTTTTTCGTATCTAGTAGGACCAACAATATCCCAACTCAGTGCTTTTGTTTGTAATATGTATAGTTTCTAAAATATGAATTTTCAAAGTTTCGCCAAAAGAAGCCTAGGGGATTTCATCCCTTAAAAAACCGTAAATGACGTTTTTTGGAAACTTAAATCATTGTTTTTTTTTGGTATCTTATTGGGCCGAAGATACCCCAACTCGGAGATTTGAAAAATGAAAGCTGATGAAAAATATGAATTATAAAAAGATTGACAATATGGGGCTGATGCAATTTTTTATTATTTTTTTTTTAGATTGTTAACTTTTGGCATTTTTGGAAGGGACTTTGCTAGAGATTGGGATCCTATAAGACCCTCCGTTCATCCAACCAACGCTTCTAACACTCAACCTCTCATTTATTCCATTGTGTTTTTAATATTTAATATTATCCTCTTAAAAATTCTTCTTTAACTTAGAATAACAACTATTGAAAGTCTATATTGTTTTATTGTGCAAAATTACTGATTTGTTACTATTAAACTAAATACGCTGCCAATATATGGGCCCCTAAGCTCACACTAGGTACTATAGTTATAGTTTACGTGTGAGCTAATATAACTAAAAACTGAAATATATTTTATTCAACTCCAGACTAAATTACCTTTTGTTTGATACCACACAAGCCATGTTTTGACTTAAACTCAAATTTTTAAAATCTACCCCCACCCTTAAAAAAAGCAAAAACTAAAATGTTATTTGTTAAACTCCGGACTTAATTACCTTTCGTTTGATATCACACACGTCATATTTTCACTTAAACTCTAATTTTTGAAATATACCCCCACCCTTTTTTAAAATACATTAAAATGTATTTTGTTTAACTCCAGACTCAATTGCCTTTCGTTTGATATCACACACGCCATATTTTCACATAAACTCTAATTTTTGAAATATACCCCCACCCTTTTATTTGGCTTGTGTTTGGTGGATTTTGTTCATTTTTAAATGGGACGATCTCGACCCAAAACCCAGCGTAGGTACCAAGTTTCATTAAAATCGGACAAGCGGTTTTTGAGTTATGCGCGTTGGTCGTTACAGACAGACAGACAGACGGCGCAACAAAAAAGTTTCAAAATCATCTGAAACGCAAAGATATATAAAAATTTTTGAAATCGGAGCAACTTTTTTTTTCTCGAAAAAATTAGGATCACCATAGCTCACACTACTATAGTATAGTATATGTGTGAGCTAAAAACTGGAGTGCTATGTAACGAATGTTGTTTAGTGTTGCTTAGTTAGCATTGTGATTTTGAAACTGACAAATAATTTTATTCCTCGATAAAATTGTTTCATAATAATGAATCCTTTCTTTGGCTTCCTTAAAAGACAAATAAAATTCAAGCAATATTTGTTAGTTTGATTTAGTTTTATCAAAAATTTTCATAAACAAACTATTCACCGTGTTTATCGCTGGCCCTTTTAACAAAGTTCAACGGGATATGGCTTTCAAAATAAACATTTAAAATATAATTAATAAATAACTGCCAAGATAATAAAACGACATTATTAATCATTATATGTATATATTGGAATTGAAAATCATTATTTCTTATGCAAATTTAGAAAATTTTGAAAAAAAATGGTTTTTTTAGCTGTCTAACGTCTCTCCCCCCCTCGTAACGCATTTTCAATAAAAAAAAACACATGAAAATCTGAGGTCACGGCAGTGCGTCGCCAAGTTCGCGCGCCGTAACCATCTTTTCTGGAAACATTTCAGCCGATATTTGACCTACCTAAAACTCTACCTCGGAATGAGCTACGAATCTCAAACTTTGCACAGTCGGAGTTCTTCATAGAGTTAACAACCACTCCAAGTTTCATGGAATTCCATAAAGTGGTAAAGTAGTTACGAAATTTCAAAAAACGTCGAAATTGCCACTCACTTACTCACTCATGTATAGATCATCAATATTCTACTGTACTTCCAGACATGCTACAAAGCTGAAATTTGGCAGACTGATAGAAATTATGACCAAACCCCTGGAAAAAATCAAAAAACCCCAAAATTTTTATTTGCTCCCCTTCCCTATACATTTAAAGTTATGTAAAATTAGCATCGCCCACTTCCAGAAATGCTAGAGAGTTGAGCTTTGGCAGACTGATAGGAACTATGATAAAACTATAGGAAAAAATCAAAAAACGCCAAAATTTTAATTTACTCCCCTCCCCTATACATTTAAAGTTATGTAAAAGTAGCATTGCCCACTTCCAGAAATGCTAGAGAGTTGAGCTTTGGCAGACTGATAGGAACTATGATAAAACTAAAAGAAAACACCCCAAAATTCTAATTTACTTCCCTCCCCTATAAATGTAAAGTTAAGTAAAAGTAACATTGCCTACTTCCAGACATACTAGAGAGCTGAGCTTTGGAAGACCGATAGTAACTATGATAAAGTTATAGAACAAAATTAAAACACCCCAAAATTCTAATTTACTTCCTTCCCCTATTAATGTAAAGTTAGGTAAAAGTAACACTGCCCATGAACTTCCAGAAATGTTAGAGAGCTGAACTTTTTAAGACTGAAACACAATATGATAAAACTATATGAAAAAATTTAAAAACACCAACATTTTAATTTACTTCCCTCTCCTATAAATGTAAATTTATATAAAACTAACATTGCCCACTTCCAGAAATGCTAGAGAGCTGAGCATTGGAATACTGATAGAAATTATGATAAAACCATGGTAAAAAATTTAAAAAGTCCAATATTTTCATTTATTCTCCTCCCCTATAAATGTAAAGTTATGTAAAAGTAACATTACCCACTTCCAGAAACGTTAGAGAGCTGAGCATTGGAAGACTGATAGGAAGTATGATAAAACTATAGGACAAAATTTAAAAACACGACAATTTGAATTTATTTCCCTCTCCTATACATGTAAAGTTATGTAATAGTAACATTGTGCACTTTCAGAAACGCTAGAGAGCTGAGCTTTGGAAGGCTGATAGGAACTACGATAAAACCATGGAAAAAAATTAAAAAATATCAAAAATTTAAGTAAGGCCTTGCAAAAGTTTTGAACAATATTCCGCATATTTTACTACTTTAAAAATTAAGTATTTTCCAATTCCTCTAAAAAAGAAGTGAAATCATAACAAAAACATTTCATGTAAAAAAAAGCCAAGTACGCGAAAATGGCATTCCGTAAAAAGAATTGAGATAAAAGTAAAGCCAAGTTCTCCAATACAAATTTCAAAATGAAAGGTTCTTGCTAGTTTGGAAATATATTTTAAACTTGGCTATTACGATTGTAAATGACCCTTAGGCACAGTGCTAAATTGAACATAAAGCATTTTGGCTGTAATAGCAAAGTTTAAAAAAACATTTTCAAACTAGTAAGAACCTTTCATTTTGAAATTTGTATTGGAGAACTTGGCTTTACTTTTATCTCAATTCTTTTTACGGAATGCCTTTTTCGCGTACTTGGCTTTTTTTTACATGAAATGTTTTTGTTATGATTTTTTTCGGTGTCCCTGACAAGCCAATTGTCAAATAGTTGTCAATTTTGCTCATGCTTTATCTGCATGAAAACGATCTGCCAACTGCAATAGCGTGCGGAAAAGTGATACTTTCCGCACTTGTTGGGAAATATACTATTCTAGCATTTATTGACATTATGAAAGATAAAGTACATATTAATTGCCGCAGGGGTTCAATATTCTGTTATTATTATAGAAAACCAATGTTGACTGTATTAGGGATATTCCATATAAATGCATGAATCGAAAAAAACAAAGACATATATGGATGATTCTACCAAAAGTGGGCTATATGGATATCATTTTTGGTCATTGCCTTTAAATAACAGTACAGCACAGTAAATAATTTTGTTTTTTTAAATGTATGTAACTAATTAGGTGTAAGCTAAGAAACATTTATTTTCCCGAATTTTAGGAATTATTGCATAAAAATTCCAGAGGGATGAGTACCAGAGGAATGAGTTTTTTAATGGTTTTCTAATTTAAATCAAAATCTATGTAGACTACTTAACTTAAGTTTTATATAAACAAAGTTCCTATACTTATAATTTTAAAACAATCAACAAAAAAATTATACTATTGATATCAGTCGAATATTTACTTACCAGAGGGATGATGATTGAAGCGTTCCTTTTTGATTTCTCCGAAAAAACTAATTTTCTGCCTAAAATAAAAAGATCTATAACTTAAACCAAACTAAAGTTGACATTATCTGTCACAACTTGTCACCCTCACAAGTAAATTAGATATCTAGGGCTGTCTCTTTCTCTAGAAATTAACCGGTGGTATTCACAATTATTGTGTTAATAAAAATGGAGCACGTTTAAAATTGTAAAATTTTCCGAGAAGATGTAAATTCGGATTTTCAAAAATATGACTGCAAACTTAAGTTTTATCAATTTTTTGATAAATAGTTAAGACTTGGTTAAATATTATTTATTAGAATATTTTTTTCAATTTGAGTTTTTAATATTCGGTTTGGGACTACACCAGAGGAATGAGGTATTTGCTTTGTAATAACAAAAATTATAAACTTGCAATTTTTTTTATACATTAAACTCAAATGCTCCATAAAGAAAACATTTCGTTTTAAATCTTATAACTAAAACTATGCTTCATTTGCAGTCTGTGTTTGAAAAATATGCATTCCCACTCCACAGCACCATTTTTGTAGAATCATCCATATACAGCTATAGAGATCATCAATTATTACTGTACGAGATGTGACTATTAAATTTTAAGACAGGCCCCCGTACTAACAGGTTTCAAATCTCCACGCCTCGGGCGGTTGGAGTTATTCACCTTGATGTGCCTTCTACTACCGCGCGCAATCTTGTCGCCTTTCCTCTACTAGTTTGGCTTACGCAGTAGTTTGAAGCGGATCGTGAATAGCTGATTTGCCGGAATTATGACAAACGAAAAAATTGAGTAACGTATTAATTTAAAGTTTTTTTTATTTTTATTTGTCAAACACACTGTGTTTTTTTTATTACAATCTAGTCAGTAAGACTAATTAGCAATTTTGTTTTAACTTAATTTACTAGAAAAGTCAGATTTAAACTTAGGGTTCACTCAACAGTTCTCCCCGCTTTGTTTAGTCTGTAACTCACAATTGTGTTGTGTTTATAGCATTATTTTGTTTTATGTGTAATTCACTTAGTTTACTAGCTCAAACGGCTTCACTCTTTTTAGTCGTCGAACTAGCATAGTATTGTCTAGAAGCTGAATTGCTTCCACATTCACATGCCGATGGAGTCTATCTTCATGGCTTTTTGCGTACTTTTTTATAGTCTCTGCTACAGTTTCGATTTTTAGATCTCGATGAAGGTCACTATTTCGAACGTACCAAGGTGCATTCACAATGTTTCTTAATACTTTATTTTGAAATCTCTGTACAACTAGAATGTTACTCTCTTTAGCACAACCCCATAGTTGAATACCATATGTCCATACTGGTTTCAGTATTTGTCTATAAAGCAGTAACTTATTATGAATTGTTAAATTGGACTTCCTTCCAATTAGCCAGTTCATTTTTCTATACCTTATCTTAAGTTCTTCTTTTTTTTCTTAACATGTGCTTTCCAGCGCAATTTGGCATCAAGTGTCATACCTAGATATTTTGCCTGATTCGAATATGGTGCTGGAATGTTGTTAATTGTTATTTGTATGTGATTTATATTTTTGTTTGTAAAATCAACATGAATTGATTTGGTTTCATTTAATTTTATTCGCCACTTTGTGGTCCAACTGTGAATTTGGGTGACTGCATCCTGAAGTTTTTCTATGCATTTTTCAATAGATTTTTCTACCGTCAATAAACCAGTATCATCGGCAAATGTTGCTAAGTGACAATTTTCTGGCTTTAGGATATCACAAGTGAATAATAAGTATAGATAAGGGCCTAGTACGCTACCCTGGGGCACGCCTGCTTGAATTTCTCTTAAATTTGAGTATGAGTCTTCCTGTTTTACTCTAAAATGTCTATCAGATATGTATGATGTAATTTAAAGTAAAACTCAAAAAACGGCTACTAAATACTTTCAAATGCTAAAAGATGTCTACGGAAAGCAGTGTATGTCTCGTGCAATGATTTTTATGTGGTATAAAAGCTTTTTCGAGGGTCGTGAAGAAGTTAAAGATGATGAACGAGAAAGGCGCTCCAGCACATCCATAACAGCGATGCTCATTGTTTTTTTTTCGATATTAGGGGTGTTACTCTTATTGAATGGGCGCGTGTGGGTCAAATAGTGAACCAACATTTATATTTGGAAGTATTAATGTAGCTAAGGCAACGTGTAAGGAAAAAACGTCCAGATTTGTGGAAGAACAACGCGTGGCTGCTCTACCAGGACAATGCACCGGCCCACAATGCCCTATCCATTAAAAAGTTTTTAGCTAATAAGAAGATCCCCGTCGTTAACCACCATATTCAACAGACTTGATGGGGGCCCTTGCGACCTCAACCTGTTTCCGAAAGTGAAAAAATCGTTAAAAGGAACCCGTTTTGAAATATTAGAACACGCTAAGGAAAAAACGACAAGACTTCTTAACAGCCTCTCTTCTAATGATTTCTAAAATTGCTTCCAACATTGGAAAAAACAACGGAATTAGTATTTAAATAAAGTAAATTTTTTACATGGAATAGCGACTTTTCGCGTAACAGAAAAATTCAAAACAAAAATAGAAAATGTCAAAATGGATGCAATAAAAGGATCAATAAGAATATCTATAACAGATCACATAAAAAATGAGATCATAAAAGAAATAATGGGAATCGAGGGAAGCATAACAGATGACATCACTAAAAGACAACTGATATGGTACGGCCATTTACAACGGATGAACGACGAAAGATCACCAAAGCAGGTCCTAAAATAGCAACCAATAGGGCACAGAAAAAAAAGTGTTTAATTGTAAAATTAAACAGATTTCTTTTTTAAATATTTTAAGTAAACCAAATTTAAATTATTTTAATCATTAGTTTTAGTTATTATTTAAACACAGGTGATCTTGAGAAATTGGGTTTTAATAACATAAACTAACCTTCTCAAGTTTACCTATTTAAATTATATAAATTATTTAGTTTATAAAACAACACATTATATGGAATTTTATATTTTACAATTTATCAATTTTTGAATATAAAAAGAGAGGATTTATTTCAATAAAGCAGATTCAACATTTGATTGTTGTTCTCACTATACCTACTTAGAGAGGGAGTGAAGCTGCTCCCTGGCAGTAAACTTTTTACTTTAATCCCGCTGCTTAACCAAGCCGAGTTAAGCAAGTGTAATTGTCAAGCACAGCTTGCACGAGAAAGTCCGTCCATTCTACAAGCTACAAAATGCCGTCCACCTGACTGAGTACTACTATCCGTACACTTGTCCGAAGCCCCTATTCAAGAGAGCTTCAAGCAGAGCGACCTTCCACGAGAAAGTGCGTCCATTGTACAAGCGTCAAAAAGCCGTCCACAGCCCGTACGACTATTCGTACACTTGTCCTGTCCGAAGCCACTACTCAAGAGAGCTTTAACCAGAGCGACCTTCCACGAGAAAGTCCATCCATTCTACAAGCGTCAGAAAACTGTCCACCTGCCCGTACGACTGTCCGTACACTTGTCTTGTCCGAAGCCGCTACGCAACCTTCATATTTAACAGGCCATCACCAACATAAACAAAAAAATCATTAAGAAGAAACCAGTACAAGAACCAACCGACCACAATGATAGGAAAAAATCTAGAAAGAATATTGCTAGAAAGACAGCTAAGAAGATACAAAATGGGCTCACACCTTCTAGATTGCCTTCTAGACATACATATAATGGAGTATGCGTCAGCACAAGAACTAATAAAGCTCCTACTGCATGCCGAAGATGTACTTGAATTTTCACAAGCGATTAAAGTCAATTGGGAGCCAATAATCATAAACATAATTTACCAGAAATGGGATGTCGAGACGCACATTTTACACCATGAATGGATAAACTACGAACTAGGCAGATTGCCCACATTGAACGAAGTCCTTCAGTACTTAATTAAAAGAATCAAAGAGTTGATCAAGAACCCATCAGCTGATTTTAAGTACAGTGAAATTTTTCAGATTCAACATTTGATAGTTGTTCTCTCTACTGTACCATAAGCCTTCTTGGTCATTGCAGGGAGTGAGGCTGCTCCCTGGCAGTAAACTTTTACTTTAGTCCCGTTGCTTAACCAAGCCGAGTTAAGCAAGTGTAATTGTCAAGCACAGCTTGCACGAGAAAGTCCGTCCATTCTACAAGCTACAAAATGCCGTCCACCTGACTGAGTACTACTATCCGTACACTTGTCCGAAGCCCCTATTCTAGAGAGCTTCAACCAGAGCGACCTTCCACGAGAAAGTCCGTCCATTGTACAAGCGTCAAAAAGCTGTCCACAGCCCGTACGACTATTCGTACACTTGTCCTGTCCGAAGCCACTACTCAAGAGAGCTTCAACCAGAGCGACCTTCCACGAGAAAGTCCATCCATTCTACAAGCGTCAGAAAACTGTCCACCTGCCCGTACGACTGTCCGTACACTTGTCTTGTCCGAAACCGCTACGCAACCTTCATATTTAACAGGCCAACACCAACATAAACAAAAAAAATCATTAAGAAGAAACCAGTACAAGAACCAACTGACCACAATGATAGGAAAAAATCTAGAAAGAATATTGCTAGAAAGACAGCTAAGAAGATACAAAATGGGCTCACACCTTCTAGATTGCCTTCTAGACATACATATAATGGAGTATGCGTCAGCACAAGAACTAAAAAAGCTCCTACTGCATGCCGAAGAGGTACTTGAATTTTCACAAGCGGTTAAAGTCAATTGGGAGCCAATAATCATAAACATAATTTACCAGAAATGGGATGTCGAGACGCACATTTTACACCATGAATGGATAAACTACGAACTAGGCAGATTGCCCACATTGAACGAAGTCCTTCAGTACTTAATTAAAAGAATCAAAGAGTTGATCAAGAACCCATCAGCTGATTTTAAGTACAGTGAAATTTTTCAGATTCAACATTTGATAGTTGTTCTCTCTACTGTACCATAAGCCTTCTTGGTCATTGCAGGGAGTGAGGCTGCTCCCTGGCAGTAAACTTTTACTTTAGTCCCGTTGCTTAACCAAGCCGAGTTAAGCAAGTGTAATTGTCAAGCACAGCTTGCACGAGAAAGTCCGTCCATTCTACAAGCTACAAAATGCCGTCCACCTGACTGAGTACTACTATCCGTACACTTGTCCGAAGCCCCTATTCTAGAGAGCTTCAACCAGAGCGACCTTCCACGAGAAAGTCCGTCCATTGTACAAGCGTCAAAAAGCTGTCCACAGCCCGTACGACTATTCGTACACTTGTCCTGTCCGAAGCCACTACTCAAGAGAGCTTCAACCAGAGCGACCTTCCACGAGAAAGTCCATCCATTCTACAAGCGTCAGAAAACTGTCCACCTGCCCGTACCACTGTCCGTACACTTGTCTTGTCCGAAGCCGCTACGCAACCTTCATATTTAACAGGCCAACACCAACATAAACAAAAAAAATTATTAAGAAGAAACCAGTACAAGAACCAACCGACCACAAGATAGGAAAAAATCTAGAAAGAATATTGCTAGAAAGACAGCTAAGAAGATACAAAATGGGCTCACACCTTCTAGATTGCCTTCTAGACATACATATAATGGAGTATGCGTCAGCACAAGAACTAAAAAAGCTCCTACTGCATGCCGAAGATGTACTTGAATTTTCACAAGCGATTAAAGTCAATTGGGAGCCAATAATCATAAACATAATTTACCAGAAATGGGATGTCGAGACGCACATTTTACACCATGAATGGATAAACTACGAACTAGGCAGATTGCCCACATTGAACGAAGTCCTTCAATACTTAATTAAAAGAATCGAAGAGTTGATCAAGAACCCATCAGCTGATTTTAAGTACAGTGAAATTTTTCAGATTTAACATTTGATAGTTGTTCTCTCTACTGTACCATAAGCCTTCTTGGTCATTGCAGGGAGTGAGGCTGCTCCCTGGCAGTAAACTTTTACTTTAGTCCCGCTGTTTAACCAAGCCGAGTTAAGCAAGTGTAATTGTCAAGCACAGCTTGCACGAGAAAGTCCGTCCATTCTACAAGCTACAAAATGCCGTCCACCTGACTGAGTACTACTATCCGTACACTTGTCCGAAGCCCCTATTCTAGAGAGCTTCAACCAGAGCGACCTTCCACGAGAAAGTCCGTCCATTGTACAAGCGTCAAAAAGCTGTCCACAGCCCGTACGACTATTCGTACACTTGTCCTGTCCGAAGCCACTACTCAAGAGAGCAGACCTTCCACGAGAAAGTCCATCCATTCTACAAGCGTCAGAAAACTGTCCACCTGCCCGTACGACTGTCCGTACACTTGTCTTGTCCGAAGCCGCTACGCAACCTTCATATTTAACAGGCCAACACCAACATAAACAAAAAAAATCATTAAGAAGAAACCAGTACAAGAACCAACCGACCACAATGATAGGAAAAAATCTAGAAAGAATATTGCTAGAAAGACAGCTAAGAAGATACAAAATGGGCTCACACCTTCTAGATTACCTTCTAGACATACATCTAATGGAGTATGCGTCAGCACAAGAACTAAAAAAGCTCCTACTGCATGCCGAAGATGTACTTGAATTTTCACAAGCGATTAAAGTCAATTGGGAGCCAATAATCATAAACATAATTTACCAGAAATGGGATGTCGAGACGCACATTTTACACCATGAATGGATAAACTACGAACTAGGCAGATTGCCCACATTGAACGAAGTCCTTCAATACTTAATTAAAAGAATCGAAGAGTTGATCAAGAACCCATCAGCTGATTTTAAGTACAGTGAAATTTTTCAGATTTAACATTTGATAGTTGTTCTCTCTACTGTACCATAAGCCTTCTTGGTCATTGCAGGGAGTGAGGCTGCTCCCTGGCAGTAAACTTTTACTTTAGTCCCGCTGCTTAACCAAGCCGAGTTAAGCAAGTGTAATTGTCAAGCATAGCTTGCACACTAGAAAAGAAGAAAACCCTGACAGAAGATGATTGTTAGCATCGAAGGAGGTGGAGATTAGTTCTAAACTGACCTGCATTCATACTTTAGCAAAAAGTTATTTAGACAAAACTTTGAAATCTAAAGGCACCGCGGCAAAATTATCGGCACAAAATAAAGTCAGAAAATATTCGGAATTAATAAACAGATTTATTTTTATACCATTTGCTGTAGAAACTTTAGAGCTCTTAGGTGATGAGGCAAAAAAAAATTATTTTAGGAAGAAGTGCAAAATTACCAGTAAAAGAATCAAAAAATTTTATCATCCAAAAAATAAGCTTGGCAGTATAGGGTGTCCCAAATTGGGCACTTTTAGGGGGTTTAAGGTACTTCTAGGGGAGACAGAGAAAAACTGACCACGCATTGCGGGGCTCAAATTTCAAGAGAAGACTTATAGTGAAAACCGCATTTTGAAATATCGTCTCGTCTTTGAGCTACGGGGGATTTTTGAAAAGTCTGCATCTTTGAAGGGGGTCTATAACTTCGTTATTAGTGGAAATTTTGATTTAGAGTAAATTGCAGTTTTATAGACTTTGTTACGAGGAATTCACCCGCTAAATTAAATTTTAACTGTCACTTTTAGTTTTTGAGATATGACATATAGTTGCATTTTTTCTTATGGAATGGCCTATATTTTAATTAATTTTCGAATTCGTCATTGAATTCTTTTCAAAATGATGTATCATATGTCATAGTTTGATTGAGCGGTTTAGGAGATATTCAGCTTTTTCACTTATTTCTAGTGCGCTATGATTTCCTGCTGAGGCAGGTAAAGGCACTCCAGTATTTTTATTATTTTACACAGTCACAAATATAGTAAGGCTGGTTTGGAAAAATTATAATTCAGCTGACGGCCCTCAAAGCCTAGTTATAAAAAGTTTAAAAAAATGATACATATTTCAAAATAAAATTAAAACGGTTTTGTGCAAAATAATTTCATATCAAAGCGTAATGTCAAATTGTTTAAACAATTGAAAACAATGACAAAACGCCAAGACGCAAGGCCAACTTGATTTGCATAGTATAAGACAACAAAACTATAGGAGCATTGACGTAGGATTTGCCCGCAAGGCTTTCACGTCAATGGCGCATAACGTCATTCAACGCACACTAAACAAAAATAAAAAACTTTAATTATCTCCGAAACCGCTCAATCAAACTGTGATATATAATACATCATTTTGAAAAGAATTCAATCACGAATTCGAAAATTAATTAAAATATAGGCCATTCCATAAGAAAAAATGCAACTTTATGTCATATCTCAAAAACTAAAAGTGACAGTTAAAATTTAATTTAGCGGTTGAATTTCTCGTGACAAAGTCTATAAAATTGCAATTTACTCTAAATCAATATTTCCAATAATAACGAAGTTATAGACCCCCCCTTCAAAATGCAGACTTTTCAAAAAGCCCCCGTAACTCAAAGACGATATTTCAAAATGCGGTTTTCACTATAAGTCTTCTCTTGAAATTTGAGCCTCGTAATGCGTGGTCAGTTTTTCTCTGTCTTCCCTAGAAGTACCTTAAACCCCCCAAAAGTGCCCAATTTGGGACACCCTGTACAACGGGGAAATGCAGCATCGGTTTTACGCACAATGAAAGAAGAACCTGGATTAGACGAAAACTTTTAGACTTATTTTTTTTAAATTTATGTGTTTAGGATTTTTATTATTTATTATGTATAGTGTTATTTAACGCTCTAGTTTATGTTAACATAATTTTCTTTTTAAAAGTGGTATTAGTATTATGAAACTATTAAAATTAAGTAGATATTGTCGTTTTATTGCTAAATAATCTATTCGATTGGAATGTAAACTAGCTTGGAATATCCCATTTCCTCACGCTTTAAAATAATATAATTGATAAAAATAATAGTGTCTTAAGGCAGGACAATATTATAGGGGATCAAAGTTTCTGAAAAAATGTCAATATGATGAGGAATTTTTCTTCATCTAGGATAAAGTTGGAAATTATCATAGCGAATCTTGTTTGCTAAACAGTTTATTCGACGTCTTGTAACACCAGTCTTCTAAATTCTTAAGTCAGGATGTTTTTCTTATTTTTCTTTGTCTTCTTTTGCCTTCACGTTTTCCCTTTATTACATAATGATATAGTCCTGCAACTGAGCTAAATAATTTCTTATAAATAAATACCATTGATCAAGAAAGGACCATTGGTCATAAATTGTTACCCAAAATCCCAGTCGAGACATTATATTTTTAAGGATACTGGAGTAGTTACATTGTAAAACTCGCAGAAATATTAAAAAATTTAAGAAAAGGTAAATCTTGGAATATCCCATTTCCTTACGCTTAAAAATAATATAATTGATAAAAATAATCGTGTCTAAAAGCAGGACAATATTATAGGGGTTCAAAGTTTCTGAAAAAATGTCAATATGTTGAGAAATGTTTCTTCATGTAGGATAAAGTTGGAAATTATCATAGCGAATCTTGTTTGCTAAACAGTTTATTCGACGTCTTGTAATACCAGTCTTCTAAATTCTTAAGTCAGGATGTTTTTCTTCTTTTTCTTTGTCTTCTTTTGCCTTCACGTTTTCCCTTTATTAGATAATGATATAGTCCTGCAACTGAGCTAAATAATTTCTTATAAATAAATACCATTGATCAAGAAAGGACCATTGGTCATAAATTGTTACCCAAAATCCCAGTCCAGACATTATATTTTTAAGGATACTGGAGTAGTTACATTGTAAAACTCGCAGAAATATTAAAAAATTTAAGAAAAGGTAAATCTTGGAATATCTTATTTCCGTACGCTTAAAAATAATATAATTGATAAAAATAATCTTGTCTTAAGGCAGGACAATATTATAGGGGTTCAAAGTTTCTAAAAAAATGTCAATATGATGAGGAATTTTTCTTTATCTAGGATAAGGTTGGAAATTATCATAGCGAATCTTGTTTGCTAAACAGTTTATTCGACGTCTTGTAACACCAGTCTTTTAAATTCTTAAGTCAGGATGTTTTTCTTCTTTTTCTTTGTCTTCTTTTGCCTTCACGTTTTCCCTTTATTAGATAATGATATAGTCCTGCAACTGAGCTAAATAATTTCTTATAAATAAATACCCTTGATCAAGAAAGGACCATTGGTCATAAATTGTTACCCAAAATCCCAGTCCAGACATTATATTTTTAAGGATACTGGAGTAGTTACATTGTAAAACTCGCAGAAATATTAAAAAATTTAAGAAAAGGTAAATCTTGGAATATCCCATTTTCTTATGCCTAAAAATAATATAATTGATAAAAATAATCGTGTCTAAAAGCAGGACAATATTATAGGGGTTCAAAGTTTCTGAAAAAATGTCAATATGTTGAGAAATGTTTCTTCATGTAGGATAAAGTTGGAAATTATCATAGCGAATCTTGTTTGCTAAACAGTTTATTCGACGTCTTGTAATACCAGTCTTCTAAATTCTTAAGTCAGGATGTTTTTCTTCTTTTTCTTTGTCTTCTTTTGCCTTCACGTTTTCCCTTTATTAGATAATGATATAGTCCTGCAACTGAGCTAAATAATTTCTTATAAATAAATACCATTGATCAAGAAAGGACCATTGGTCATAAATTGTTACCCAAAATCCCAGTCCAGACATTATATTTTTAAGGATACTGGAGTAGTTACATTGTAAAGCTCGCAGAAATATTAAAAAATTTAAGAAAAGGTAAATCTTGGAATATCCCATTTCCTTACGCTTAAAAATAATATAATTGATAAAAATAATCGTGTCTAAAAGCAGGACAATATTATAGGGGTTCAAAGTTTCTGAAAAAATGTCAATATGATGAGAAATGTTTCTTCATATAGGATAAAGTTGGAAATTATCATAGCGAATCTTGTTTGCTAAACAGTTTATTCGACGTCTTGCAACACCAGTCTTCTAAATTCTTAAGTCAGGATGTTTTTCTTCTTTTTCTTTGTCTTCTTTTGCCTTCACGTTTTTCCTTTATTACATAATGATATGGTCCTGCAACAGAGCTATATAATTTCTTATAAATAAATACCATTGATGAAGAAAGGACCATTGGTCATAAATTGTCACCCAAAATCCCAGTCCAGACATTATATTTTTAAGGATACTGGAGTAGTTACATTGTAAAACTCGCAGAAATATTAAAAAATTTAAGAAAAGGTAAATCTTGGAATGTCCCATTTCCTTACGCTTAAAAATAATATAATTGATAAAAATAATCGTGTCTAAAAGCAGGACAATATTATAGGGGTTCAAAGTTTCTGAAAAAATGTCAATATGATGAGAAATGTTTCTTCATATAGGATAAAGTTGGAAATTATCATAGCGAATCTTGTTTGCTAAACAGTTTATTCGACGTCTTGCAACACCAGTCTTCTAAATTCTTAAGTCAGGATGTTTTTCTTCTTTTTCTTTGTCTTCTTTTGCCTTCACGTTTTTCCTTTATTACATAATGATATGGTCCTGCAACAGAGCTATATAATTTCTTATAAATAAATACCATTGATGAAGAAAGGACCATTGGTCATAAATTGTCACCCAAAATCCCAGTCCAGACATTATATTTTTAAGGATACTGGAGTAGTTACATTGTAAAACTCGCAGAAATATTAAAAAATTTAAGAAAAGGTAAATCTTGGAATGTCCCATTTCCTTACGCTTAAAAATAATATAATTGATAAAAATAATCGTGTCTAAAAGCAGGACAATATTATAGGGGTTCAAAGTTTCTGAAAAAATGTCAATATGATGAGAAATGTTTCTTCATATAGGATAAAGTTGGAAATAATCATAGCGAATCTTGTTTGCTAAACAGTTTATTCGACGTCTTGTAACACCAGTCTTCTAAATTCTTAAGTCAGGATGTTTTTCTTCTTTTTCTTTGTCTTCTTTTGCCTTCACGTTTTCCCTTTATTAGATAATGATATAGTCCTGCAACTGAGCTAAATAATTTCTTATAAATAAATACCATTGATCAAGAAAGGACCATTGGTCATAAATTGTTACCCAAAATCCCAGTCCAGACATTATATTTTTAAGGATACTGGAGTAGTTACATTGTAAAACTCGCAGAAATATTAAAAAATTTAAGAAAAGGTAAATCTTGGAATATCCCATTTCCTTACGCTTAAAAATAATATAATTGATAAAAATAATCGTGTCTAAAAGCAGGACAATATTATAGGGGTTCAAAGTTTTTGAAAAAATGTCAATATGATGAGGAATTTTTCTTTATCTAGGATAAGGTTGGAAATTATCATAGCGAATCTTGTTTGCTAAACAGTTTATTCGACGTCTTGTAACACCAGTCTTCTAAATTCTTAAGTCAGGATGTTTTTCTTATTTTTCTTTGTCTTCTTATGCCTTCACGTTTTCCCTTTATTACATAATGATATAGTCCTGCAACTGAGCTAAATAATTTCTTATAAATAAATACCATTGATGAAGAAAGGACCATTGGTCATAAATTGTTACCCAAAATCCCAGTCCAGACATTATATTTTAAAGGATACTGGAATAGTTAAATTGTAAAACTCGCAGAAATATTAGAAAATTTAAGAAAAGGTAAATCTTGGAATATCCCATTTTCTTATGCCTAAAAATAATATAATTGATAAAAATAATCGTCTCTTAAGGCAGGACAATATTATAGGGGTTCAGTTTCTGAAAAAATGTCAATATGATGAGGAATTTTTCTTTATCTAGGATAAGGTTGGAAATTATCATAGCGAATCTTGTTTGCTAAACAGTTTATTCGACGTCTTGTAACACCAGTCTTTTAAATTCTTAAGTCAGGATGTTTTTCTTCTTTTTCTTTGTCTTCTTTTGCCTTCACGTTTTCCCTTTATTAGATAATGATATAGTCCTGCAACTGAGCTAAATAATTTCTTATAAATAAATACCCTTGATCAAGAAAGGACCATTGGTCATAAATTGTTACCCAAAATCCCAGTCCAGACATTATATTTTTAAGGATACTGGAGTAGTTACATTGTAAAACTCGCAGAAATATTAAAAAATTTAAGAAAAGGTAAATCTTGGAATATCCCATTTTCTTATGCCTAAAAATAATATAATTGATAAAAATAATCGTGTCTAAAAGCAGGACAATATTATAGGGGTTCAAAGTTTCTGAAAAAATGTCAATATGTTGAGAAATGTTTCTTCATGTAGGATAAAGTTGGAAATTATCATAGCGAATCTTGTTTGCTAAACAGTTTATTCGACGTCTTGTAATACCAGTCTTCTAAATTCTTAAGTCAGGATGTTTTTCTTCTTTTTCTTTGTCTTCTTTTGCCTTCACGTTTTTCCTTTATTACATAATGATATGGTCCTGCAACAGAGCTATATAATTTCTTATAAATAAATACCATTGATGAAGAAAGGACCATTGGTCATAAATTGTCACCCAAAATCCCAGTCCAGACATTATATTTTTAAGGATACTGGAGTAGTTACATTGTAAAACTCGCAGAAATATTAAAAAATTTAAGAAAAGGTAAATCTTGGAATGTCCCATTTCCTTACGCTTAAAAATAATATAATTGATAAAAATAATCGTGTCTAAAAGCAGGACAATATTATAGGGGTTCAAAGTTTCTGAAAAAATGTCAATATGATGAGAAATGTTTCTTCATATAGGATAAAGTTGGAAATAATCATAGCGAATCTTGTTTGCTAAACAGTTTATTCGACGTCTTGTAACACCAGTCTTCTAAATTCTTAAGTCAGGATGTTTTTCTTCTTTTTCTTTGTCTTCTTTTGCCTTCACGTTTTCCCTTTATTAGATAATGATATAGTCCTGCCACTGAGCTAAATAATTTCTTATAAATAAATACCATTGATCAAGAAAGGACCATTGGTCATAAATTGTTACCCAAAATCCCAGTCCAGACATTATATTTTTAAGGATACTGGAGTAGTTACATTGTAAAACTCGCAGAAATATTAAAAAATTTAAGAAAAGGTAAATCTTGGAATATCCCATTTCCTTACGCTTAAAAATAATATAATTGATAAAAATAATCGTGTCTAAAAGCAGGACAATATTATAGGGGTTCAAAGTTTCTGAAAAAATGTCAATATGATGAGGAATTTTTCTTTATCTAGGATAAGGTTGGAAATTATCATAGCGAATCTTGTTTGCTAAACAGTTTATTCGACGTCTTGTAACACCAGTCTTCTAAATTCTTAAGTCAGGATGTTTTTCTTATTTTTCTTTGTCTTCTTATGCCTTCACGTTTTCCCTTTATTACATAATGATATAGTCCTGCAACTGAGCTAAATAATTTCTTATAAATAAATACCATTGATGAAGAAAGGACCATTGGTCATAAATTGTCACCCAAAATCCCAGTCCAGACATTATATTTTAAAGGATACTGGAATAGTTAAATTGTAAAACTCGCAGAAATATTAGAAAATTTAAGAAAAGGTAAATCTTGGAATATCCCATTTTCTTATGCCTAAAAATAATATAATTGATAAAAATAATCGTCTCTTAAGGCAGGACAATATTATAGGGGTTCAGTTTCTGAAAAAATGTCAATATGATGAGGAATTTTTCTTTATCTAGGATAAGGTTGGAAATTATCATAGCGAATCTTGTTTGCTAAACAGTTTATTCGACGTCTTGTAACACCAGTCTTTTAAATTCTTAAGTCAGGATGTTTTTCTTCTTTTTCTTTGTCTTCTTTTGCCTTCACGTTTTCCCTTTATTAGATAATGATATAGTCCTGCAACTGAGCTAAATAATTTCTTATAAATAAATACCCTTGATCAAGAAAGGACCATTGGTCATAAATTGTTACCCAAAATCCCAGTCCAGACATTATATTTTTAAGGATACTGGAGTAGTTACATTGTAAAACTCGCAGAAATATTAAAAAATTTAAGAAAAGGTAAATCTTGGAATATCCCATTTTCTTATGCCTAAAAATAATATAATTGATAAAAATAATCGTGTCTAAAAGCAGGACAATATTATAGGGGTTCAAAGTTTCTGAAAAAATGTCAATATGTTGAGAAATGTTTCTTCATGTAGGATAAAGTTGGAAATTATCATAGCGAATCTTGTTTGCTAAACAGTTTATTCGACGTCTTGTAATACCAGTCTTCTAAATTCTTAAGTCAGGATGTTTTTCTTCTTTTTCTTTGTCTTCTTTTGCCTTCACGTTTTTCCTTTATTACATAATGATATGGTCCTGCAACAGAGCTATATAATTTCTTATAAATAAATACCATTGATGAAGAAAGGACCATTGGTCATAAATTGTCACCCAAAATCCCAGTCCAGACATTATATTTTTAAGGATACTGGAGTAGTTACATTGTAAAACTCGCAGAAATATTAAAAAATTTAAGAAAAGGTAAATCTTGGAATGTCCCATTTCCTTACGCTTAAAAATAATATAATTGATAAAAATAATCGTGTCTAAAAGCAGGACAATATTATAGGGGTTCAAAGTTTCTGAAAAAATGTCAATATGATGAGAAATGTTTCTTCATATAGGATAAAGTTGGAAATAATCATAGCGAATCTTGTTTGCTAAACAGTTTATTCGACGTCTTGTAACACCAGTCTTCTAAATTCTTAAGTCAGGATGTTTTTCTTCTTTTTCTTTGTCTTCTTTTGCCTTCACGTTTTCCCTTTATTAGATAATGATATAGTCCTGCAACTGAGCTAAATAATTTCTTATAAATAAATACCATTGATCAAGAAAGGACCATTGGTCATAAATTGTTACCCAAAATCCCAGTCCAGACATTATATTTTTAAGGATACTGGAGTAGTTACATTGTAAAACTCGCAGAAATATTAAAAAATTTAAGAAAAGGTAAATCTTGGAATATCCCATTTCCTTACGCTTAAAAATAATATAATTGATAAAAATAATCGTGTCTAAAAGCAGGACAATATTATAGGGGTTCAAAGTTTCTGAAAAAATGTCAATATGATGAGGAATTTTTCTTTATCTAGGATAAGGTTGGAAATTATCATAGCGAATCTTGTTTGCTAAACAGTTTATTCGACGTCTTGTAACACCAGTCTTCTAAATTCTTAAGTCAGGATGTTTTTCTTATTTTTCTTTGTCTTCTTATGCCTTCACGTTTTCCCTTTATTACATAATGATATAGTCCTGCAACTGAGCTAAATAATTTCTTATAAATAAATACCATTGATGAAGAAAGGACCATTGGTCATAAATTGTCACCCAAAATCCCAGTCCAGACATTATATTTTAAAGGATACTGGAATAGTTAAATTGTAAAACTCGCAGAAATATTAGAAAATTTAAGAAAAGGTAAATCTTGGAATATCCCATTTTCTTATGCCTAAAAATAATATAATTGATAAAAATAATCGTCTCTTAAGGCAGGACAATATTATAGGGGTTCAGTTTCTGAAAAAATGTCAATATGATGAGGAATTTTTCTTTATCTAGGATAAAGTTGGAAATTATCATAGCGAATCTTGTTTGCTAAACAGTTTATTCGACGTCTTGTAACACCAGTCTTCTAAATTCTTAAGTCAGGATGTTTTTCTTATTTTTCTTTGTCTTCTTTTGCCTTCACGTTTTCCCTTTATTACATAATGATATAGTCCTGCAACTGAGCTAAATAATTTCTTATAAATAAATACCATTGATCAAGAAAGGACCATTGGTCATAAATTGTTACCCAAAATCCCAGTCCAGACATTATATTTTTAAGGATACTGGAGTAGTTACATTGTAAAACTCGCAGAAATATTAAAAAATTTAAGAAAAGGTAAATCTTGGAATATCCCATTTCCTTACGCTTAAAAATAATATAATTGATAAAAATAATCGTGTCTAAAAGCAGGACAATATTATAGGGGTTCAAAGTTTCTGAAAAAATGTCAATATGATGAGAAATGTTTCTTCATATAGGATAAAGTTGGAAATTATCATAGCGAATCTTGTTTGCTTAACAGTTTATTCGACGTCTTGTAACATCAGTCTTCTAAATTCTTAAGTCAGGATGTTTTTCTTCTTTTTCTTTGTCTTCTTTTGCCTTCACGTTTTCCCTTTATTAGATAATGATATAGTCCTGCAACTGAGCTAAATAATTTCTTATAAATAAATACATTGATCAAGAAAGGACCATTGGTCATAAATTGTTACCCAAAATCCCTGTCCAGACATTATATTTTTAAGGATACTGGAGTAGTTACATTGTAAAACTCGCAGAAATATTAAAAAATTTAATAAAAGGTAAATCTTGAAATATCCCTTTTCCTTACGCTTAAAAATAATATAATTGATAAAAATAATCTTGTCTTAAGGCAGGACAATATTATAGGGGTTCAAAGTTTCTAAAAAAATGTCAATATGATGAGGAATTTTTCTTTATCTAGGATAAGGTTGGAAATTATCATAGCGAATCTTGTTTGCTAAACAGTTTATTCGACGTCTTGTAACACCAGTCTTTTAAATTCTTAAGTCAGGATGTTTTTCTTCTTTTTCTTTGTCTTCTTTTGCCTTCACGTTTTCCCTTTATTAGATAATGATATAGTCCTGCAACTGAGCTAAATAATTTCTTATAAATAAATACCATTGATCAAGAAAGGACCATTGGTCATAAATTGTTACCCAAAATCCCAGTCCAGACATTATATTTTTAAGGATACTGGAGTAGTTACATTGTAAAGCTCGCAGAAATATTAAAAAATTTAAGAAAAGGTAAATCTTGGAATATCCCATTCCCTTACGCTTAAAAATAATATAATTGATAAAAATAATCGTGTCTAAAAGCAGGACAATATTATAGGGGTTCAAAGTTTCTGAAAAAATGTCAATATGATGAGAAATGTTTCTTCATATAGGATAATGTTGGAAATAATCATAGCGAATCTTATTTGTTTGTTGTTGCTCTAAGCAGTTCATTCGACGTCCTTTAATTCTCTTAAATTCTTGAGTCAAGCTGCTCTTCTTCTTTTTTTCTTCTCCTTTGGTTTCTCTCTCTCTTATTACGAAACCAAAGTAATGGAATTAATTAATAATTAACATGTTTATTAGAAGAGAACTCAAATGTTTTGGTAATTTAATCTATCTTTTATATTTATTTAGCCTTCTTCGATCCATCTTTGAAAATAGTTATCCCTCAATATCTTCCACTCGTCTCTCTCTGTCGCCGTGTTCATCCATCTAGTCCCCGCATGTTTCTTCAAATCGTCCGCCAAACAACAACAAAGAATTTTATAAATATGTATCTTCAGGAAATTTCTAAAAATTATTTGCGAAATAAACAAAAAATATTCTATTTACTACTACCATGTCGGTTTGGAACGTTTTTCTACGTTGTCCGACGTCTATTCTCCACCTCCTTCGATCCTGACAATTATCTTCTGTCAGATTTTTTTGACTCATTGATCTTTGTATTGACTGTTGCCATTCTAGTTTAGGCCCTCTTTTTCTGCTCCCTATTGGTTGCCATTCTAGGATCTGCTTTGGTAATTTTTTGTCGTTTATCCGTTGCACATGGCCGTACCATATCAGCTGCCTTTTATTAATGTCATCCGTTATACTTCCCTCGATTCCCATTCCTTCTTTTATGATCTCATTTCTTATGTGACCTGTTCTAGATATTCTCATTGATCATTTTATTGCATCCATGTCGATACTTTCCATTTTTGTTTTGTATTTTTCTATAATATTCTATTTTCTTTAAAAAAATAGAGTTAAAAAAATAATTATTATATTTTTTAAATAAATAATATTTAAAGAAAAACTAAGACATGTATAAATTTTAATCTACATATAAACATGATAACACTATGACTTTGATAATAGAAAATTTCTAAAAATTATTTGCAAAATAAACAAAAAATGGCGATAACATAAATAATAATTAATTACATTCATCCCAAGAAAGTTTCTTAAATAATAAGTCAAATTTCTTTGGTAAATCTTTAACCTTTGCTTCCTTTAATTTTGCTTTTTGATGTTTTTTGAAGCAGTTCTTCAAATCGTCCGCCCATATCATTGGGTCTTTCCCTACTACCTCGAATACAGAATATTTTTTGTTTAGTCCACAAATAATTTGTAGAAATTTCCTATGATCTATTTTTTGTTTATTTCGCAAATAATTTTTAGAAATTTCCTTTTATTAAAATCATAGTGTTATCATTGAGATAAAAATGTATACAGCTCTTAGATTTTTAATAATTCTCTAATAGACTTATTTTTGTATTTTATTTGTTTTGGAAAAGAAAACAGGATATATTTTGTTTATTTCACAATTAATTAGAAATAAAGATTTTCCATTATTAAAGTTATAGTGTTATCATTTAGCACTACTATGTTAAAAATGATAGGACATAGAAATATCTTAACACCCAATAGACCCTTTTTTACCTTCCTAGCCCGAGTAGCAATAGCTAGAGAAGGTATTATTTTTGACGATTTTTTTTTTGGGATAACGCCAACAATGTGTTTGGGTGTATTTTGACCTATCTTAGCAATATCGTCGTGATGTCTGTTTGTGTGTGTGTGTGTGTGTGTGTCTGTCCGTAACACGATAGCTCCTAAGCCGCTGAACCGATTTTCATAAAATTTTCAAATAAAATAACGTCCGACACTCTAACGAGCTGATTAGATTTTGATCAAAACCCATTAATGCTAATGACAGTTTTTTGATAATTAAAACATTTAAAAAATGCTAATTTTTTAACGGATTTATACCAAACAATTTTTGTACGAGCTTTGGCTTCTGAGATATTTACTAAAAACTGTTTTCAAGGATGATATATCATGACTTCACTTGAAGTGTGCTAATAGGCTAGCTAGGAAGGTATCAGATCCGTCATGGATCCATTTATTTCTTCTTCCATTTGTTTTTGAATAGAAAGAATAGGTATTCTAAGCATTTTTCCTAATTTAATTGCCCTTTTGGTTGAGAAGATATCGAGTCCTTAAGACTCCATTCTAAGTGGTATACAAGACGAAATCATTTTCTTATCACTAAAGCTTACTGTGTACTTAATTCAGTAGCGCCGCATGTAAGATTTCAAAATACCAACAAAAGTTCGCGCGGAAACTGCTGTACCATCTTTTCTTGAAACATTTTAGCCCATATTTGACCTATCTAAAACTCGATTTCGGAATAAGCTACGTAACTCAAACTTTGCTTCATTACTACAACTTTATAGGGTTAAGAATCCCTTCAAGTTTCGTAGACTTCCATAAAATAGTAAAGTAGTTACAAAATTTTAAAAAACGTCGAAATTGCCCCTCACTCACTTGTGTATAGATCATCAAAAATCTACTGTACTTTCAGATATGCTACAAAGCTGAAATTTGGCAAACTGATAGAAATTATGACCAAACCCTTGGAAAAAATCAAAAAACCCCAAAATTCCCATTTACTCCCCTTCCCTATACATGTAAAGTTATGTAAAAGTAACATTGCCCACTTCCAGAAACGCTAGAGGGTTGAAGGCCGATAGAAACTATGATAAAACTAAAGGAAAAAATTTAAAATCACTAAAATTTTAATTTACTTCCCTCCCCTATAAATATAAATTTATGTAAAAGTAACATTGCCCACTTCTAGGAACTTTAGATGGCTGATAGGAACTATGATAAAACCATAAGAAAAAATTTTAAACCTCCACATTTTTAATAAGGCATTGCAAAAGTTTTAAACAATATTTTACATATTTTACTACTTTGGGGTTCAACATGGTGTTCCGTAAAAAGAATTGAGATAAAAGTAAAGCCAATTTCTCTAATACAAATTTCTAAATGAAAGGTTCTTACTAGTTTGGAAATATTTTTCTAAACTTGGCTATTACGGCTGCAAATGACTCTTAGGGACAATGCTAACATAAAGAAGTTTGACTGTAATAGCAAAGTTTTAAAAAAACATTTAAAAACTAGTAAGAACCTTTCATTTTGAAATTTGTATTGTAGAACTTGACTTTACTTTCATCTCAATTCTTTTTACGGAATACCACTTTCGCGCCTTTTTTTACATGAAATGTTTTTGTTATGATTAAACTTTTTAATCATATTTTATATATATAGTTTTTAACCTACCCATTAAACCGGTATTACACTGTCAAAGACCTTTTACAAACAAGTATAGTAAAAAAAAAATTCGGGCTCGTCCTCAGAACTGGGTAGTGGTAGCCGTAGACATCGATATTACCCCCTTATGGAATTTCATCAGTACGGCACAACAAAAATGGAAAGGTAATAAAATTAAGATAATGAAAACTGAAAAGAAAAAATGAAATTTGGAGACCCACAAAACCAACTGCCAATTTGAGGTATCAACTAGGGCAGCCTTGGGTCTGGGGCAAAAATCTAGCTTCACTACGGAGACAGCTAAAGTCAATCTCATGCAAGCTTCTATTTATATATTTGTCAAAGATTGTGTAATATTGGTTTTTCTTTTTATAAAATTTTAACCAATGTGTTTACCTGTATTTCCCACTTCCTCACTCTATAAGTCTTCCTTTTCCCCCACTCCACGTTCGCTACAATCAAAATAATTGACAATCACTCCGAGTATTTCAGGTTTTACAGGGTAAGTACCTCGTTCCAATCAGTTTTTAATTGTTTGAACAGTGTTAAATTATTTTAAAAATTGTTCGATTTGTTTTTGATTAATTTACGTGTGTGTCAATAATTTAAAAGTGTCTTTTTTTTTAAACGTGTATATCTAGAAAACGAATTCCAATCAATTTTTAATTGTTTGAACAGTGTTAAATTATTTTAAAAATTGTTCGATTTGTTTTTGAGATATCTACGTGTGTGTCAATAATTTAAAAGGGTCTTTTTTTTAAACGTGTATATCTAGAAAACGAATTGATTAAATTCAATAGATACAGAGTTTATTATTAAGGCTTTTGAAATATACACGATGTTTCACGAACGTCGAAACAGAAGGTCTTTTTGGGTATTTACAGTGCGAATTTGGAGAAACGCTCGGACACGTCGATTTTGTTTGCGAGGGGGACATTATTGGCTATCTTGAAATTTTTGTAGCACGAACTCCGTTCGAGGGGTATACTTTACCCCTATATTTTGAATAGGGAAAGTGGGTCTAGTAATACTGTGCTTTGAAACTCTCTTGAATATCTTTACAACCGTGTAAAAATTTCGAAAATCCATCGATTAGTTTTGGAGATATTTGCTTCCAAATTTTCACATTTAACATAGAATGATAAAATAAAAATTAAATACGAAAAATATAAAATTCTAATTAAATATGTGGTTCCTAAAATGCAGCCTTTTAATAAAACAAAAGCTCTAAAAGTATTTACTTCATGAAAATACAGTTCTTACTTTTAAACTTTTCTTAAAAATCGAACCTCGTAGTATAGGTCAGATTTCTTACACATTAAAAAATTTTGTCTACAGCGACAACACGTTCTTTTCTTCAATAAATTGTTTTGCCTTAAAATAATTTGTTTTGAATTAAAATATTTCTTTGTTGTTTAACGCAGCGTTTAATCTTGAAATGAGACTTTATTTTTCTTCTTTAATTGTTTTTTTCAATATACTCCATTTTGTAACAAAGCAAATTATCTTCATATAACTAATATTTTGCTTCCAGAGAAAATGGTGCCTTAGATTAATTCAGTTCCAATTTATATTAAAACAATTTCTGTTTCGCATTAAAATATAGAGGCAAGACATTTTTTGTGCCATATCAAGAAAATATCCTCTTGGTGAATAGGAAAGCACAAATTATTTTACTTCAAAGCAATTCGCTTTGATCTAAGACAATTTTTTTTACCGTGTATTAAACTTTCTTAATATAGAGACTCATGTTACCTTTGTGAACCTACAAAAAGCATATGATACCGTTCCAGTAGAAAAATTATGGACAGTTTTAGAGCAAACTAATATCAATCATACATACATAAAAGCGATAAAAGAACTATACAAAGGGTCAAAATTAATATTGGAAATCGAATTTCAAAAGAATTCCTGGTAACAAAACTTTTTAAAATATATATCGCAGTAGCTCTAAAAAACTGGAAACGTAAAGTGCACGGCATGGGAAAACAACTTAACGACCGATTTACCATATACACACTACAGTTTGCTGACGACTAAGTAATTGTGGCTAATCATAAAGAAGACATGGAGTATATGATGAGAAAGTTAACAGAAGAATACCAAAAGTGGGACTAACAGTGAACGTGGACAAGACACAGTACTTATGTATTGGAAAGGAATCCAGTGAGTTAGTACAAGAAAATGGACAAATAATATCTCTATGCAATGAGTATGTATACTTGGGTGTCACATTTGATAAGACAGGAACAAACTGTAAAGAATTGAAAATACTCTGCCAATATATGGGCCCCTAAGCTCACACTAGGTACTATAGTTATAGTGTACGTGTGAGCTAATATAATTAAAAACTGAAATATACTTTATTCAACTCCAGACTAAATTACCTTTTGTTTGATACCACACAAGCCATGTTCCCAACAAACATTTAAAGTTGTAACGACGAAACGCCAACTAGAAAGAATTTCTTAAAAGTAACCGCAACGTACTCCCGCTACGTCTCAGTATACCATACAGCGACGTTATAATTCCCTAAGTGGGGAACCAATTTCTGGTTGTAACTACTAGGCCAAGTGTTTAAAGTCACTGTAATAACAACTACACTACTACGTCGTAGCCAGGTATCTACTACGTCGTAGAGGCTGTTTTTTTTTCCGTAATGGCATAAAAGTTGCGATGTAGTTGCAAATAATATAATCGTTTCTTTTTGGTAGAATTGTAACACAATATGGTGGACACAACAGTAAACAGACTCGCTTAGTTTTTTGTTTGGTTATGGTTATAATATGAACTATGTTATCCAAAAGTGTGAGAATTTATGAGCAGAGGATCAAAATTCGAGTGCGACGCAAAGTTTTTTGTATAACATGCATTATATATATTGCAAAAAACCGGTGCGCCCGTAAAATTGAGCCGTTTTCTGGTAGCTGATGGAATTTTTGTGTTGTGATTTTGGAGGTTATGTTTTCATAATCGACAGTTAACTCCAACAAATGGTGCTTAAGAAGAGCATTTTTGGTAAGCTTCAACTAATTTGTTTATAAAATAGTATGGCTCTTTAATATGAGCTCATAAAACGACAACAAAAATATTAAATTTTCTTTCTTACATAAAAACATGGCGTCCCAAACTATATTCCCTGATAGTCGAAAAGGTTACTTGAAAGTAGTTGCGGCTTTAAAGTTGATCCAAAAAGTTATTTTGTCTACATTGTTACATCAGATGTTACTATGATGACACAAACTTTTGTGGTAAAAATTAAAGTTATAATGTAGTTGTCGGATACACTTGTTTGGGACTCCAATGAAGCTTAACTTTCTAGTGGTAATTAAGTAGGATATAAAAGTCAGGGCGACTACGAAATAACGACTAAAAAGAAAGTAAAACTTTAGCAACGTCCTATTGTGGTAGAGAAGACTATCAGAATCGACTATCAAGAAACAATCCTATGAAGTAGTTTAGAGGGTCGTTTTTACGAAACATCTACTATTTCCTGATACTAAATAGTAGTTAGAACTAAAAAGTAACAAATTTTGGTTGGGATCACCACATTTCTACTATAAGAAAGTAGCAAAGCCTTTAGAACATGTAGCCGCTACTATAAATGTTAGTTGGGTTTTGACTTAACCTTAAATTTTTGAAATCTACCCCCACCCTTAAAAAAACAAAAACTATAATGTATTTTGTTAAACTCCGGACTCAATTACCTTTCGTTTGATATCACACACGCCATATTTTCACTTAAACTCTAATTTTTGAAATCTACCCCCACCCTTTTATTTGGTTTGTGTTCGGTGGATTTTCTTCATTTTTAAATGGGACCATCTCGACCCAAGACCCAGCCTAGGTACCAAATTTCATTAAAATCGGCCAAGCGGTTTTTGAGTTATGCGCGTTGGTCGTTACAGACAGACATACAGACAGACAGACAGACACACAGACATACAGACAGACAGACGGCGCAACAAAAAAGTTTCAAAATCATCTGAAACGCAAAGATATATAAAAAATTTTGAAATCGGAGCAACTTTTTTTTTCTCGAAAAAATTAGGATCACCATAGCTCACACTACTATAGTATAGTATATGTGTGAGCTAAAAAAGAATAGTAAAAGCAAAAAAAGTTATTGGATGTCTTAACAGTATTTTATGGAGCAGAGAGATAAAAATGAATGTAAAATTTAACATATATGAAACAATGGTCAAAAGCACGCTGTTGTATGGAATAGAGACTTGTCGCGTAACAGAAAAATACAAAACAAAAATGGAAAGTGTCGAAATGGATGCAATAAGAAGATCAATGAGAATATCTAGAATAGATCACATAAGAAATAAGATCATGAAAGAAAGAATGGGAATCGAGGGAAGCATAACGGATGACATCACTAAAAGGCAACTGATATGGTACGGCCATGTACAACGGATGAACGACGAAAGATTACCAAAGCAGGTCCTAGAATGGCAACCAATAGGGCGCAGAAAAAGAGGGCGTCCTAAACTAGAATGGCAACAGTCAATCCAAAGATCAATGAGTCAAAAGAATCTGACAGAGGATGATTGTCAGGATCGAAGGAGGTGGAGAATAGGCGTCGGACAACGTAGAAAAACATTCTAAACCGACATAGTAGTAACTTTCTTAAAAAAATATATTTTCTAGGGGGCACGAGTGTCCAGCCTTACCCACTTCCGCCGTCCATGGCCATGTATCACTGTCCACTCTGCACGAGCAAGCAAACAAATCGAAATGGGAGGCAGATAGAAGATCAGACAAGGACCGCATCTATAAAAGCCTGCGTTGTCCATCTTATCAATTCAGTTATTTCTAGTGCCGCATCATGGTCGGCTCGAGACGTCAAAGTAGGCATCTCAAAGTGGCCCTTGTGGCCCTGGTGGTTTTAGTGACTGTTCTTGTACCAAGGATCGAAGCTAACGAAGGTATGACAAATTTTGTTTTTTTTTTTTCGAAAGAAACCGAGTTGGATAAAAAAAACCGGACAGTTTTTTTTTATTATAACTTTTAAACTATACAATCGTTTTTAATGGGACAAACTGCACTTGGCAGAGAATTAATTAGAGTTTTGACTGAATGTATTTCTTTGTCCACCATCTCAAAATCCAAGATGGCCGACGAAATTAAAATATACCCTTCAAAGATGCTTGTTTATTCTTGTGTTGCGAACATGTTTTAATTATTTTTTTAAATTAGTAAAAAAGCTGCATTCTTGCCAAGCACAACAAGGTACGAATTAGCAAAATCGGTTTAGTGGTTCTTAAAAAAATATTTTTGTTTCAATCATTGTGTTGCATATTTTACGATTGCCTTGCCAATCATGTCTGCATTTATTTCCTTATAAATTCATTACTACTCAACCGATTTTAATGAAATAAAAAACATCCTGGCACTACTTTTCCCCACACACAACGAGGTGCAAATTAATAAAATCAGTGTGGCGATTCTCAAAAAATCTATTTTTGTTACACCCATTGTTTTACAGATTATACGATTGCATTGCCAATCCTGTCTGCATTCATTTCCTTATAAATTCGTTATTACTAAACCAATTTTAGTAAAATAAAAAAAATCATGTTGAGAAATATTTACTCTTTATAGATTATAATCGAAATTTGCCGTTATCTTAGAATTTAAGATGTCGGACAGAATCTTCAAAATGGCGTGCTTATTCTTATTTTCCGAAAATGTTTTAGTTTTTTTTTTTCTAGAAAAACATTACTTTTCTCCCGCATAAAAAGATAAAAATTAACTAAGTGCTTTTTTTATAAATTAAAAAAAAACTAAAACATTTTTTTGAAAATAAAAATAAACGTGCCTTTTTGAAGGGTCAAGTATGATTATATCTTCTAAGATGGCGGCAAATTTCGATTATAAACTTAAAAAAACAATTAATTCTCACCATGATTTTTATTTCACTAAGATCCGTTTAGTAATAATGAGTTTATAAAGAAATTAATGCAGACAGGATTGGCAGTGCAATCGTATAATCTGTAAAACAATGGCTGAAACAAATATATATTTTTGGAGAACCACCAAAACGATTTTACTAATTTAAACCTTGTTGTACAAGGAAAAATAAGGCTTTTCTATAAATTAAAAAAAAACTAAAAAATTTTCAGAAAATAAGACTAAACACGCCATTTTGAAGAATCAATTATGATTCTGTCCACCATCTTAAATTTTAAGACGTTAATAAATTTTCATCATGATCTTTAAAAAGCAATCAATTCTCACCAGGATGTTTTTTATTTCATTAAAATCGGTGTAGTAGTAATGAATTTATAAGGAAATAAATGCAGACATGATTGGTAAGGCAATCGTAGAATATTCAAAACAATGGCTGAAACATTTTTTAAGACACAAAAAGATATATATATATATATATATATATATATATATATATATATATATATATTTATATATATATATATATATATATATATATTTTTTTTTCTTCTTAACAATTTATGTTATACTACTTATCAAAAAAATTTGTACACCAGCAATATAAAAACCCATGATAGGTGTACAATTTTTTTTAAAAAGCATATCCAAAAATTTTAGCAATGGTTTAGTTTCTGATTTATTTAAAAAAATTGTTTTATGGGTTTGCGCCTAACCTGTCAATTTTTTTATAACTAAGCATGTTGTCAGAGCTTTGGTTTTTAAGATAATTTATTTCATATATTATTCCCAATTTTAGCTCACACTACTACTATAAGTAGTGTGAGCTATGGTGATCCTAATTTTTTCGAAAAAAAAAAGTTGCTCCGATTTCAAAAATTTTTATATATCTTTGCGTTTCAGATGATTTTGAAACTTTTTTGTTTTGCTGTCTGTCTGTCTGTCTGTCTGTCTGTCTGTATGTCTGTCTGTAACGACCAACCCGCATAACTCAAAAACCGCTTGTCCGATTTTATTGAAATTTGGTACCTAAGTTGGGTCTTGGGCCGTGATGGTCCCATTTAAAAATGAGCAAAATCCACCGAACGCAAGCCAAATAAAAGGGTGGGGGTAGATGTCAAAAAATAGAGTTTAAGTGAAAATATGGCGTGTGTGATATCAAACGAAAGGTAATTGAGTCTGGAGTTAAACAAAATACATTTTAGTTTTTTTTTAAAGGGTGGGGGGTACATTAAAAAAATTTGAGTTTAAGTCAAAACATGGCTTGTGTGGTATCAAACGAAAGGTAATTGAGTCTGGAGTTGAATAAAATATATTTCAGTTTTTGATTATATTAGCTCACACTATAACTATAGTACCTAGTGTGAGCTTAGGTGCCCATAGATTGGCAGAGTATTTTTAATAGTATTTATTATTATTACAAAACATTATTTTAGTTGAAAAGCAAAAAAAAACAAGAACTTTAATTTTGTTTTCATTAGTTTTAGATCATTATCATATTTAAAAGAACGCTTTTCGCAATTACACCTTCTGGTATACCTTTCAGTGCCTTGTCATTTATTTTTTTAAGCATAAAAAATTAAGCAGTAACGAGAATAATGTGCAGTCATGGAGCCTTAAATTTAATTATCCAATACAAAAATTCTGAGGAACCGATTCTAGCCTTAACAAGATGTTTCCTTTTTATAGTTTTATATACTTACTACTTGTTTATGTTGTTTATTACCAACATTTATTAAAGATTTCTCTAGAATATGACTAAAAAATGTATGAATATCATGGATTGTCAAGAGTCCTGAAACTTTGTACAGTCGGGGACTTTCTAAATTGCCGCCCTGGAAAATAAAAAAAATTCCTATTTGAAATTTGGAAAAGTAGTTTGAACCAAAACAAAAAAATTGTGAACCTTACCTGTGTCAGTATACATACATATTTAAAAAAAAATTATTTCTTTAAATAAATAATTTTGACAGAAAAAAAATAAAACGGCAATTTAAAAAGTCCGCGACTGTACCTTTCAATCATTAAAAACAACTCAAAAAGTTTAGTTATTTTAAATTCTTGTATTTAATATTTAACTTATTAAAATTAATATTTGGGGTGTATTTTACATATTTTTGTTAAGTTTCTACCAAATATGGGGATATACTAAGATACTGTGCCTTTCAAAAAAATTAAAAACAATGAAAGAACTTTTCTTTTATTATCTCCAGCTAAGTTACTCTAAATTATTTTTAATTGATATTTAACTTGAAATATTTGTGGTGTATTTTACATATGTTTGTTAAGTTTCTACATGGTTTCTACCAACAGGGGATGTTGATTATCATGGGCGCACCCAGAGGGGGGGCCCCGGGGCCCGGGCCCCCCCAAGCCTTAGATTTTTTAATATATTTTCTACATATTTGATGATAAAACATGAAAAATACCTTAAAATTTGACATCAAAAGGCTTCGGGCCCCCCCAACCCCAAGCAGGGGCGTAGTTGCGAAAAGACATGATGACCTTTTTTTTTTTGGTCGCCAGTGTTGTCAGGGCGTGCTTTGTAGCTGTTGGGCCTCCCCACACATGATGACCTTTTTTTTTTTGTTTTTTTTTTTTTTTTTGGTCGCAAGTTTTTTGAGGGCGCGCTTCGTAGCTGTCGGGCCCCCCCCAAGACACATTCCTGGGTGCGCCACTGTGATTATTACCAACATTTTATTAAAGATTTCTCTAGAACATCTATCTATCTATCTATTTAGCTTTCTTCAATCCATCTATTGACATAGGCCTCCCCCAATATCTTCCACTCTTCTCTGTCGCCGTGTTCATCCATCCAGTTCCCGCGTGTTTCTTCAAATCGTCCGCCCATCTCATTTGGGGTCTTCCCCTACTTCTTTTACTTTCCCAAGGTCTCCAGTTTACAATACATTTGTTCCATCGATCGTCTTTCTGTCTGATATTATGACCGGTAAATTTCCATTTTAATTTTGCTACTTCTCCTGTGACATCCCTTAGTTTTGTTTTATTTCTTATCCATTCATTCCTTTTTCTATCTGTCAGCTTTACATGTAACATTTGTCTTTCCATTGATCTTTGGGCTTTTGTTACCTTATCCATGTTTGATTTTGTAAGTATCCAGGTCTGGGATCCATAGGTAAGTACAGGTGAGGTTGAGTGAGTTGAGGTATTGTGGATATTTTTTATTTCTTGATATGTAGCTTAATTTACCGAATGCTGCCTAGGCCAATCTTACTCGTCTCTTGATTTTAGCTGTTTGGTTTTATTTTTTCAGTTAAATAATTTGTCCCAGGTATATGTGGATGATTCTACAAAAATGGTGCTGTGCTGTTTTAGTTATAAGATTTAAAACGAAATGTTTTCTTTATGGAGCATTTGAGTTTAATGTATAAAAAAAATTGCAAGTTTATAATTTTTTTATTACAAAGCAAATACCTCATTCCTCTGGTGTAGTCCCAAACCAAATATTAAAAACTCAAATTGAAAAAAATATCCTAATAAATAATATTTAACCAAGTCTTAATTATTTATCAAAAAATTGATAAAACTTAAGTTTGCAGTCATATTTTTGAAAATCCGAATTTACATCTTCTCCGGAAAATTTTACAATTTTAAACGTGCTCCATTTTCAATAACACAATATTTGTGAATACAACCGGGTAATTTCTAGAGAAAGAAACGGCCCTGGATATCTAATTTACCAGGGCTATCAAAATGGACGGGCCACGATCCTCCACTTTGTTGACGTCACATCCGGGGCTGATTTTTTTTTGATGGTCACGTTACGACACAGCTGATTGTCTTTAAAATATTGAAGTTGGAATGACGTTTCATGGATATTTGATTTTTTTTTAATGAAGCCGTTTTTGAGATTGTTTTTACTTTATTCTGGCAGAACAATTTTTTTTTAATGTATAGTAAGCCCTAATTTTTCATAGCCGCTTCATTAGCTCACACAAAAATTAAGTTTAAAGCAGAAGCGAATGTGACAATCACATATGACAAAGTCAAATACATGTCAAATATAACAGTTGGCATGTGGTACATGGCGGGTAATTTGAATTCAAAATAAGAAATGCTAAATCTTGAAGATTTTAACCTTTTAATCATGTTGCTTCTTTACAAACCTTTGGTGGAATATCGGGATGGTGTCTGAGAATATTTGGCTGAAATTTTGCGGAAATCTGTAGTGCCATTTTGAAAATATCATAAAAAAACGTCTGACCTCCCACAAGACCCAATGTAAAATTCAGCCCCGGGAGAACAGCTGATTTTTTCAGGGTCGTGGCCTCTATTTTTGTGTTGGCCTTGAATTAACTTGTGAGGGTGACAAGTTGTGACAGATAATGTCAACTTTAGTTTGGTTTAAGTTATAGATCTTTTTATTTTCGACAGAAAATTAGTTTTTTTCGGAGAAATCAAAAAGGAACGCTTCAATTATCATTCCTCTGGTAAGTAAATATTCGACTGATATCAATAGTATAATTCTTTTGTTGACTGTTTTAAAATTATAAGTATAGGAATTTGTTTATATAAAACTTACGTTAAGTCTAAATAGATTTTGATTTAAATTGGAAAACCATTAAAAAACTCATTCCTCTGGTACTCATCCTTCTGGAACTTTTATGCAATAATTCCTAAAATTCGGGAAAATAAATGTTTCTTAGCTTACAGCAGAAACGAGTATAATATAGTTTATGCTTACAGCTAATTAGTTACATAAATTTAAAAAAACAAAATTATTTACTGTGCTGTATTGTTATTTAAAGGCAATGACCAAAAATGATATCCATATAGCCCACTTTTGGTAGAATCATCCATATATTCCTCCACATGTTCTATTTTATCTTGGTTTATTCTGACGGTAATATCTTCATCTGTGTTTGTTATGATTTTAGTTTTTGTGTAGTTCATACTTAAGCCTATATTTGTAGCTGCTGTATCCAGTTCTTCCAGCATTTTTATCAGTTCTTCTTTCTTGTCTGTTATTAAGCCCAGTGCTCAATGCTATCGAAAGCTTTTTTGAAGTCTATAAGCGCAATATGTTATTTTTTCATGGTTAATAAGTGGTCAACTGTACTGAAACCTTTTCTAAAGCCTGCTTGTTCCTTTGATTGATATCCGTCAAATTTTGTTCTATCTGTTAATATTTTCGTGAAAAGCTTATAAATTACATTGAGAATTAGAACATACCTTAACGATAATAACAAAAACATGTATAAACTTGATATTATGATAACAAGAAAAATATGTATGAATCATGTCCTTGTGTTAACTTGATTGTAAAGAGTCCTAAGACTTTGTACCTTTCAACAAATTGAAAATAACAAAAGAAGTTTACTTTTTGTTATCTCAAGTCATTATAAATTCTTTTTAATTGATATTCAATATGTTATCTTCAGGGTATTTTTCCGAT
Source organism: Aspidapion aeneum (assembly GCA_963576565.1). Classification (NCBI taxonomy): domain Eukaryota; kingdom Metazoa; phylum Arthropoda; class Insecta; order Coleoptera; family Brentidae; genus Aspidapion; species Aspidapion aeneum. Next base: position 70,654,427 of record OY755046.1, read on the forward strand.
ATCTTTGTTTATCTGTTTGCTTATAGTTTGTCCTTATTGATTTCTGTTTATTATTCACATGGAGTGACCCTTTCTTATCTTTTTTTCAAAGCTTCTTCTTAACGATTGATATACAGTGTGTATCATTTAAAATGTTAGAGCAGACTAATATCAATCATACATACATAAAAGCGATACCCAACTAACATTTATAGTAGCGGCTACATGTTCTAAAGGCTTTGCTACTTTCTTATAGTAGAAATGTGGTGATCCCAACCAAAATTTGTTACTTTTTAGTTCTAACTACTATTTAGTATCAGGAAATAGTAGATGTTTCGTAAAAACGACCCTCTAAACTACTTCTTAGGATTGTTTCTTGATAGTCGATTCTGATAGTCTTCTCTACCACAATAGGACGTTGCTAAAGTTTTACTTTCTTTTTAGTCGTTATTTCGTAGTCGCCCTGACTTTTATATCCTACTTAATTACCACTAGAAAGTTAAGCTTCATTGGAGTCCCAAACAAGTGTATCCGACAACTACATTATAACTTTAATTTTTACCACAAAAGTTTGTGTCATCATAGTAACATCTGATGTAACAATGTAGACAAAACAACATTGTGGATCAACTTTAAAGCCGCAACTACTTTGACTTTTTTTTAATGTCGATCTTTTAAAGTAATCTCTCCTTCCTGTTTCTACTTTGAAAACGCAGACTTTTTGAAGTCGCATCTTTGTCGCACACATTCTTAACCCTACTTTTTGTTGCTCCTTTTATAATATGGGAATATTAGGAATAGTTTTGCAAATATTTTTTAACTACCTTGAGCAGTCCATTTTTTCGAGCTCATTGCTTGACCATTTTGCAAAACAATCAAAATGCAAAATATTGATCCAAAGTATCGAGTACCGCACCCGGATTTTAAGAATTCCCTGGTCCATGCTTAATCTCCATCCTTAATCTTTTACGCTACTTGTTGCTGTTCTATTCACTGTCTTTACGGTCGTTCGTGGTTTGTGCTGTGGCACCACCCTATCGCCATCGTAACCCTCTTGTGCGGACTAAACCGAATTCCTTTATCTATGCCTCTTGTGCTGACGTGTCGTGTCTCACTGTGATTCATTTTATGTGTTGAGCTTGGGTCAATAATTCTTTTTGGTTTTCTTCAAATTTGTGCTGTTGTTAAAGCTTGGTTTGAAGTGAATAAACTTAAATGTGTGCTGTGTTACATTTTAAAAAACTCTTTTTATTGGCACTTCATTTATTGTTCTAATGGAATTTAATTTATCTTGTTTTTGTTTTAAAACCTACCACAAATTCGCGCTCGTACATAACCTATAAGCAGTGGTGTTGTTGTTGACAGAAACGGCAAATGACAAGTGGCGACACCCCAATAACTTGAGGGTAGTAGTTATACTTATCGCGTGGTTCCTATCACTCTGTAGACGTTTTCTAGTGGCGAAAGCTAGTTAATAATACGTTTCTGCAACGAAGGAGTAGAAATTCGAGTGTGTTATCTAGAACTAAAAAGGAATGCCGACATAAAAGTCGTAAGTGACACGTTGCCGTAACTTAGGCTCACTTTCAAGTGACTCTTTCGACTATCAGGGAATATAGTTTGGGACGCCATGTTTTTATTTAAGAAAGAAAATTTAATATTTTTGTTGTCGTTTTATGAGCTCATATTAAAGAGCTATACTATTTTAGAAACAAATTAGTTGAAGCTTACCAAAAATGCTCTTCTTAAGCACTATTTATTGGAGTTAACTGTCGATTATGAAAACATAACCTCCAAAATCACAACACAAAAATTCCATCAGCTACCAGAAAACGGCTCAATTTTACGGGCGCACCGGTTTTTTGCAATATATATAATGCATGTTATACAAAAAACTTTGCGTCGCACTCGAATTTTGATCCTTTGCTCGTAAATTCTCACACTTTTGGATAACATAGTACATATTATAACCATAACCAAACAAAAAAACTAAGCGAGTCTGTTTACTGTTGTGCCCACCATATTGTGTAACAATTCTACCAAAAAGAAACGATTATATTATTTGCAACTACATCGCAACTTTTATGCCATTACGGAAAAAAAACAGCCTCTACGACGTAGTAGATACCTGGCTACGACGTAGTAGTGTAGTTGTTACTACAGTGACTTTAAACACTTGGCCAAGTAGTTATAACCAGAAATTGGTTCCCCACTTAGGGAATTATAACGTCGCTGTATGGTATACTGAGACGTAGCGGGAGTACGTTGCGGTTACTTTTAAGAAATTCTTTCTAGTTGGGGTTTCGTCGTTACAACTTTAAATGTTTGTTGGGTAAAAGGACTATACAAAGGGTCAAAATCTAAAATTCAAAATTGGAAATCGACTTTCAAAAGAATTCCTGGTAACAAGATGCTTAACACAGGGATGTTGTATCTCTCCAACTCTTTTTAAAATATATATCGCAGTAGCTCTAAGAAACTGGAAATGTAAAGTGCACGGCATGGGAATACAACTTAACGACCGATACACACTACAGTTTACTGAAGACCAAGTAATTGTAGCTAATGATAAAGAAGACATGGAGTATATAATGAGAAAGTTAATGGAAGAATACTAAAAGTGGGGATTAACAGTGAACGTGAACAAGACACAGTACTTATGTATTGAAAATTAATCCAGTGAGTTAGAACTAGACAATGGACAAGTAATATCTCCATGCAATGAGTATGTATACTTGGGTGTCACATTTGATAAGACAGGAACAGACTGTAAAGAACTGGAGAAAAGAATAGTAAAAGCAAAAAAGGTTATTGGATGTATTAACAGTATTTTATGAAGCAGATAGATAAAAAAGAATGTAAAATTTAACATAAATAAAACAATGGTGAAAAGCACGCTGTTATATGGAATAGAGACTAGTCGCGTAACAGAAAAATACAAAACAAAAATGGAAAGTGTCGAAATGGGTGCAATAAGAAGATCAATGAGAATATCTAGAACAGACCACATAAGAAATGAGGTCATAAAAGAAAGAATGGGAATCGAAAGAAGCAAAACGGATGACATCACTAAAAGGCAACTGATATGGTACGGCCATGTACAACGGATGAACGACGAAAGATTACCAAAGCAGGTCCTAGAATGGCAACCAATAGGGCGCATAAAAAGAGGGCGTCCTAAACTAGAATGGCAACAGTTAATCCAAAGATCAATAAGTCAAAAAAATCTGACAGAAGATGATTGTCAGGATGGAAGGAGGTGAAGAATAGGCGTCGGACAACGTAGAAAAACGTTCTGAACCGACATAATAGTAGTAATTTTCAGGAGTTGAAATATCTGAAATACCCTTGGCCCTGACTACGGTCAATTCAAGTATAGTTCTATAAATAAGAATCAGAAAATAAGGCTATCAAAAGTTAAAAGAGAATTAAGAAATTTTACAACACTCTTGTGTACAATTTGCCCCTTTATTGTATTCGAGACTATTATGATACACTTTATTCGACCAATTATGTCAATTGGATAATTTGTCATTTTCATTGAGATACTTGTTCTCGATAGTCACTGACTTGTTGTTGTTTTACTGTTTTAAATCTCATAGTTGAAATTATTTTTTTCAAAAACCACATTTTAAAATATTCTGCCAATATATGGGCATCTAAGCTCACACTAGGTACTATAGTTATAGTGTACGTGTGAGCTAATATAACTAAAAACTGAAATATATTTTATTCAACTCCAGACTCAATTACCTTTCGTTTGAGACTACACAAGCCATGTTTTGACTTAAACTCTAATTTTTGAAATCTACCCCCACGCTTTTTTTAAAACTAAAATGTAGTTTGTTTAACTCCAGACTCAGTTACCGTTCGTTTGATATCACACACGCCATATTTTCATCTAAACTCTAATTTTTTAATCTACCCCCACCCTTTTTTTTTGACGTGACATCTGTCGTTTAATGTCGCATTAATAAAGTTAGCTATTAAAGTGACTGTAAAAGGTCCCGAATATTTTAGTTTACGTCTACTTAGACACAAAAAAAAACAAACAAAAAATATTCACGTCTAATTTTCGGACAGCCTTTATAAAGGATAATTCTTTAAAAAACGACACCTCCCTAAATTTGTTTAATAATTTTATTTTATATATATATTTATCGGTTTCACAACGTTCTCCGTCTTCCGATACCCAATCTTCACTCGTTTCTGTTTGCCCATAATTCATCATCAAGGCCTCTTATTCTTATTTCACTGTCTATTCCTTCTTTCCAGCTTCTCCTTGGCCGTCCTCGTTTTCTTCGGCCAGTTGGTTTCCATTGTAGTATTTGTTTAGGTAGTCTTTCATCATTCATTTTTTGTACATGTCCGTACCACACCAGTTGTTTTGTTCTTATATCATCCACTAAAGTACGTTCACCCACTGTCATAATTTCTTATTTTTTGATTTGTAACTCTTGCTCTTTTTGATTTCCCTGCTGCTCTTCTCCAATAGTCCATCTCCGTCGTCGTGGAAAGCATTTTTTTTGTTCTATCCTTGATTGGCCATACTTCTGAGCCGTATGTAATAATACTTTTTATAATGGTGTTATATATAAGCTTTTTGTTATGTTTTGATATACTTTAGTCCCAAATTATTTCATTTAATAAAGTTATTGCTTTTCTTCCTTGTACGTTTGGATCTTTTATAGCTTTGTCTAGTGTTCCCTCATTTGTAATTTTTAAACCTAAGTATTTATACGCATCACAAGACTGAATTCGCTGCCTAGTATTTAAGATTAGATCCTGTTTCATTCCACCGATACACATATATCTTCTATTAGCTTTCGTGTCATATGTTTTGATAAATAATGTAAGGGTAAATGATGTGCTAGAGCAAAAAAATTTGGGTGTAGTTTTTGATACCCAATTAAGATTTAGGACACAGGTTGCCAAAGTGGTTCAAAAAGCGTATATTTCTCTGAGGAATGTATACAAAAGTAAAGATGTATTAAACAAAAAACTCAAACAAAATTTATGCGAAACCCTTGTGTTGTCACATTGCAACTACTGCAACTTTGTTTACGGCCCCTGTCTTGATGGATCAAGTAAATATAGGTTACAAAAAGTTCAAAACTCTTGTATACGATTCGTGTATGGGCTGAGGAGGCGTGATCACGTTCGTCAAAAACTAAAGGACCTAAAATGGCTCAATATGCAAAATAGGGAAAAGTTGCATTTTAGTTGTTTTTTACATAAGCTTTTACAGCGAGAGAAACCATTTTATCTTATTAAAAAACTTAATATTGGAACCACTAGACATAGTCGCAATACTCGCACTGTGGGAGGATATGACACACCACGGCATCGTACGGCAACTTTTCAGCGAAGTTTTTCGTATTGTGCACCAAAAATAATAAATAGCTTAAAAATATTTGATAAAAAAGACATATCATCAACATGTTTTAAATCTGCATTAAAAAGACAACTATTGGAAAGCCAAAATTTGGAATGAAACTAGCAATAAATACTATTATGGCAAGTTTAGGTTGTTTTATTTTTTTTTCTCTATAATAATAAAATTGTTATTTTTTTTTCTTTAACAATTACGAAATTAGAATTTAATAATCATACTTATTAGATAATTATTAGTTACTTGTAATATTTTGTAATATTCTTTTACTGTAATTTTTTTTTCTCTTTCTCGGTTAAGTAAACAGCAATGCTGCCCTTCGCCGAGGTTAAAATAAAGGCCTTTTTATTTATTTATTATTATTTATTATATTCGAGGTCGTCATAATCCTGAGCCACTACTATTTGATCATCGGCGAAACATAAAGTATACAAGGTGGTTTCGTCCAACGGAATTCCCATGTTATTCTTTTATTTTAACCCTGTATTATTAAATATCAATTTTTCTTCCAATTCCAAAAATAACCACTAACTGGATATTTATTTAGTTTTTTACACATTTTCTTTCTCCGCGATATTTCTAATTTTTTGTTTTAATTTTTGACTAAAATAAATAGGAATATGGAGTAATCAACATAACAATGAGGATATTCAGTTAATCAAAAATAAAAATATTGATATCATTTCTAATATTAACTTGACGGATCTGACACCTTCACACCTATTATCACACTTCAACTGAAGCCATGATATTGTATTAGCATTGAAAACAGTTTTTTGTAAATATCTCAGAAACTAAAGCTCCTACGAAGTTTTTGGTTATTACACGAATTAGTGAGCAAAATATAGTCTATTATATTCCGTAAATAATGTATTGATACGATGCTCAGTTAAAAAGTTAGCATATTTTAAAGTTTTAATTATCAAAAAACTGTCATTAGCATTAATGGATTTTGACCGAAATCTAATCAGCTCGTAAAAGTGTCGAACACTATTTTACCTGAAAATTTTATGAAAATCGGTTCAGTGGTTTAAGAGCTATCGTGTTACGGACAGAAATAATATACAGACACACAGACAGACATCACGACGATATTGCTAGGATAGGTCAAAATATATCCAAATGACACATTTTTGGCGTTATATCAAAAAAAAAAAATTTCGTCGAAAATAATACCTTTTCTAGCCATTGTTACGCGGGCTAGGAAGGTAAAAAGGGGGCACAGACATGAAGGAAGTAGAAAGAAATGTTTTTCCATGTTTAATATACCATAAAGTCTTCAGATTGAAGTAAAAAATTAATTTGAATTTAGCGTTAGCAAACTCTGTTAGTCTACGTAGATTTGCAGAAGACATATGATAGTATACCACTAAATCTCCTTTGGAAAGCGTTGGAAAAGACAAACATAAGCGTACAACTAATTAAGGCCGTCAAAGAGTTATACCGCAATAGTAAGGCAAAAGTTAAAATAAAAGCAAAACTAACCAAAGGTTTTCAAGTAAATAAAGGTCTTAAACAAGGTTGCTGTATCTCGCCTACGCTCTTTAAGATATATTTGGAACAGGTCCTTAAAGTCTGGAAGAGAAAATGCCAAAACATGGCAATTCCGTTGGATGAAACCACCTTGTATACTTTATGTTTCGCCGATGATCAGATAGTGGTGGCTCAGGATTATGACGACCTCGAATATATGACACAAAAACTAATAGAAGAGTACAATAAGTGGGGACTAGAGGTTAATATCAATAAGACAGAGTATATGTTTATTGGTAGAACGAAACAGGATCTAATCTTAAATATTGGGCAGCGAATTCAGTCCTGTGATGAGTATAAATACTAAGCTGACGGAACACTAGACAGCTATAAAAGATCGAAACGTACAAGGAAGAAAAGCAATAACTTTATTAAATGGAATAATTTGGGACCAAAGTATAATACTATTGTAAAAAGTATTATTACATACGGCTCAGAAGTATGGCCAATCAATGATAGAACAGAAAAAATGCTTTCCGCTATGGAGATGGACTATTGGAGAAGAGCAGCAGGGAAATCAAAAAGAGAAAGAGTTACAAATCAAAGAATAAGAGAAATTATGACAGTGGGTGAGCGTACTTTAGTGGATGATATAAGAACAAAATAACTGGTGTGGTACGGACATGTATAAAGAATGGATGATGAAAGACTACCTAAACAACTATTACAATGGAAACCAACTGGCCGAAGAAAACGAGGAAGGCCGAGGAGAAGCTGGAGAGAAGGAATAGACAGTGAAATAAGAATAAGAGGCCTAGATGATGAATTATTGGCAAACAGAAACGAGTGGAGATTGGGTAACGGAAGACGTAGAACGTTGTTTAACCGATAAATATATAAACTCTGTTAGAAATCACTTTTAAGAATTTTCGCCGAAGAGAAGGTGAATCTATTCATAAAAATTCAGCCTGGTACTTTTCACTTAAAAAATGGGCGAGTGTACTGTGGACTATATTATTACATAAAAACTCTTTTGTGTGATATAAAGCTACAGTTCTTTCACTACATTGCAATACACAAATAAAAATTGCATCATCCAAACTGATGAATTTACAGGCAGATGTAGAGTAAACAACTCAAAAAGTTCATAACCTTTTTGTATTTTTTCAAGAATTTTAAAAAAAAATCGCGGATTTATCATTTTCTTACAATGATAGTTTTGCAAAATAAGCTAAATATGTTTTTAAAAGGATCTTGTGATTGACCTTTTCATTGATCTTTTGATAATAATGTTATTAATAAAAATCAGTTTCTTGATTTTTTTCTGAAAAAAATACAGCAAAGCTTATACTTATACTACATCAATTTGTGTAAAAAAAATCTAGTTCTTCTTGTGTTCTTCTTTCTACAGAAATTGGATAAATTTTTATTCGTTCTCCTTTCTTATCTGTTATATCTGCTAATATTTTCGTGAAAAGCTTTTAAATTACATTAAGGAGTGTTTCTTGTGTAGGATAATGGTTATAAATTCTTTCCAGTTGTTTGGGATTATTTTTTCTTTTAGTATTTTATTTAAGAGAATATGGAGGGCACAACCTAAAGCTTTACCACCATACTTGTAGTCTTTTCCAGATGATTTGTTATTTTTTATTTTCTGTTATGCTCTTTTTATTTCGGCTATGCTTATTTCAGGTTGTAGTTCTGAGTTTATGTTCTTTATTTTTGATTGGAGTTTCTTCATTGTGTCTCGCGATGGTTCCCTTTTTTTTGGTATCATTCTGTATAGGCTTGTTCTCTGATATTTATAATATCTTCTTTATGTTACTTTCTCTGTCGCATGTGTGTTCCATCGATGTCCTTTGTCCTTCTTTTTCCAGGTATCGCCTTTTTTTCGTCAGTTTCTTTATTTCATCTGGGCTAGGAATGTATCAAATCCGTCATAGATTCATTTATTTTATGAAAAAACCCAAACTGGATCCTTTTATGGGATCGCGGGTGGAACAAAATAGACCGATTCGAAAATAGGAAAAATAATTTCCGCGGTGAACCTTCAAGCTAGTAAAATATTGGCCTACCTTATATGCTGCAGTCGAAATTCGAAAGAGGTCGAACGCAGGGCATTTCCCTCGCTCTTGATCTTCTCTCCATAGTAGCAGAGTGGGAGAAGCACACGCGAAAACTGCGGCCAATAAAGGCACCCAAAGGTTCACATACATAGAAGTATATTATAATAAAGCGAAAAAATGTAATATTTATTAATTTTAATTATAACTAATTACCGAATCGGCAAAAAACATAAAAGGTAAAATTCTATCATTTATCCCTAGATAAGGAATAATTTTATTAAATTTATCCAAAATCCAACAATTAAGTAACGGTAAAAGTTAATTAATATAATCATAAAAATGTGAAAAATAAATGGCAGTGATTATATAATCGTTTAATTAGTGTTCTAAACTTTACAGATAATTATTTAAAAAATAGACATGCGCTATATTTTTAAATATTTTATGTTATTTTTATTTTTTAACTAATTTTGCTAGGGTCAACAATCTATAAATCTGTAACTTTATTGACCTCTTTCTCTGATAAAAAGTGAAGAATGTCAATATCAAGTTCAAGTTGGTGATGTTGAGAAATTATTTTTTTTTATTTTTAGCAAAAATATAAATGACCCTTGAAATGTTAATATGAAAAAGAAGATATAACTACAAATAGGTGGTAATTTGAGTTTATAGGAAAAACATTTAATATATATATATATATATATATATAATATATATATATATATATATATATATACATGTATATTAAGATATATATCCAATATTAATCATTTTCAAAAAAAATCCATAATGGCGTAAACAAAATTTTAACACAAATACATTTATAAAATCTTATTTTCTTAAATACGAAACCTTTGATAGTAGTTCTAAATTTTTAGCTCAGGTACTTCGTTTACACTTTGTATAATAGTTATATTTTTTTTAAAATTGTTTTTCGAAATAGTGGTTTAAAAAAAAAAAAAGTATTTTTGAAAAAACGTTTTTGGAAAAAAACTAGATTAGAACAGGTTAGGATATGTTTGCGATCAATTGACAAAGGTTAGGATAACACAGGAACAGACAGGAATGATAGATTAAGGATATAATTTTTCGAAAAAGTGTCATTGGAAAAAACATTTAACCGATTTTTCGAAAAAATGTTCAAAAACTACGTTTTCGAAAAAAATTCTTTTACCCAGAAATGTTAACCATACTTTGAGAGTAAATTTTTGTTTATTTTTTTTCAGTATGTCGTACCGGATGCAAAGGAACCTCCCAGACCTTTAAATACGAAGTAGGAACCACTTACAAGTACGACTATGATGGAAAAATCGAAATCATCCTTTCTTCGGCAGAAGGCCAATCTACCAGTACTGAAGTCAAAGCCCAAGTATTACTAAGCCAATTGGGCGATTGTAACCAAATTTTAAGGCTGCAAAATGTCCAAATCTTGGACTCAAAGGGAAAGGTAAAGACAAAATAATCCTTAGCATAACAAAAACATTTCATGTAATGTAAAATATGTAATGTAAAAAAAAGCCAAGCCAAGAATTTTGATGATCTATACATGAGTGAGTGAGTGAGTGGCAATTTCGACATTTTTTGAAATGTCGTAACTACTTCACTACTTTATGAAACTTGGAGGGGTTGTTAACTTCATAAAGGTCTACGACTGGGCAAAATTTGACTTTCGAAGCTCGTTCCGAAGTAGAGTTTTAGATAGGTCAAATTTGGGCTGAAATGTTTCAAGAAAAGATGATACAGCGGTTTACGCGAACTTAGCGAGGTACTGCCGTGCCCCCAGATATTTTGAACCTTCTCTACCATCCCTTGTATAAATGACTTATCCTACTAACAAGATTAAAGCTAAAATTAACATGTTTTTTTTTCAGAAATTGGGTGCAATTCCCGATATCGAGAAGCCAATCAAAATCAACTTCCACGACGGCCATATTGAGGACTCAATTTGTGTTGAGGAAGGAGATAACCAAAACTCAATCAATGTCAAGAGAGCTATCGCTTCAATCTTCCAAGTAAGTTAATAACACGATTGTATACAGGGTGTTTCATATAAAAGTAAATAGGGTCAAGTGGTGTAAAAGTGAGACCCAAAATCTCGTTGAATAATGAGACACCTCAATAAAAAATACTAATAATTGGTTTCACAACGTTCTACGTCTTCCGATACCCAATCTCCATTCGTTTCTGTTTGCCCATAATTCATCATCTAGGCTTCTTATTCTTATTTCACTGTCTATTCCTTCTCTCCAGCTTCTCCTTGGGCGTCCTCGTTTTCTTCGGCCAGTTGGTTTCCATTGTAGTATTTGTTTAGGTAGTCTTTCATCATTCATTCTTTGTACATGTCCGTACCACACCAGTTGTTTTGTTCTTATATCATCCACTAAAGTACGTTCACCCACTGTCATAATTTCTTTTATTCTTTGATTTGTAACTCTTTCTCTTTTTGATTTCCCTGCTGCTCTTCTCCAATAGTCCATCTCCGTAGCGGAAAGCATTTTTTCTGTTCTATCCTTGATTGGCCATACTTCTGAGCCGTATGTAATAATACTTTTTACAATGGTGTTGTATATAAGCTTTTTGTTATGTTTTGATATACTTTGGTCCCAAATTATTCCATTTAATAAAGTTATTGCTTTTCTTCCTTGTACATTTCGATCTTTTATAGCTTTGTCTAGTGTTCCGTCAGCTGTAATTTTTAGACCTAAGTATTTATACTCATCACAGGACTGAATTCGCTGCCCGGTATTTAAGATTAGATTCTGTTTCATTCCACCGATACACATATACTCTGTCTTATTGAGATTAACCTCTAGTCCCCACTTATTATACTCTTCTATTAGTTTTCGTGTCATATATTCGAGGTCGTCATAATCCTGAGCCACTACTATCTGATCATCGGCGAAACATAAAGTAGACAAGGTGATTTCGTCCAACGGAATTCCCATGTTTTGGCATTTTCTCTTCCATACTTTAAGGACTTGTTCCAAGTATATCTTGAAGAGCGTAGGCGAGATACAGCAACCTTGTTTAAGACCTTTATTTATTTGAAAGGCTTTGGTTAGTTTTGCTTTTATTTTAACTTTTGCCTTACTATTGCGGTATAACTCTTTGATGGCCTTAATTGGTTGTAAGGACCTCATGCCAATTTATTTTAGTTTTTTTATAAAAAATAGGCTCAATTAAAATTAAAAAATCCATAGCTTTATTTGTGGTATAAAACTTTTAAAAACGTTACCGAAACTTTTGTCGTGTGAGTTCGTAGATCGGTTTGGCGCGTATCTTTCAATAAATAAATATTTTTGCACTTATTTGTTGTATTTCAGTAAAAAAAAAAGAAAAACTTATGTCTTAATTTTACCCTGAATGTCTTGTTTTTGGTTTAGACGGCGATACGACTGTTTATACGTGAATTTTATCACTGCCTTATATTTCGCCTGACCTGTCTCATTTTTGAACTTTTTCAAGTTAAAATATGAGACACAGTTTTAATTTTTTTCTCATATTATAGGTCAAATTCTTATGTTTTTACGTTTGCAATATTTTTCTCAGAGATCAACTTCAGATCATCTTTTTTGTATAACCTAAGTTATTGAAAAGAGAATGGCATACGGACAAGAGCTGCATCTGCTTTTACGTCGATTTGCAGAAGGCATATGATAGTATACCACTAAATCTACTTTGGAAAACGTTGGAAAACACAAACATAAGCGTACAACTAATTAAGGCCATCACAGAGTTATACCGCAATAGTAAGGCAAAAGTTAAAATAAAAGCAAAACTAACCAAATGCTTTCAAGTAAATAAAGGTCTTAAACAAGGTTGCTGTATCTTGCCCACGCTTTTCAAGATATACTTAAAGTATGGAAGAGAAAATGCCAAAACATGGGAATTCCGTTGGACGTAACCACCTTGTATACTTTATGTTTCGCCGATGATCAGATAGTAGTGGCTCAGGATTATGACGACCTCGAATATATGACACGAAAACTAATAGAAGAGTACAATAAGTGGGGACTAGAGGTTAATCTCAATAAGACAGAGTATATGTGTATCGGTGGAATGAAACAGGATCTAATCTTAAATACCGGGCAGCGAATTCAGTCCTGTGATGAGTATAAATACTTAGGTCTAAAAATTACAGCTGACGGAACACTAGACAAAGCTATAAAAGATCGAAACGTACAAGGAAGAAAAGCAATAACTTTATTAAATGGAATAATTTGGGACCAAAGTATACCAAAACATAACAAAAAGCTTATATATAACATCATTGTAAAAAGTATTATTACATACGGCTCAGAAGTATGGCCAATCAAGGATAGAACAGAAAAAATGCTTTCCACTACGGAGATGGACTATTGGAGAAGAGCAGCAGGGAAATCAAAAAGAGAAAGAGTTACAAATCAAAGAATAAGAGAAATTATGACAGTGGGGGAACGTACTTTAGTGGATGATATAAGAACAAAGCAACTGGTGTGGTACGGACATGTACAAAGAATGAATGATGAAAGACTACCTAAACAAATACTACAATGGAAACCAACTGGCCGAAGAAAACGAGGACGGCCAAGGAGAAGCTGGAGAGAAGGAATAGACAGTGAAATAAGAATAAGAGGCCTAGATGATGAATTATGGGCAAACAGAAACGAGTGGAGATTGGGTATCGGAAGACGTAGAACGTTGTGAAACCGATAAATATATATATATATATATATATATATATATATATATATATATATATATATATATATATATATATTTTTTCTGATTATCGCTTATATCCTTGAAACAAAAATTCGAGTATTACAGAGAAGTCTAAAATCTTAAAAATATAAAAGTTTTAAAAAATGCCTCATTTTTATACTCTTTCTTCTCTCTTCTTTCTGGAAACGTTAAGATATACAATTTTGATTAAATGGGAAAAAAGTGGCGCTATGCCAAGCCCAATAAGATACTGTATCAAAATTAAAAATATCTACAGGGGGTTTTTTCAATTCAATACGAAAGGCAATATTTAGTTTTTTCTAATAATACACGGAATGAAATCCAAAGGTGACCAAGGACTTTAGTGCAATTAGGCGTTTTATACTAGCGGCCTCAGTGTCGGCAAAATAGACACAATAATTATTAAAAAAAAAAAACAAACAATTCTTAAACTTATTTCTTTTGTTTTTTTTTAGGCTGATTTGAAAAACAGTTACGAAACTGACGTGTTTGGAAGATGTCCCACAGAGATCGCTTCCCACAAAGAAGGCAACATTTTGGTTATCACCAAGAGCAGGGGTCTCAACAAATGCGCTTTCAGGTTAGTGTTAATGTTAACTAGTGTAAAAAACTAGAAAAAAGAAAAGTAAACGCAAAAAAGGTTATTGGATGTCTTAACAGTATTTTATGGAGCAGAGAGATAGAAAAGAATGTAACATTTAAAATATATGAAACAATGGTGAAAAGCACGCTGTTGTATGGAATAGACTTGTCGCGTAACAAAAAAATACAAAACAAAACTGAAAAGTGTCGAAATAAATGCAATAAGAAGATCAATGAGAATATCTAGAACAGATCACATAAGAAATAAGATCATAAAAGAAAGAATGGGAATCAAGGGAAGCATAACGGATGACATCACTAAAAGGCAACTGATATGGTACGGCCATGTATAACGGATGAACGACGAAAGATTACCAAAGCAGGTCCTAGAATGGCAACCAATAAGGCGCAGAAAAAGAGGGCGTCCTAAACTGGAATGGCAACAGTCAATCCAAAGATCAATGAGTCAAAAAGCCTAAAAGAAGATGATTGTCAGGATCGAAGGAGGTGAAGAATAGGCGTCGGACAAAGTAGAAAAACGTTCTAAACCGAGATAGTAGTAGTTAATGTAGACTACTTCCTAGAGATGATTGATCCTCGGAATTTTTCACTTATGTCTTTTTTAAATATTTTAAAAACTAAAAGCGATAGATAAAATTCAGTTTGACAGTACAGCGTGTCCCATTTTGCACCTTACCGTGCTCTTTTTTTGAGCCCTTAAAAATGGCGTAATCAGATTTTTGCTATACCCCGTAGTTTCGCTATTACAGGGAGTTTTTGAAAAAATTGTATTTTTAATAATCCCTTGTATCTCGCTTATTTTGCGAGATATTTTTATTCTGTAAAAACCTTTTCATGGCAACTTTTTTAGAAGAAAATAATGACGTTGTCAACTTTTTAAAATATTGTTTAGTTTTTGAGATATGGTATTTATCATAAAAAAATTAAATACGGACCTGGATTTTTTTTATTACTATTTTGATTGGTTTCATGCTAGTATTATCATAAAATAATAAAAATTTTAAAATTTTTTGTTTTAACGTAAAAAAAATATTTAATATTTTAAAAAAAATAGTCCGAACCTGGATATTTTTAACATAAATATAAATTAAAAATTGCTAGATAAACAATTTTTAGTTTAACTGTTTTGATACTTAGCATATTAAAATGGTTTTACGTTAATTTTTTTATTTCAAACAAAGTCTACGAAAAATACAAAAAAAACAAATTATAAAAAATAACTAATTTTTCTGATTACCATTATGTGTAAGACATTGTTGGCATTTTTGAGTAATTTTTCTTAACGCATTTTGCATAAAAATATTTCTGCCATTTAAATATTGGGATTTTGTTGCTTGAATGAAGCAGTCAAACATATCACATTTTTCAAAATCTGGATATGGTCGATTTCTAGCCAGTTTAAAATAATTGTAAGCTATTCACAAAAATGACAAGTAAAATGACAATGTCAATTCCACGCTTTTGTTTTGTAAATTTCACGACCTGCTGTGCTACCATCAAATAATTAGTATGGTATTATTTTTGTAACTTTTTAACGTTTTTTACTTTATTTATAAATCTTTTAATTATCATTTCAAAACAGATAAAACTAAAAATCGTTCAACTAGTGTGTCTTGCAATTTTTCATTTATAATTACGTTGGAAATTTCCAGGTTCGGACTATAATTTTTTTTCAAATATTAAATAATTTTTTTTTAACCTTAAATCAAAAAATTTTTAAAGTTTTATCATTTTAAGGTAATAATAGCATGGAACCAATGAAAGTAGTAATAAAAAAAATCCAGGTCCGTATTTAATTTTTTTATGAAACAATATTTTAAAAAATTGACAACATCATTATTTTGCTTTAAAAAAGTTGCCATAGAAAGGTTTTTACAGAATAAAAATATCTTGCAAAATAAGCGAGATACAAGGAATTAATTAAAATGCAATTTTTTCAAAAACTCCCTGTATTAGCGAAACCACGGGGTATAGCAAAAATCTGATTGCACCATTTTAAAGGGCTCCAAAAAAGAGCACGGTAAGGTGCAATCAGAAAATCGATATCTTTAATAATAACCGAGTTTCCCATTTAATCCCATCGAAAATGGGACAAGCTGTACAGTGAGATTCTTTATTTAAAACAAACTCACACTGCGTTTAAACAAAGTATAGGTTTTTCAAAAGGACCTCAAAAAACTAAAAGCGTATATTTTATTATTTCAGAGAGCACGTGCAACACGACTTTTTGGCAGGCACGTTCAACGTCCACAGCGAAATAAAATCTTCCCCCATTTTGAACGGTGTCTACGGTTCTAAATTGAGAGTCAAGAACGGCGTTCTCGAACAAGCCACAGTAACTGAAGACTATCTCTACGTACCTTTCTCTGTTGGTAACAATGGTGCCAAAGCTAAGGTCACCAGCAAGCTTCAGTTTACTGGATCTGCAAAAGAAGCTCCAACTGGTGCTCCTACCAAACCAAGGTATGACTTCTTTTGGGTATTCGGCACTTTATTTTTAACAAAACCAAAATTTTTGCTGAAAAAAAAGTTTTCGTAGATTTTACAGTAGGGACATTAACGTTACAGAAGGGACAAAAATTAAAAGGTACACAACAAAATTACAAAAATAGATAATCTTCAAAAAGATGAGGGCAGATTATCAATACACCTAAATTCCAAAAAAAAATTCAATGTCTCGATCTGTAACACAGGGACAATTTTTGTAACATCGAAAAATGGTGTTACCGAACGGGACAAATCCTGTTACAGATGGGACAATTTATTTACATTTTAGCATTTTTTTTCCAAGTCAAATTTATGACAATTTTTTTCAGTTTTGTTCAAGATTTCAACGGTTTTGTTTGGAAAAATTTTGATTTTATTACTTTTATCTCAAGTTATACGTAAGATAATCCACGTTACAGAATGGACAACATCGTTTGCCTCAAATCTATAATTTCTTTGTTTTTAAACACAAAACTCTATAGGTAAATTTAGTGGGAATAAGGACACTGTTGTTCTGGTAAATATACGTTTTAATCCATCGGTAACGTTTCGACAATGGTTTTTGTCTTCATCAGACTAAAAAGGTTACAACTCATTAGTAAGATCATACAAAATACGGCACATTAATACATCACCAATTAAAAATTATTATTCTTTTCCCAATAAATAACATTTAAAATGACCTTATTGACAATATATTATTTTTTTCCTAAATATTTTTTCCCTTTTAATGTATATGTAACTGATTTTTTTATTTATTTATATAAAGAAATAATTATGATTTATTTTTCTTCTTTTTTTTTAATATGTATAAAATTTTTTATACAAAGGTTCAAAAAATTTTGTCACTATAGTAACTGATGGGTGGCTCAATAAAATACGCACAAGGAGATCAATCAGCTATTCATATAAAAACAATAATAACAAAAAAAACCTGTAGCAAGCTATAATACCATGTAGAAAATAACAATAATGTACACATTATAAACCTATGTTAAAATTTAAAACAAAATTAAAAAGGACTGTTAAAATATTTAAAATTCCGTACTCACCCTTCAGACTAGATCGTACATTGGAACAACAAAAAACAAGAATTCAAGCACATCAGGAAAACAAACGGCACAAAACGAAACCCAACATTAATCTGCTAATTATTTATATTTTCTTTTGTTTTGTTTATCAGACAGGTTATATTATCAGCGGCAAAATTAGTCCGCATTGTTGTCACTATTCTGGATTTTCATTGTTCCGAAATATTAAAACAAATTAAAATTCTTTAAGTTTAAAGCAAAAGGCAACCTTGAATAGAGTGGAACTAGTAGTGTACGGTACTGATTTAATTTAGAGTGGGACAAGTGTATATAGTATGATACAATTAAGACAGTGATGGAACTTATTTTCTAGTTTGGAGTTGTTGTATATTAAAATGCATTGATAAAATGCATTGTTGTCAGAACACAAAACTTTTCCTGTTTAAACCTTGGTATATACAATTAATTTTTAAAAAAGCAAAAAATATTTTTTGGTTGAACGCTAATTTTCAACTCTACTAATGAGTTGTAACCTTTTTAGTCTGATGAAGACAAAAACCATTGTCGAAACGTTACCGATGGATTAAAACGTATATTTACCAGAACAACAGTGGCCTTATTCCCACTAAATTTACCTATAGTTGCATTGCAAGGACGTGATAAGTTTACAAAACTCTATTTGCCACGTGGGATCAATTTTCTTTGCGGAAAAATTCGCTGTTACCGCCTGGGACAAATTTCTTGTGACAAGTCATTTATGGGGCTTTCCATTTCATCCCAGCACGGAACCTTTTGCTGGTTCCTCTATAGATACCGACGACACCAAGATAAAAAAAACTTGATAAAATGTTGCGATTCCTTAAATCTACAGGGTGTTTTATCTTCTTAATTGGCCAAAGCATATCTATGGTTTATGATTTTTCATGAAAAAATACACACTTTGCAAAAAAAATACTCTGCCAATATATGGGCCCCTAAGCTCACAGTAGCTACTATAATTATAGTGTACGTCTGAGCTAATATAACTAAAAACTGAAATATATTTTATTCAACTCCAGACTAAATTACCTTTTGTTTGATACCACACAAGCTATGTTTTGACTTAAACTCAAATTTTTGAAATCTACCCCCACCCTTAAAAAAACAAAAACTAAAATGTATTTTGTTAAACTCCGGACTCAATTACCTTTCGTTTGATATCACACACGCCATATTTTCACCTAAACTCTAATTTTTAAAATATACCCCCACCCTTATTTTAAAATAAATTAAAATGTATTTTGTTTAACTGCAGACTTAATTACCTTTCGTTTGATATCACACACGCCATTTTTTCACATAAACTCTAGTTTTTGAAATCTACCCCCACCCTTTTATTTTGTTTGTGTTCGGTGGATTTTGTTCATTTTTAAATGGGACCATCTCGACCCAAGACCCAGCCTAGGTACCAAATTTCATTAAAATCGGCCAAGCGGTTTTTGAGTTATGCGCGTTGGTCGTTACAGACAGACAGACAGACATACAGACAGACAGACAGACAGACACACAGACAGACAGACAGATAGACAGACAGACAGACAGACGGCGCAACAAAAAAGCTTTAAAATCATCTGAAACGCAAAGATATATAAAAATTTTTGAAATCGGAGTAACTTTTTTTTTCTCGAAAAAATTAGGATCACCATAGCTCACACTACTATAGTATAGTATATGTGTGAGCTAACACTACTATAGTATAGTATATGTGTGAGCTAAAATTACTACTGTTTAGAAATAAGAACAAGAGGCTTTAAGAAAAAATATTGAAAATGACAATTAGTCGCATCAGTGACCTTATTACAAGACAATAAATTTAAAAAACCGCCATTTTGAAAATGTGACCCCTTTGATTTTTTATATTTTTTTGAAAAAAGATGCTCCAATATTTTGTCTATTGCCTTAAAAATTTTTAGAGTGGGCCGAGAAGTATAAATGCCAAAAAGAAAAATTCTTGTGTAAGTGCGCGGAGGCCTTGGCCGTATAGTCCTTGCAGTACCCCAAGTCCCTTAGCTATCCTTTTTTATTTTTCTGCTATAAAGAAGACCGAAAATAGCTTCGAAAATCGTTGTTGGCCCCAGATTACAGTTGGCAGTTGCAAGCCTGTCTGTCTATCAAAGCTTAAATTGACAATGATAATAAACTTTCAAAACAAAAATTTTTTGTCAAGTGGTCAAAATATTTTGTAAAGTAGATATTTAGAAGTATTCACATATTCTCAGAAAAATAGTCAAGAAAATTGGCGACAAAGATAAACTGTTCATTCGAAAATTCCACGCTTTTTTCGATCTTCAGTCCCTTCCGTGATAACTATAGAGCAGAATTTCAAGAAACACAGTAATGACAAAAAGTATGAAGACTTTTTGATACCATTCAAAACAACGCATTTAAAAAACTAATTCAAAAAGTTTGTAAAACTACTACGTTTACAAAACCACACAAATAAAGCTTAGTATAATAATTTTCATCTTTTGATTTGAACCTAATCCTATGAGCTATTCTACTGCAACATTTTAAACTTAGTAATTAGTAATACCCTCAATATAGCTATTTCTAGTTTAAATATTGTGTCTAAAATATATTTTTTAATTCACTCACAAAGAGTCTGTCTCAATACTGTTTTTGTTGAAATTCCCAAAACCTCTGCGGTGAAATCAGTTAGGAACTTCTTTATACTTTTTAAAAGATCTATCCACCATAAAAAATGTGAGATTTTCATATGAACAACTTTTTTATTAAAAAGTATAATAAAATACTGTTTTAATTTCAAAAAATATTAATGTTTATATACTTATTGTAACAAAGAAATGAGTAGGTACTACATTAATATGAGTCGAGCAAAAGTTAATTTGTGGAAACTACAAATAATATTAATTTAACTTTTATTAAGTCATTTTGCTTAGGTAATTTAAAAACTTCAATTTACAAAAAAATATAATATAAACAGGGCCTAATCCTATTTTTAAATAATAATTTTTACCAAAACAAATTGCAAAGCTTAGCTCAAATCCAACTCAAAATACATTGTAGAAAATAAAATTTTTGAAAAAATTAAATAATCACTAATTTATCGTTTGTTCATGGTTGGTAGTTCTATGGTCAGTCGCACTGAAAATCTTCCCATGTAGAAACTTTGGTGGCAGGGCACCCCAATTGTTCATAAATTTTGCACAACATAAAATCATTTTGGGACAGAAACTTTTCTCAAAAAAGTATTCCAAATTAGAATCAGAATTTAAATATAAAATAAGCGATAATGTTTCAAAGTCAGAAGTTTCAAAACAATTGACAGTTTAAACACCAATCCATCACCCTTATTATAAAGGGTGGTGACCGATTATATTAACCTTAAGGTAACTGATAATTAGTTTTGCAGCGTCATTCAGGGCTATCAAAATGGACGGGCCACGATCCTCCACTCTGTTGACGTCACATCCGGGGCTGATTTTTTTTTGATGGTCACGTTACGACACAGCTGATTGTCTTTAAAATATTGAAGTTGGAATGACGGTTCATTGATATTTGATTTTTTTTAAAATAAAGCCGTTTTTAAGATTGTTTTTACCTTATTCTGGCAGAACAATTTTTTTTAAATGTATAGTAAGCCTTAATTTTTCATAGCCGCTTCATTAGCTTACACAAAAATTAAGTTTAAAGCAGAAGCGAATGTGACAATCACATATGACAAAGTCAAATACATGTCAAATATAACAGTTGGCATGTGGCACATGGCGGGTAATTTGAATTCAAAATAAGGAATGCTAAATCTTGAAGATTTTAACCTTTTAATCATGTTGCTTCCTTCCCAAACCTTTGGTGGAATATCGGGATGGTGTCTGAGAATATTTCACTGAAATTTTGCGGAAATCTGTAGTGCCATTTTCAAAATATCATAAAAAAACCTCTGACCTCCCATAAGACCCAATGTAAAATTCAGCCCCGGGAGAACAGCTGATTTTTTCAGGGTCGTGGCCTCTATTTTTGTGTTGGCCTTGTGTGAGCTAATGAAGCGGCTATGAAAAATTAGGGCTTACTATACATTTAAAAAAAATTGTTCTGCCAGAATAAAGTAAAAACAATCTCAAAAACGGCTTTATTTAAAAAAATCAAATATCCATGAACCGTCATTCCAACTTCAATATTTTAAAGACAATCAGCTGTGTCGTAACGTGACCATTAAAAAAAAAATCAGCCCCGGATGTGACGTCAACAAAGTGGAGGATCGTGGCCCGTCCATTTTGATAGCCCTGCATATGGTTTAAAACTGAATTAAGAATACACGTGCGTTTTGTTACCAGAATTACGGGGTGATTAAACAAAAGGACTAGCCTTATTGCAAAGAGTATACTTATATGTATATGGTGCATGCGAGCAGTCCTATTGAGGCTCCCAAGGTGTGAATCAATATACATTTTATTAAAAAAAGTTGTTTTGCTTTAGGGAAAAATTCTGATACCCTCCCTTGCATATTACATCAATGGCGTCACATGGAAGGGACAAGACGGGCCTTGGCCTTCCACTGTTTAAAACATCGGCTACCAACATTGTGGCACATTTTTCTAATTTATCAAATTTTTATAAAACTGGACATCACTTTACTACGTCTCCATTTATTTAGGAAAACAGTAGTCTTAATAATCAAGTTAAAAATAAATTTTATTAGTAAAATTACCTATTACAGATCTCTAATCTTCGAAAACCCCCACCCCTTGGACGCCCCGGGAAGCAACGCCAAAACCGTCTTCGAAGCAGTGAAGAAAGCCTCCGATTCCATCGACTTGGTTGTTGGAGAAGAAACAGCTAAGGAGTTTGTTCAACTTATCAAAACTGTGCGTCACAGCAACAAAGATGACCTCTTGTTGGTCTACAATCAAGTCAACACTGGAGCTGGTAAGAAAAATTTACTTATTACATAAGTACTATAAGTACCTATTTTATCTCTCCTTTAACAGGTCTCAGTGTTTTATCATACATATATAAAGCGGCACACTGCATGTACAAAGTGAAACACACATTTTTTAAGGTTTCGTTACTTAGATTTTGCCGCAAAATTTGGTTTACCATAGCTATGACGCGGTAACCTCATACCATATAATATTTATTTTGTTAAATCTACAGTAGCGGACAAAAGTTTGGAAACTTTTTCTAAATTTCTTTATCCTTACGTTGATTTCCTATTCTTTGTTATTAAAGATTGTTCTTTTTTTACTTGAAGTTTGCCTATAGTCTTAGGAATCTAAAACTGTAATTTGTCTTTGTTTTGGTACTACAGGCTAGCATTGAAATACCTACATATTATTTTATGACTAAATATGATACGACAAAAGTATGGAAACATATTTTTTTAATTGCAAAATTCAACAATAACTCTACAAAAAGATTTTAAGAATACTATCTTGCTAATATTTGGTACCATAGCCCAAGGCCAACACAAAAATAGAGGCCACGACCCTGAAAAAATCAGCTGTTCTCCCGGGGCTGAATTTTACATTGGGTCTTATGGGAGGTCAGACGTTTTTTTATGATATTTTCAAAATGGCACTACAGATTTCCGCAAAATTTCACTGAAATATTCTCAGACACCATCCCGATATTCCACCAAAGGTTTGTAAGGAAGCAACATGATTAAAAGGTTAAAATCTTCAAGATTTAGCATTCCTTATTTTGAATTCAAATTACCCGCCATGTACCACATGCCAACTGTTATATTTGACATGTATTTGACTTTGTCATATGTGATTGTCACATTCGCTTCTGCTTTAAACTTAATTTTTGTGTGAGCTTATGAAGCGGCTATGAAAAATTAGGGCTTATTATACATTTAAAAAAAAAAATTCTGCCAGAATAAAGTAAAAACAATCTCAAAAACGGCTTTATTTTAAAAAAAAATCAAATATCCATGAACCGTCATTTCAACTTCAATATTTCAAAGACAATCAGCTGTGTCGTAATGTGACCATCAAAAAAAAATCAGCCCCGGATGTGACGTCAACAAAGTGGAGGATCGTGGCCCGTCCATTTTGATAGCCCTGCATAGCCTTTAGCCGCCAACACTGCCTGACATCTATTGTTCATTGAATACACCAATTTTTTACAGACATCTGACGGTATATTTTGCCAAATATTTTTTATGCTATCAAACAAATCATTCTTATTTTTGAACCGTGTTGTTGCAAGTTGTCTTTTAACATGCTCCCAGAGATGTTCAATAGGGTTTAAGTCCGGGGGTTGTGAAGGCCATTTAAGAACATTAACATTTTTCAGCTTGAACCAGTCTTTTACGAATTTTGATGAATGCTTAGGATCATTATCCTGTTGGAAGGTCCATCGTAGAGGCATTTCTTCTTCAGCGAAAAGGAGCATGTGTTGACTAAGAATATTTCTGTAAACTTTTTTGTCCATTTTCCCTTCAATCTTGACGGTTGGGCCAGTTCCAGAACTAGAAAAACAACCCCACACCATGATGTTGCCCCCACCATGCTTAACTGTTGGCAACTGATACTTTTTATCGAGTCTTTTTCGCATTGGACGTCTCACATAGCATGTACCATCAGATCCAAACAAGTTGAACTTGCATTCATCACTCCATAAAATTGTCTTCCATTGTTGTTCTGTCCAGTGTACATGAGCTTTGGCAAATTCAAGTCGGGCGGTGCGATTTTTTTTTTATATGAGGGGCTTTTTCACAGGACGCCTACCAAAGAGACCAGCATCCACCAAGCGTCTTTGCACTGTTCTGACAGAAAGATTTTCGGCACCTTCTTCTACTATTTGTTTGAAAATATGTGTAGCTGGCAATCGAGGATTATCATGGGACAAACGTTTAATGTAACGATCTAACACCCGATTGGTTTTTCTCGGTCTTCCGCGCCTGGGCCGCGTCGCAGTTGATCCATATTCTTCATATTTCCTGATAATTTTCGAAACCGTCCCTTTGTAGAGTTTTAATCTTTGAGAAATATCAACATTTCTGACACCACTTTTGAAAAGGTCAATAACTTTGTCTCTTAAATCTTTTGAAAATTGTTTCACTTTAGCCATTTTCACAGATGTTAGTTATTTACCGCACGCAATATCAATATGAAGGAGAGTGAAAAATAAATGAAATACAGATATGTTTCCATACTTTTGTCGTTTAAAAATATTCGGTACTAGACAAAAAAAAATGTTTTTATGTAGAAAGAATTCGAATATTGATAAAAATTGCATTAATACGGGAGCAAAAGGTAAACTATAATATGAATAGTATTCGTTCCTCCAAAAATTTTATTTAGGTATGAGAAAGAATTGATAATAATTTGAATATGTTTCCAAACTTTTGTCCGCTACTGTACATGCCATTAACATATTAACCAGAGGAGACTAGGAAATAAACAAAAAAATCGGCCGTCTAGATAAACAATTTGTTTTAAAAAACGTACTTCTGCAGAAAAGAACTCATCGACTATTTTTGTTTGGTCCATAGAAAACTCTATTTTCTTTCTCTTTAAGAATCACCAAAATTATCCGATCTTTCCTTTACTTTTATTTCTTTTTTAAACCAATGCACCGGAAAAAGACGAAACTGTTCTTCTTACAAACCCTTACCAGATTAATTATACACGACCAAATATGGATATATAACAAGCGGTGATCACTTTAACTTGTGCTTCCAGCATTTATTTTGCTACTCCTTCGTTTTCCTTTATTAAACCAGTGCGAGAGAAAAAAACAAAACTATTCTCGATTACAGTCCCTCACTAAAACAAAGGAATTAGAAAGATGCCGCAATTGTCTAGGCCCGCGTAAAGTATATTATTTTGTTCCTCTTTTGTTAAACTGATGGGAGAAAAAGAGACAAAACTATTCTTGATTAGAAGGTAGTCCCTTTGGACCCATTAGTATTTTGTAAAGGGTCAATGCGGCGTTTTTGACCTGTCTCTTTACGGTTCGGAATTGTTTTCGTGTTTTTTCTTAAAATATATTTTCGATCTGGACTCAAATTTAATCTTAAAAGACTTTAAAATGGTGTGGGAGTGTATTTTGTGCTAAAATCTCGACTTCGATTTTAATCCAGAAGTTTCGTTTTACAAGTAAGTTAAATAACTTGTTTGACCATCAAAACAAAACAAAGACCAGTGCCGTAGAAATCAATATAAAATCAGAAAAAAAATTTTTGGGTATTATATAAATAATTATTTATTTTTTAAAACCGTTTAAACATAAGTTTAGTTAAAAATGTACAGGGTGTCCCAAGTTTTGGTGTTTTGATACTTTTAACTGAACTACGAGCCTTGATTTTCAACAGATAAGGTAAAAAAGGTATCTTATTAATATGGAAAGTAATTTTTTTATGTATACCTTTTTTATTTAACCGTTTTTTTTGTGTAAACAGTTTTTTTAGATTTGGATTGAGGCAATTTTTTAGGTTGGGTTAGTCCTTTTTACCTACTCTGAATTTTTAACGTTGTCTAACCTAAAATAAAATACACCAAGCTAAAAGCATCCTAATCAAACATCTAATTGTCAATGGGTATCTATTCAGCTGTAAACTATATTAAATTGCTTGTTTTAATAAGTTAGGTATTTACTTTTAATAAATAAATATTTTGCCGCCGTCACTGGTAAATCGATCGACCATAAAGAATAAACATACGTCTGCTGTGTGTCGCACAGCGTTGCCATCGTCTTTCCAAAAAATATTTCTATTCTTTTCCAACTTATTGAAGCATCTAGGGGTCAAATCGAATTGTTTTGATGAATGAATTTTTGCCGCGGTTCCTGGTCTCCTCCGGTTAATACGTTAATGGTACATGCTTAAAGATAACTTAAAAACAGGGAGAAATCAAGCTATAAAAATGTACTTTTTGGTGAAGTTTCTGATGCGGTGTGTATAACGTGTTTTTTACCCTCGTTATTATCATGTACCAAATTCACACTTGAAAAGTCCTCCACAACATGTTCTAAAACGCCACTAAATTAAGACTTCTCAAACCTACTAACTTTCTTCTTCTTTTTTGGTCACGTTTTTTTAATAACATTTTTTTAACTTAAAAGAGACGCGAAATGAAGTTATAAAAGTTCACTAGTTTAAGACTACAACACTTCAAGACAATTTTAAAGATGGCGCTCAAGGCAAGACAAAATATCTATATATCTATCTATATACATTATATTTTTTTTAAAAGCTAAACAAGATTTTTTAACAGTAAACACTTTCACAGAATTCACAGTATCTTTATCAGGTTAATAATAGATGCGTCGTGATCGTGAAGGATCAGGGATCAGTTCCTTAACAGGTTTTTGGAGTTTAGAGGCCAAAGCACTGCCTGATAGATTTCGTCAAAGTGAAAAATCCCGACAACAACAAAATCTCAAAAATATTCGGTAGAAAAGCCATGCAAGTCGCGTTTTAAAATTCGTTTAGAAAAGGCGTGAATCTAATGTGATTTTAACGTTTAAAAAAATCACCTAAAACTAACGTAAAAACATTGCTGTTTTAATTTGATAATGGCGTTATTACAACGCAGTTTTTAGCAACGTTTTTTTTATAACGTTAATGAATGACCTATTAAGCTTGTTTTCATATATGAAATAAACATTTTTAAAATCAACGTTTTTTTTTCTCACACCTTTTCTACGTGTTAAACACGTGATTGTGTTATGTGGGTATATACATCCTCAACTATAGTTTATACTATTTTAAGGTAAACAACGTTGCATTATTTTCTTTTCAGACCTAAAGAACAAAGATGCCGCCAAACGTCTCTACTTAGACGCTTTGCTGCGATCTGGCAACGCTGGATCAGTAGAAGCCGCTATAGAATTACTGACTAACAACCAACTTGACCTAATTGAACAGAAGGTCGCTTATTTGGGACTTAACTTTGTCAGACATGCAAACGAAGGATCCCTTAAATCCGCCTTGGTAAGTTGAATGTTACCTGTCATTTTTTTTCTGGTTAGTAGTAAAGACCCTAACATTCCGATCATGAAACCAGAACAATGGACAGAACACTACAAGGGACTGCTGCAGGAACCGAGACCCAAATATATGTCAGCCTCTCCGAGGAGAGACATAGAAGAAATGATAAAGAATAGTATTAAAAAGTTTATATAACTACTAAAAAATGAGTATGTATACTTGGGTGTCACATTTGATAAGACAGGAACAGACTCTAAAGAACTGGAAAAAAGAATAGTAAAAGCAAAAAAGGTTATTGGATGTCTTAACAGTATTTTATGGAGCAGAGAGTTAAAAAAGAATGTTAAATTTAACATATATGAAACAATGGTGAAAAGCATGCTGTTGTATGGAATAGAGACTTGTTGTGTAACAGAAAAATACAAAACAAAAATGGAAAGTGTCGAAATGGATGCAATAAGAAGATCAATGAGAATATCTAGAATAGATCACATAAGAAATGAGATCATAAAAGAAAGAATGGGAATCGAGGGAAGCATAACGGATGACATCACTAAAAGGCAACTGATATGGCGTACAACGGATGAACGACGAAAGATTACCAAAGCAGGTCCTAGAATGGCAACCAATAGGGCGCAGAAAAAGAGTGCGTCCTAAACTAGAATGGCAACAGTCAATCCAAAGACCAATGAGTCAAAAAAATCTGACAGAAGATGATTGTCAGGATCGAAGGAGGTGGAGAATAGGCGTCAGACAACATAGAAAAACGTTCTAAACCGACTTAGTAGTAGTAGTAAGAAAAGTCCTTGTATCTATTTGTAGTAATTTATAATAATTGAATGCTTATTTTTACAGAAACTTCTGTCAAACCCAAAACTTCCCCGCGAAGCTTTCTTGGGCATAGGCAACCTGATAAACCGATACTGCAGTCAACACAAGTGTCACGATGTTCAAGCCGTTCATCAGCTGACCAGCGCGCTCCTGTCAAAACTCGAAGCTTCGCCCAAGAACAGAGAACAAGAAAACGACGTTGTTTACGCTCTTAAAGCACTTGGCAACGTCAGACATCTCAGTGACAACATTGCTAAGAAAGTGGTTGCTATTGCGCAAGACAAGAAAGCTGCTAGTAGGTGAGTACAGGGTTGCCAACTTTTGGAAAAGTTCCATATTTTAGGGACATTGGGAATTTAAGGGAAAAATTTATTTGAATTTAATGTAACATTTAATTTGTAAATCAAATAAATTGATTTATGATGGATCTTGAAACTAATTTTTTTTTTGCCCGATTAGCCATGAAACTTGTTTGATTTTTAAATTCACGCGTACGAAATTTCACGTTTGTTAGTATTATTTGGCTTAAAAATTCCGTTGATTGACGCTCACTGTCTTGATGACGGGTAAAAATGCAAAATGCGTTGATCCGGCCTGAAAAGACAAAGAGCTGTCAAAGGTCACGGACTATAGTTGTTTTCTTTTATTTGCATTCGATCTTTTCATTGATCGATATTGTATAGCAGTGTTTTTCCCTGCTTTTGGTTTTTTGTTTCTCTCGTATCTCGGTAGATGGCGCCTCTTGCTATAGTTCGCTCACTAATTACATTTAATTAGAGACAAAACCGTCTGATTAACTTCGCAAGATTTGTCACTTGACCAGCAGTGTTCTGAGGAGTTCCATAAGGACGAAACGGTTAACTGTCAACACTTATTAGGTGTCCATTAGATCTTGGACCCCCGTGAGGTTAAGCTTTCAAGCTACCCACGGAAAAATATAAGGGAAACAAAAAACTCCTTTTTTTTGCCCGATTAGCCATGAAACTTGTTTGATTTTTAAATTCACGGGTACGAAATTTCACGTTTGCTAATTTTAAACACTCTTTTTTTCAGAATAAGAGTGGCCGCTTTGGAAACTTTCCAGGCAGATCCCTGCAAGGTCAACAACCAAGCTCTCAATATTCTCCAGGACATCCAACAGGACTCAGAAATCAGGATTAAGGCATACTTGGCTTTGGCTAAATGCCCTACTGCTAAAATCGGTAAGAATTTATTTTATTAGTGAGACTCTATCAACTAGACAGGACTGGCATAGTAAATTTTGAAATTGATTTTCTTTCACAGAATCACTTATGTTCTTCAATAAAAAAGTCCCTTTGATACATCAATTTTAACAAATCTATTAATTAGTTGAAGTAGCATAAGATTACAAAATTATAAAAAAAAATGGTACTTTTCTAGACATTAATAAAAAGCTTACGAGGTAAAGGTGGGATTTTGGGTAATTTGAGAAATTTTCAAAAAAAATTCATATCTCTTTAGCCGTGACTCTTAGGACCCAAGTTCCAAGGTTGAAAAGGTAGCAAATGACCCCAAAAATATCTCAAAAAATTTTGACGGTTCATGTACCGAACACCCTGTATAAGATCCGAAGACCGGTCTATTCTAGAGACTACTAGTAGTAGCTAGTACTGATATATTTCGGACGTACGTGATAGAAATAGAATTAAGAATATATATATTTTTTATTTTTATTTTTTTATTTGTCAAACACACTGTGTTTTTTTTTATTACAATCTAGTCAGTAAAACTAATTAGCAATTTTGTTTTAACTTAATTTACTAGAAAAGTCAGATTTAAACTTAGGGTTCACTCAACAGTTCTCCCCGCTTTGTTTAGTCTGTAACTCACAATTGTGTTGTGTTTATAGCATTATTTTGTTTTATGTGTAATTCACTTAGTTTACTAGCTCAAACGGCTTCACTCTTTTTAGTCGTCGAACTAGCATAGTATTGTCTAGAAGCTGAATTGCTTCCACATTCACATGCCGATGGAGTCTATCTTCATGGCTTTTTGCGTACTTTTTTATAGTCTCTGCTACAGTTTCGATTTTTAGATCTCGATGAAGGTCACTATTTCGAACGTACCAAGGTGCATTCACAATGTTTCTTAATACTTTATTTTGAAATCTCTGTACAACTAGAATGTTACTCTCTTTAGCACAACCCCATAGTTGAATACCATATGTCCATACTGGTTTCAGTATTTGTCTATAAAGCAGTAACTTATTATGAATTGTTAAATTGGACTTCCTTCCAATTAGCCAGTTCATTTTTCTATACCTTATCTCAAGTTCTTCTTTTTTTTTCTTAACATGTGCTTTCCAGCGCAATTTGGCATCAAGTGTCATACCTAGATATTTTGCCTGATTCGAATATGGTACTGGAATGTTGTTAATTGTTATTTGTATGTGATTTATATTTTTGTTTGTAAAATCAACATGAATTGATTTGGTTTCATTTAATTTTATTCGCCACTTTGTGGTCCAACTGTGAACTTGGGTGACTGCATCCTGAAGTTTTTCTATGCATTTTTCAATAGATTTTTCTACCGTCAATAAACCAGTATCATCGGCAAATGTTGCTAAGTGACAATTTTCTGGCATTGAGATATCACAAGTGAATAATAAGTATAGATAAGGGCCTCTAGTACGCTACCCTGGGGCACGCCTGCTTGAATTTCTCTTAAATTTGAGTATGAGTCTTCCTGTTTTACTCTAAAATGTCTATCAGATATGTATGATTCCAAAATATCCGAATATTGTTTTGGCAGAAACCGTTTTAGTTTAAAATTAAAGCCTTCATTTTTTTTTTTTTTTTTTTAATTAAGAATATATGATTTTTTTTTCAGCCAACGCTCTTAAGGCTCTTCTCGAGAAAGAACCAAGTATCCAAGTAGGCGGATTTATCCTCTCTCACATCAGAAACGTCAGAAACTCAGCTGATCCCGACAAGGCCTTGGCTCAACAACACTTGGGTGGAATTCGCGTCCAAAAGAAATTCCCAATTGATCCCAGAAAATGGTGAGTTTAATGGCTATCTATCTATTTAGTCTTCTTCCGTTCATCTTTGGACATAGGCCTCCCCAATATCTTCCACTCTTCCATGTCTGCCGCCGTGTTCATCCATCTAATACCCGCATGTTTCTTCAAATCGTCCGCCCATCTCATTTGGGGTCTTTTCCTACTTCTTTTATATTCCCAAGGTCTCCAGTTTACAATAAAATTTTTTCAGAGCAATTTTCGAGTTCTCGAGGGCAGTTTTCGAGCAAAAGCCGAAATCGCTATAAATTAAAAACAAAAAAAATCACAAAATATTGAACACAATTTTGTTTCACGAAAAATCTTTATAAAATCAAAAAAGGAGTCTCTAGGCTATAATACACTACCATTAACATATTAACCAGAGGAGACTAGGAAATTTACAAAAAAATCGGCCGTCTAGATAAACAATTTGTTTTAAAAAACGTACTTCTGCAGAAAAGAACTCATCGACTATTTTTGTTTGGTCCATAGAAAACTCTATTTTCTTTCTCTTTAAGAATCACCAAAATTATCCGATCTTTCCTTTACTTTTATTTCTTTTTTAAACCAATGAACCGGAAAAAGACGAAACTGTTCTTCTTACAAATCCTTACCAGATTAATTATACACGACCAAATATGGATATATAACAAGCGGTGATCACTTTAACTTGTGCTTCCAGCATTTATTTTGCTACTCCTTCATTTTCCTTTATTAAACCAGTGCGAGAGAAAAAAACAAAACTATTCTCGATTACAGTCCCTCACTAAAACAAAGGAATTAGAAAGATGCCGCAATCGTCTAGGCCCGCGTAAAGTATATTATTTTGTTCCTCTTTTGTTAAACTGATGCGAGAAAAAGAGACAAAACTATTCTTGATTAGAAGGTAGTCCCTTTGGACCTATTAGTATTTGGTAAAGGGTCAATGCGGCGTTTTTGACCTGTCTCTTTACGGTTCGGAATTGTTTTCGTGTTTTTTCTTAAAATATATTTTCGATCTGGACTCAAATTTAATCTTAAAAGACTTTAAAATGGTGTGGGAGTGTATTTTGTGCTAGAATCTCGACTATCTTAATCCAGAAGTTTCGTTTTACAAGTAAGTTAAATAACTTGTTTGACCTTCAAAACAAAACAAAGACCAGTGCCGTAGAAATCAATATAAAATCAGAAAAAATTTTTTTGGGTATTATATAAATAATTATTTATTTGTTAAAACTGTTTAAACATAAGTTTAGTTAAAAATGTACAGGGTGTCCCAAGTTTTGGTGTTTTGATACTTTTAACTGAGCTACGAGCCTTGATTTTCAACAGATAAGGTAAAAAAGGTATCTTATTAATATGGAAAGTAATTTTTTTATGTATACCTTTTTTATTTAACCGTTTTTTTTTTGTGTAAACAGTTTTTTTAGATTTGGATTAAGGCAATTTTTTAGGTTGGGTTAGTCCTTTTTACCTACTCTGAATTTTTAACGTTGTCTAACCTAAAATAAAATACACCAAGCTAAAAGCATCCTAATCAAACATCTAATTGTCAATGGGTATCTATTCAGCTGTAAACTATATTTACTTTTAATAAATAAATATTTTGCCGCCGTCACTGGTAAATCGATCGACCATAAAGAATAAACATACGTCTGCTGTGTGTCGCACAGCGTTGCCATCGTCTTTCCAAAAAATATTTCTATTCTTTTCCAACTTATTGAAGCATCTAGGGGTCAAATCGAATTGTTTTGATGAATGAATTTTTGCCGCGGTTCCTGGTCTCCTCCGGTTAATACGTTAATGTACACTACTAATCTGATCCCCCAACCCCCTCTGATTTAAATTAAAAATAAAAAAAAGTCACAAAATTTTATTCCACCAAAATTACATTGAGGTTTATAGGTCGATATTTTTTAGGTCTGCTTTATCGCCTTTCTTGTGATTTGTTATTTTTCATTTTCTTTAATGCTCTCTTTATTTCCGCTTTGCTTATTTCAGGGTGTAGCTCTGAATTTATGTTCTTTATTTTTGTTTGGAGTTTCTTCATGGTTTCTCGCGATGGTTCTCTTTTTGTTTGGTATAATTCTGTATAGAATAGTTGTGTAATATTTATAATATCCTCTTTAACGTTAGTTTCCATGCCGTTAATATCCTTTATTTTAATTATTTCATATCGGCCTTAGACATTTCATATTTCTGTTATTTTCTATAACTCTCGCAACTTTTATTTCTTGGCTCTTTCTTTTATTTTCTCTACCTTTGTCTATGGATGATTCTACCAAAAGTATAACAGTATAGCACAGTAAATAATTTTGTTTTTTTTTAAATTTATGTAACTAATTAGGTGTAAGGTAAGATACATTTATTTTCCCGAATTTTAGGAATTATTGCATAAAAATTCCAGAGGGATGAGTAACAGAGGAATGAGTTTTTTAATGGTTTTCCAATTTAAATCAAAATCTATTTAGACTACTTAACTTAAGTTTTATATAAACAAAGTTCCTATACTTATAATTTTAAAACAATCAACAAAAAAATTATACTATTGATATCAGTCGAATATTTACTTACCAGAGGAATGATAATTGAAGCGTTCCTTTTTGATTTCTCCGAAAAAAACTTATTTTCTGCCGAAAATAAAAAGATCTATAACTTAAACCAAACTAAAGTTGACATTATCTGTCACAACTTGTCACCCTCACAAGTAAATTAGATATCTAGGGCTGTCTCTTTCTCTAGAAATTAACCGGTGGTATTCACAAATATTGTGTTATTAAAAATGGAGCACGTTTAAAATTGTAAAATTTTCCGGAGAAGATGTAAATTCGGATTTTCAAAAATATGACTGCAAACTTAAGTTTTATCAATTTTTTGATAAATAGTTAAGACTTGGTTAAATATTATTTATTAGGATATTTTTGCAATTTTTTTTATACATTAAACTCAAATGCTCCATAAAGGAAACATTTCGTTTTAAATATTATAATAAAAACTATGCTTCATTTGCAGTTTGTGTTTGAAAAATATGCATTCCCACTCCACAGCACCATTTTTGTAGAATCATCCCTATATCAAAACTAATTTGACATTTATTTTTGACAGGTCTTTTAACACCGAATTCTCCTACTCAGTCGACACATTGGGAGTGGGAGCAAACACTGAATCAAACATCATTTACTCTCAAAACTCATGGCTGCCCAGATCTTCCAGCCTCAATTTGACAGCCGAAATATTCGGACACAACTTTAACTTTTTGGAAATTGAAACTCGTCAGGAAAATTTGGACAAGGTAAGTTTTAAACAAAAAGAAAGAAAAATAAGAAAAAAGTTTTTCTGTCTTCGGCCGGGACTCGAACCCTGAACCTCTTGCTCTGTACGCAAACGTTCGAGTTAATACCCTGAGAATTTCTCGTTCTTGTATTGAGACAATGCGCACCTGCATAGATGGAAGTTTTCCGAAAATTTATGTTAGGTCTTCGGTAGTTTAATGATTTGAACGTTTGCGTACAGAGCAAGAGGTTCCGTGTTCAAGTCCCGGCCAAAGACAGAATTTTTTTTTCTAATTTTTCTTTCTTTAATTTCACTAGTTGTTTAAAGTGTCCAGATGTATCGAGGAACAACTGTCAAAATAAATAACACAATCTATTAAGGTAACTAATGTTGTCTTTTTGTTTGATTTATAGGTTATTGAACACTACCTTGGACCTAAAGGGGTACTGAGATCAGCTCTACCTAAAAATGCTTTAGAAAACGGACTTAACGACTGGAATAAATTTGCCAAAGAACTCGAAGCTAAACTATACCATGTTATATCCAAAAAGTAAGTAAAGTTTTAAGTCTAAAGCTTATAGTCTAGGTTGAACTACATTCTTAAGACTAGGAAGGCACAGTTTCTCTGATATATTGACGCAGGGCTATCAAAATGGACGGGCCACGATCCTCCACTTTGTTGACGTCACATCCGGGGCTGATTTTTTTTGATGGTCACGTTACGACACAGCTGATTGTCTTTAAAATTTTGAAGTTGGAATGACGGTTCATGAATATTTGATTTTTTGTTAAATAAAGCCGTTTTTGAGATTGTTTTTACTTTATTCTGGCAGAACAATTTTTTTAAAATGTATAGTAAGCCCTAATTTTTCATAGCCGCTTCATTAGCTCACACAAAAATTAAATTTAAAGCAGAAGCAAATGTGACAATCACAGATGACAAAGTCAAATACATGTCAAATATAACAGTTGGCATGTGGTACATGGCGGGTAATTTGAATTCAAAATAAGGAATGCTAAATCTTGAAGATTTTAACCTTTTAATCATGTTGCTTCCTTACAAACCTTTGGTGGAATATCGGGATGGTGTCTGAGAATATTTCACTGAAATTTTGCGGAAATCTGTAGTGCCATTTTGAAAATATCATAAAAAAACATCTGACCTCCCATAAGACCCAATGTAAAATTCAGCCCCGGGAGAACAGCTGATTTTTTCAGGGTCGTGGCCTCTATTTTTGTGTTGGCCTTGAGTGACGCTATGTCACTTGTTATAAACGCCATCTGCATTTAATAACCATGTACTTATATACGTCGGTACTGTCTTGGATAAATTAAGGCTACTGATAATGGGTACCGAACCGAAACCGAACCTTAGCAGTACAGATATATTTAAAAGGTACGTGCACAGTATACTAATTATTTATAGTAAGGAAAGCTTCCCGGTCTGGTCATAATACTGTTATACATACCCCCTGTATACATTAGTTCGGAATACAAAGTTCGAGAGGCGCTTATTACAGACCGTCACCCCTGGTATAAAAATATTATGTACAGACTCCTGTGCTGTCGCCATGGACACTAACCGCTACTCGGTATATGTTTTTGATTATGACTGACATTGGCAAAACAGATTAAAATATGACGTAAATGTAATTCGGCATTTTTCATTTGTGGTTGCAGTTTTTCGTGATTTTTCGACTTTTTACCTTATTTTTAAAAGTGTTTTTTGCTAAATTGTGGCCTATCGGTAATTGAGAAATTTAAAAGAAAACAATTTTGTGTTCTTGGGTGCGAAGACTATGTTAGCAAGCGCCATTCCCAAACGGAACCTAAAAAAAATACTTCGGCAAAAAAACTAACTTTGACGAAAGACGAAATTCACAAATATATAGTGTGTGATGGACACGTTGAACCTGGACGGAGTTTTAAATGTGTAGTTTTAAATTTTAATATTTGAAAAAACATAGATTATTTCACTATTCTTATATACAGGGTCCGGCAGAATGATCTCCCTCAATAAAAACGCCATTGTAAATGCTATTTATATTTCATTTTTTTCGGTACACAGTCGAAGCTGATTTCTGAAAGTTTCACTCGTGCAGTAACTCTAAAGCGATATTCCTGTAATTTCTTTGTGTATTGCTGCTTTCAATTAGTCAATGGTTCGGGAATAGTGTTTAGATATTCCCAAAGTATCTAGAACTAAAGCATGCCTACCAAGTGCGAAGTGAGTACGAAAACTTTTGATTAATGTCTCGATAACGAAGACACGATGGCAAGGTAATGGCAAGCCGCGAGCTACCAACCAACTATGCTAAGCTTCCCCTCTCTTGAGTGATTCAGGCACAGTGGCAGTGCAAAATATGGGAGATCATTATGCCGAACCCTATTTAATTAAATGAATAACCGGCAATATTCACTTTACTTACGTTACATTTTTTTATTTTTCATGAAAAAACAATTTAAAAAGTTTCCGTTTATAGAAACATAACCTATATTTGCAACATTATTAAGTATAAAGCATTGTAAAAGTATACTTTATTAATTTAAGTTAATTTAGAATGTGTCAATATTTTCTATGCACTAATAAAAAGGAAATTACTGTAGAATATTCGTCAAAAAGCCTTTTTTTAACTAGGAAATTAGCCTCTCAAGGAAATTTATGTACCTAAATGAATGGGAAAGAAACTTTTAAACCTGATAGATTGAATAAAAATTTAATTTTCCTTTTTTTTATTGCTAGTAGTCATTAATTTAAACATTCTTTGATTAAGCTTCCTTATTGAGCAAATTTAGCTTTGACACAAAATAACTCATTCTTAGCGCGCATCGTTTAAATTTAAAACTATGTAATTGACGAGCAGAATGAGTTTTTTAGTGTTAAAATTTAATTTGATAAAAACTGTTCAAAACACTATATTAAAAGATGTAGCTTGATTGGAGAATGATTTCATTGATGGCTATGAGCATCCGGTATACAATAATTTGAAAAGCCATCCTGTAGCTTAGAGACAAACTGCGCAAGCGTTATATTGTTTCAAATCCCCCTGTAAATGTTTAGTACGGTTCACAAAGTTGGAGAGGCGCTGATTCGTGCACGACACCCCGGTATACTGCGCCAATTTAGTAATACAACTCCCACCGTGTAAGTGTCTGGTCTATCTCTGCCATTCGTCTATGGGTACGTGTATGGATCTGAAATTCCCATACGGGAAACTACTACTACTATGTCGGTTTAGAACGTTTTTCAACGTTGTCCGACGCCTATTCTCCACCTCCTTCGATCCTGACAAGTTTTTTTAACTCATTGATCTTTGGATTGACTGTTGCCATTCTAGTTTAGGACTCCCTCTTTTTGTACGCTTTCCAAAGTAGATTTAGTGGTATACTATCATATGCCTTCTGCAAATCTACGTAAAGCAGATGCAGCTCTTGTCCGTATGCCATTTTCTTTTCAATAACTTGGGTTATACAAAAGGGATGATCTGAAGTCGATTTACCCGCCCTGAAACCGGCTTGTTCTTCTGCCTCCATATCTTTATATTCGCTCTCCACTTTATTTCTTATTATTTTGTCATATATTCTGCTTAGCGTACTAGTTACAGATATACCTCTATAATTGTCACATATATCTTTCCTTCCTTTTTTGTGTATTGTGGATATATATGATTTTTTCCACTCAGATGGTACTACAGCTCCATTTAAATATTTTTGGAAAAGATTCCATAATCTCCAAAATAGTTCTTCAGTGCCATATTTAATAAGTTCGGCTGGGGTATTTCCGGGTCCGGCAGACTTACCGCTTTTTAAGGTTGTGCACACGTTTTTCACTTCAGAGATTGTGGGGGTACTGGAGATCCCATCGTTCTAATGATATTGTCTCTTTCGTCTTCCTTGAATTCTGCTCTATCTTCAGTTAAAAAGTTTTTTAAAATGCTCATCCCATTCTTTGTCTGGTATTGGTGAAATAATATCTCTGCATGTTTCTTTTTTGATCGATCTTATAGTTTTCCAGCTTTCGGTACTTCTCCTACCTCCTAAGTAAGAATCTATTTTTTGGCACTTTTGCATCCACGATTGATTTTTCTTATCATTGATCATTCTTCTGTATTAAAATTGTTTACTGCATTGCATTTTTTTCTGTCTTAGAAGTAAACGCGACGTCTCCAAAGCAGAACTCGACCATATGGCCAAACAAATCAACCTCAGAACTAACGAACTCAACAAAGATTTGGATTTGGATTTGAGCCTCAAAGTCTTTGGAGCGGAAGTTGCCTTCACAAACTTGTATTCTGCTGAAAAACTTCTTCCTGATGCCATCATTGATAAATTTTTTGGAGATTTGGCTAAGGGATTAGACAGACTGGAGAATTTTGAGGTAAGAATTAACAGATGGAGCTAATATCGATCGATCGATAAATAGTAAGGCCACCAAGTCTGAGGAAGTTTGAGCGAAGAACCGACAGGTGGCGCTAAAATCGGTTAAGTATTGACACGGTCCTTAGAATTAGACCGTTGTTTGGATATTATATATATATATATATATATATATATATATATATATATATATATATATATATTTATAAATATATATGTCGAATTTTCACGTCACTGGTGTCCAGCTGATTTTTGTAAACAAAAGTTAGACATGATATGAACAACTAATATTTTTTGAATTTTTTTAAAACTACGGCAATTTTCCTACTAAAAAAAAGCAGCAGGACCACCGGTGACGTGAAAAATTCGACATACATATACAGGGTGTGCATATTAACCGAGATACAGGGTGTTAAACTTTATTTTTTATTTATTATTAATATTTTTGCCATAACTAACCAGCCTGTGAGTTTTTTTAAAATTGTACATTGTACATCAAAATTTTCAACGGAATCGTCTTGCTAATTTCAAAAAAACTTACACGCTGGTTATTTCTTGCAAAAATATTAATTAGTAAAAAAGTTATTAAAAAAAATCGAATTGAAAAAATAAAGTTTAACACCCTGTATCTCGGTTAGTACGAACTTTCGGACTAAGGTAAGTATGTCTAAAGTGTAATATTTTGACCCAGGCAATCTACAGTTTAACTATGTACCATTAGTTCTGGGACACCCTGTATATATATATATATATATATATATATATATATATATATATATATATATATACAGTGTGTCCACGTAAGTTGGCGGCATATGGGAAACTTTTTTATTATTAGCTTTACGAAAAAAAGTTATTCTTTATAAAAAGTTCTGCATGGTCCAAAACCTACAATGCAACCATCAGATGTTAATTTTTTTCAGTCATATTACGAGGTTTGTCAAAAAATGTGATTTTTGCTCCAGAGTAAAGTACCTTTCTTTTTGACAATATCGAAAATTGTTATAAAGAAAAGATGTTTAGAATTAAAAATAGCTTTTAAATATTCAACATTGTTTATTTACATTAAAAAAATATTTTTTTCTACATTTTCTCTGCGATTATGTTGGAAATTTAAGTTTGCACATTAATGCATTGCATTTATTAATTATAAATTTGATAAGTGTTTATACCGTGGCACTTTTTGAAATACGATTGTTGACGTTTCTTCGAATTTTCGATATTTAGACAGTTCGCAAAGCCTACTTTAATTATCAGTTTTAAAAAATGCCAGTACATCCTAGATTAATTATGCATTAATGTGCAAACTTAAATTTCCAACGTAATCGCAGAGAAAATGTAGAAAAAAATATTTTTTTAATGTAAATAAACAATGTTGAATATTTGAAAGCTATTTTTAATTCTAAACATCTTTTCTTTATAACAATTTTCGATATTGTCAAAAAGATAGGTACTTTACTCTAGAGCAAAAATCATATTTTTTGACAAACCTCGTAATATGACTGAGAAAATTTAACATCTGATGGTTCCATTTTAGGTTTTGGACGATGCAGAACTTTTTATGAAGAATAACTTTTTTTCGTAAAGCTAATAATAAAAAAGTTTCCCATATGCCGCCAACTTACGTGGACACACTGTATATATATATATATATATATATATATATATATATATATATATAAGAACACCGGTCTATTCTAGACACCTTGTCTTATTAGGCAAGTTAGGTATATAAAGCGATAGATGGCGTTATAATTGATAATATTATTTACCTGTAAACTAAACACTTTCTTTTTCTTAGGAAACCATCAGATCCAACCTCTTGTTCCTCGACGGAGAAATCAACTACCCGACCTCTCTAGGTTTCCCTCTGAAATTGGCGGTGGAAGCCAGTGCTACTACTCAATTGAAAGCCCAAGGATCACTAGATGTCAGGAATATACTCCAGAAGTCTGATACTGGAGAACTGAAGGCCAAGATCATTCCCAGTGCCAATATTGTTGTTGCTGGTGAGTTAAGAAGATTTTTTATGTTCTTACATCATTCTATAATAAATTAGAATTTCAATTTGGTATTTTTCAAATATATTTTTTTTAAATGGATGATTCTACCAAAAGTGGGCTATATGGATATCATTTTTGGTCATTGCCTTTAAATAACAGTACAGCACAGTAAATAATTTTGTTTTGTTAAATTTATAATATATATATATATATATATAATTTTAGGAATTATTGCATAAAAATTCCAGAGGGATGAGTGCCAGAGGAATGAGTTTTTTAATAGTTTTCCAATTTAAATCAAAATCTATTTAGACTACTTAACTTAAGTTTTATATAAACAAAGTTCCTATACTTATAATTTGAAACAACAAAAAAATTATACTATTGATATCAGTCGAATATTTACTTACCAGAGGAATGATAATTGAAGCGTTCCTTTTTGATTTCTCCGAAAAAAACTAATTTTCTGCCGAAAATAAAAGTCACCCTCACAAGTAAATTAGATATCCAGGGACGTCTCTTTCTCTAGAAAATAACCGGTGGTATTCACAAATATTGTGTTATTAAAAATGGAGCACGTTTAAAATTGTAAAATTTTCCGGAGAAGATGTAAATTCGGATTTTCAAAAATATGACTGCAAACTTAAGTTTTATCAATTTTTTGATAAATAGTTAAGACTTGGTTAAATATTATTTATTCGGATATTTTTTTCAATCTGAGTTTTTAATATTTGGTTTGGGACTACACCAGAGGAATGAGGTATTTGCTTTGTAATAAAAAAAATTATAAACTTGCAATTTTTTTTATACATTAAACTAAAATGCTCCAAAAAGAAAACATTTCGTTTTAAATCTTATAACTAAAACTATGCTTCATTTGCAGTCTGTGTTTGAAAAATATGCATTCCCACTCCACAGCAC
Source organism: Aspidapion aeneum (assembly GCA_963576565.1). Classification (NCBI taxonomy): domain Eukaryota; kingdom Metazoa; phylum Arthropoda; class Insecta; order Coleoptera; family Brentidae; genus Aspidapion; species Aspidapion aeneum. Next base: position 70,696,529 of record OY755046.1, read on the forward strand.
CATTTTTGTCTCTCCGGTTTTTTTTAAAAAGTTATTAGTTTTGAAAAAAATCGCTTAGTACTCGTGAATAAAAAAAAACAATAATTTTTCGTGGCTAAGTGGGCATAGAAAGATTTTGTTTCTCTTGTATTTTTCCGTGGGCAGCTCGAAAGCGGTACACCCACGGGGGTCCAAGATCTAATGAACACCTAATAGGTGTTGACAGTTAATTGTTTCGTCCTTAAGGCACTCTTCAGAACACTGCATGGTCAATGTAACACTTTTGTAAAGCTATAGAGACGGTAAATGAATCTCACCTTACGATGTTGGTAAGAGAAATGAATAATTAATGCCTGCGATACCGTATGCTTTCACATAAGTGGCGACATCTACATATACAAAGAAACTACCAGAGTAAATTAAAAGACAGGCAGATGAAACAAACTCTAGTAGTTTCTTTTGTATTTGTAGATGTCGCCCTTAAGGACAAAACAGATAACTGTCTACACTTAATAGTTGTCCATTAGATCTTGGACCCCCGTGGGTGTACAGCTTTCGAGCTGCCCACGGAAAAATACAAGAGAAACAAAATCTTTCTATGCCCACTTAGCCACGAAAAATTGTTGCCCTATTTAGTGGCACCATCTGTTATAGGATGCTTGCAACTCAGATGGTCCACTGTTGCTTTGAAAAATGTAATATAAAGTATCAGAAACTCGCCTTGGTCCCATAATGATAATTTTGTGGGATTTTCCACTCAGCGCCTCAATTATAGACTTGAAAAGTAAACATTTGTGTTAATTCTTAGGTCGTTTGACTCTGGACGCCATGGTAGCAGAAAACGGACTCAGAATAACCTCCTCTCTCTACACCAGTACCGGTGGCGACATCTCTCTGTCCTACAACAAACGCGGGTACGATTTCAAGTTTGGCCTGCCCGTCCAAGAACAAAAATTGATGTCTTTGAATCACGAAATCGTGTTCCACACCAGAGACCAGAGCGGCAAAGAGGACAATGCTCCGTTGAAATTCACTCAGGTTAGTTATAGAGACATTCTATGAGAGTAACAGACCCAGGACTCCCCAAATACGTTGGAGCATAAATATGGGCCATATCCATACATTCTCACACGCGATACTTGTGAGCCAGGACCCCTATTTAATTCTTAATGTTTCTTTTTTGGGTAGACAGGATATCGGTTACTGCGCATGTGCAGTTTTGGTAGTTTTGGAACATACTCCGTTACGTCAGTACATTATTTGACGATTGTCAAATGTTTAGGTCATTAACGTATTAACCGGAGGAGACTAGGAAATAAACAAAAAAATCGGCCGTCTAGATAAACAATTTGTTTTAAAAAACGTACTTCTGCAGAAAAGAACTCATCGACTATTTTTGTGTGGTCCATAGAAAACTATATTTTCTTTCTCTTTAAGAATCACCAAAATTATCCGATCTTTCCTTTACTTTTATTTCTTTTTTAAACCAATGCACCGGAAAAAGACGAAACTGTTCTTCTTACAAACCCTTACCAGATTAATTATACACGACCAAATATGGATATATAACAAGCGGTGATCACTTTAACTTGTGCTTCCAGCATTTATTTTGCTACTCCTTCGTTTTCCTTTATTAATCCAGTGCGAGAGAAAAAAACAAAACTATTCTCGATTACAGTCCCTCACTAAAACAAAGGAATTAGAAAGATGCCGCAATCGTCTAGGCCCGCGTTAAGTATCTTATTTTGTTCCTCTTTTGTTAAACTGATGCGAGAAAAAGAGACAAAACTATTCTTGATTAGAAGGTAGTCCCTTTGGACCCATTAGTATTTTGTAAAGGGTCAATGCGGCGTTTTTGACCTGTCTCTTTACGGTTCGGAATTGTTTTCGTGTTTTTTCTTAAAATATATTTTCGATCTGAACTCAAAATTAATCTTAAAAGACTTTAAAATGGTGTGGGAGTGTATTTTGTGCTAAAATCTCGACCATCTTAATCCAGAAGTTTCGTTTTACAAGTAAGTTAAATAACTTGTTTGACCTTCAAAACAAAACAAAGACCAGTGCCGTAGAAATCAATATAAAATCAGAAAAAAAATTTTTGGGTATTATATAAATAATTATTTATTTGTTAAAACTGTTTAAACATAAGTTTAGTTAAAAATGTACAGGGTGTCCCAAGTTTTGGTGTTTTGATACTTTTAACTGAACTACGAGCCTTGATTTTCAACAGATAAGGTAAAAAAGGTATCTTATTAATATGGAAAGTAATTTTTTTATGTATACCTTCTTTATTTAACCGTTTTGTTGTGTAAACAGTTTTTTTAGATTTGGATTGAGGCAATTTTTTAGGTTGGGTTAGTCCTTTTTACCTACTCTGAATTTTTAACGTTGTCTAACCTAAAATAAAATACACCAAGCTAAAAGCATCCTAATCAAACAACTGTCAATGGGTATCTATTCAGCTGTAAACTAAATTAAATTGCTTGTTTTAATAAGTTAGGTATTTACTTTTAATAAATAAATATTTTGCCGCCGTCACTGGTAAATCGATCGACCATAAAGAATAAACATACGTCTACTGTGTGTCGCACAGCGTTGCCATCGTCTTTCCAAAAAATATTTATATTCTTTTCCAACTTATTGAAGCATCTAGGGGTCAAATCGAATTGTTTTGATGAATGAATTTTTGCCGCGGTTCCTGGTCTCCTCCGGTTAATACGTTAATGGTTTAGGTTAATGTCTATTATTTCGTTCTAAAAACTAGTTGATTGGGTGAAAATTTATCATATATGTATATTAACGGTTTCACAACGTTCTACGTCTTCCGATACACAATCTCCACTCGTTTCTGTTTGCCCATAATTCATCATCTAGGCCTCTTGTTCTTATTTCACTGTCTATTCCTTCTCTCCAGCTTCTCCTTGGTCGTCCTCGTTTTCTTCGGCCAGTTGGTTTCCATTGTAGTATTTGTTTGGGTAGTCTTTCATCATTCATTCTTTGTACATGTCCGTACCACACCAGTTGTTTGGTTCTTATATCATCCACTAAAGTACGTTCACCCACTATCATAATTTCTCTTATTCTTTGATTTGTAACTCTTTTTCTTTTTGATTTCCCTGCTGCTCTTCTCCAATAGTCCATCTCCGTAGCGGAAAGCATTTTTTCTGTTCTATCCTTGATTGGCCATACTTCTGAGCCGTATGTAATAATACTTTTTACAATGGTGTTATATATAAGCTTTTTGTTATATTTTGATATACTTTGGTCCCAAATTATTCCATTTAATAAAGTTATTGCTTTTCTTCCTTGTACATTTCGATCTTTTATAGCTTTGTCTAGTGTTCCGTCAGCTGTAATTTTTAGACCTAAGTATTTATACTCATCACAGGACTGAATTCGCTGCCCGGTATTTAAGATTAGATCCTGTTTCATTCCACCGATACACATATACTCTGTCTTATTGAGATTAACCTCTAGTCCCCACTTATTGTACTCTTCTATTAGTTTTCGTGTCATATATTCGAGGTCGTCATAATCCTGAGCCACTACTATCTGATCATCGGCGAAACATAAAGTATACAAGGTGGTTTCGTCCAACGGAATTCCCATGTTTTGGCATTTTCTCTTCCATACTTTAAGGACTTGTTCCAAGTATATCTTGAAGAGCGTAGGCGAGATACAGCAACCTTGTTTAACACCTTTATTTACTTGAAAGCCTTTGGTTAGTTTTGCTTTTATTTTATCTTTTGCCTTACTATTGCGGTATAACTCTTTGATGGCCTTAATTAGTTGTACGTTTATGTTTGTGTTTTCCAACGCTTTGCAAAGTAGATTTAGTGGTATACTATCATGTGCCTTCTGCAAATCGACGTAAAGCAGATGCAGCTCTTGTCCGTATGCCATTTTCTTTTCAATAACTTGGGTTATACAAACGAGATGATCTGAAGTCGATCTACCCGCCCCGAAACCAGCTTGTTCTTCTGCCTCCATGTCTTTACATTCGCTCTCCACGCTATAACGAAAATTTATCAAATTGTGGATTAATTTTGTAGTTTTTCGAAAACTAATTGTGCAGATTTATTGTGGACACCATGAAGCACTCTTCAAACACTTTTAATGGCATCTATAAACCACTCTTAAGTTTATTAACAAATTATAAAGAAAAATACACGTAGTTACCTATGGAATAGCACTCCCCTACTTCTTCCGGACATTTTTCCACAAACCGCACATGTTTTACGTGAATTATTTTCCATTTTTCACAGAAAAAAACATAATTTTACACGACAAACGCAAAACACCGCAAAATGTCAATATGGCCTCCACCCACATAGCAGCTGTGTGTCTACCTGACAAAACACACGCATGCGCACTTGAAAATTCGCATTCGCAAATTTAAATTTGTTTCCAAAGCCAGCTATGAAAGCTTCACTTTTCGATTTTTTAAACATGTATTTATGTTTCAACGTATTTGAATTTAACTGTAATTTATTTGACAGGTGAAAGATTGGTCGATCTGTGTAGACCAGCTAGCCGAATTCGTTGGACTCACTTTCTGCGGGGAGGTCAATGGCCCCAACACTGGAGGACAAGTCCCCGTTCTCCCCTATCCATTCGCCGGTGATGCCAAGTTGGCTGTTTCTATCGAAAACGAAGATGTTAAAGAATTCAGGATCCAACATAACTTCAGAATGGGTCAAGGTAAGCTATATTTGTTTGTCAGTTCATGGAAAAAATAATTTGAAGGTTTTGAAGTTTTGCCATATTGGCCTTATGACGTTCCCTACCCTAAAATTTGCTAAATGACGTTTTTCGTAATCTCACCTCAAGGTGTGGTTTTTTCGCATCTCTATGATCCCACCATACTGCAACTCGGTGCTTTTGTTGATAAAATGTATACTTTGTAAAATATGAATTTTCAAAGTTTTGCCATATTGGCCTGAAACCTCCTTTAAGCGGACGCGAACCTCTGACAACAGGACGGAGCGCTGCACGACATGGGCATAAATATTATGTAGTATGTTGGCAACAACGCATTCTGCAGTCGGGGAACAACCTCTTTCTATTTTAATGCGGAGACTAAATATTTCTGTCGTATTTAAAACAATATTTTATTCGGCGGGACTGCTGTGTTTATTTTTATTGTTTAGTTGGGTAGTAATGGATCTTTTTGAAATGGCACCTAGTAAAAAACTTCTCAGTTTACGTGAAAAATGGAAGTTGTTACCGTTTCGGATAAGGAACATCTATCAGCGCGAAAGATCGCTGAAAAATATAATATCAGAAAAACTCAAGCAGCGGAAATTGTTACTAAATATATATTAAAATTTCGCAGTTCTCTCTCATAAGCGGACAAAATCGACGAAACCATAAGTGTCCGCCTACAGGAGGTTTCACTGTATATCGATCGATAATTCTTTTATTTTTTGCAGAAGGACAAGGTTCAGACTGGACATTTGAAACAATTGGTAAAAACGGCCAACGTAAACTAGCCGTAGAACTAAAAGGCGAAGTTTATCCAGAAAAGTACCTCAGCGCAGCGTTCATCTCAAATGTCAAAAAAGCTTCGGCAGAGTTAAGACTTCTCAATACCAACGAAATCAAAGCCATTCAAGCAAAGGCAGCCATGGATAATGAGGCTTATGAAATCAAACTGGGCGTGGCTGTGTCCGGATCTCCGCAGAAAGCCATCTACAAACCAATCTTGGAATTTAAAACGCCTCAAGGTAAATATCAGCTAATCTTTTCTTGAAACATTTCAGCCCATATTTGACCTATCGAAAACTCTACTTCGGAATGAGTTACGAAACCCAAACTTTGGACAGTCGTAGATGTTTATAGAGTTAACAATCTCTCCAAGTTTCATGGACCTCCATAAAGTAGTAAAGTAGTTACGACATTTCAAAAAACGTCGAAATTGCCACTCACTCACTCACTCATGTATAGATCATCAAAATTCTACTGTACTTCCAGACATGCTACAAAGCTGAAATTTGTCACACTCCACGCATTGCCCACTTCCAGAAACGACAGAGAGCTGAGCTTTGGAATGCCGATATGAACTATGATAAAACTATCAAAGAAAATTAAAAAACCCTAAATTTGAATTAACTTCCCTCCTCTACAAATGTAAAGTTATGTAAAACTAACATTCTCCACTTCCAGAAACGCTAGAGAGCTGAGTTTTGCAAGACTGATAGGAACTATGATAAAACTATAGAAAAACATTTAAAAACATCAAAATTTTTATTTACTTTCCTCCCCTATAAATGTAAAGTTATGTAAAATTAACATTGCCTACTTCCAGGAACAATAGAGAGCTGAGCTTTAGAAGGCTGATAAGAACTATGATAAAACCATAGGAAAATATTAAAAAAACCTCAAAATTTTTAATAAGGCATTGCAAAAGTTTTGAACAATATTCCGCATATTTTAACACTTAAATATTATTCAAATCCTTTAAAAAAAGGAGTAAAATCATAACAAAAACATTTTATGTAAAAAAAGCCAAGTACGCAAAAGTGGTATTCCGTAAAAAGAATTGAGATAAAAGTAAAATTAAGTTCTCAATACAAATTTCAAAATGAAAGGTTCTTACTAGTTTGGAAATGTTTTGCTATTAGGAATACCACTTTCGCGTACTTGGCTTTTTTGACATGAAATGTTTTTGTAATGATCTTCTTTAACATACAGGGTGTTCCACTTAATGGTAACTACACAGGGGATTTCGGAAACTGGAACACTCCAAGTAAACTCCATGCTATATCAACCTTAAAAAGTTTTTTGTAAATATCTTAGAAATAAAAGCTCCTATGAAGTGTTGTGTGTTTACTTTATTCCGAAGTTAAAAAGTTGGCATATTTTTAATTTTTTTAAAATTTCGTCGAAAACAATACCTTCTCTAGCCATTGCTGCGCGGGATAGGAAGTTTAAAATTCGTAGTAATAAATAAAATTCGGTGTTTCCGAACGTTTTTAAGGAAAAAAACTTTTAAATACTTATTAAATATATCTTGTTTAAATGGCCAAAAACATCCGAAAAACATGTCTATGAAACTAGAAATCGGAATCAACTACAAATTCCATTCTCTAGACTTGCTATAGACCAGCAGAGTCCCCAATATCTCGGGCTTAAAATTTACAATCATGCACTAAAAATGCAACGTTTTACAAAGACAGATAACTTTAAAACTTTTAAAAATAAAGTGAAAGATTTTGCAATAGAAAAGAGTTATTACTGTTGATGTTTTGAGGTTTTGGTTGGGTAGAGCCGCGGGACTGTAAGCGCGCCGGTCGTTTTATAAAATCTGGGTGTAAAAATCCTTAAAAGGACGATGTAAAAATATTAATTTTTCCGAGCCACACAAAGACAATATAGAGGATTGGCACTCACCTTTTTAGTTGTTTCCGTCGTCCAGATGAGCTCCTCTCGCTGGCCCAGTCGTTGCAGTCGATCCACACTAGAATCACTTGTTTGTGTAATGGTTTAGTTTGATTTTCTAAGAATGTTATTGGATTTTTTGGTTAATAGAATTTATCACCATGCTGCGTGGTGATCTCGATAGAATACGACAGACGAATCTTTTTTTGGTTACGACTTTTTGCGCAGATTCATTTTTCGTAGATGGCGCTGGCGTTTTGATGTGCCAATCAAAATTGAAATTGTGTGGGTTTTCCGAATACGGGAATTTGACGCAAAATTTGAAGTTAAAATTAAAAATGCACGAACAATTACTCTCTCAAAGATTTTTTTTTTCAACTTAATGTAAATTGTGTGTTTTTCTATGTATAAAAACTTTTGTTTGGTATTTATTTAAAAAAAAATTAAGTCTTCTAAAAATGTATTTTAAACTTTTAACTTTTTTTTGTGACGTGCTAACAAGATACGTTTTTTGCATAAATATTAGTATATTAAGGCAATATTTTATTTTCAAAAGCGAAATATATATCTATCTGTCTTGGGTATTTAGAGTAAGAATTTGGACAAACCCCATTAACATATTAACCAGAGGAGACTAGGAAATAAACAAAAAAATCGGCCGTCTAGATAAACAATTTGTTTTAAAAAACGTACTTCTGCAGAAAAGAACTCATCGACTATTTTTGTTTGGTCCATAGAAAACTCTATTTTCTTTCTCTTTAAGAATCACCAAAATTATCCGATCTTTCCTTTACTTTTATTTCTTTTTTAAACCAATGCACCGGAAAAAGACGAAACTGTTCTTCTTACAAATCCTTACCAGATTAATTATACACGACCAAATATGGATATATACTCCTTCGTTTTCCTTTATTAAACTAGTGCGAGAGAAAAAAACAAAACTATTCTCGATTACAGTCCCTCACTAAAACAAAGGAATTAGAAAGATGCCGCAATCGTCTAGGCCCGCGTAAAGTATATTATTTTGTTCCTCTTTTGTTAAACTGATGCGAGAAAAAGAGACAAAACTATTCTTGATTAGAAGGTAGTCCCTTTGGACCCATTAGTATTTTGTAAAGGGTCAATGCGGCGTTTTTGACCTGTCTCTTTACGGTTCGGAATTGTTTTCGTGTTTTTTCTTAAAATATATTTTCGATCTGGACTCAAATTTAATCTTAAAAGACTAAAATGGTGTGGGAGTGTATTTTGTGCTAAAATCTCGACTATCTTAATCCAGAAGTTTCGTTTTACAAGTAAGTTAAATAACTTGTTTGACCTTCAAAACAAAACAAAGACCAGTGCCGTAGAAATAAATAATTATTTATTTGTTAAAACTGTTTAAACATAAGTTTAGTTAAAAATGTACAGGGTGTCCCAAGTTTTGGTGTTTTGATACTTTTAACTGAACTACGAGCCTTGATTTTCAACAGATAAGGTAAAAAAGGTATCTTATTAATATGGAAAGTAATTTTTTTATGTATACCTTTTTTATTTAACCGTTTTTTTTTGTGTAAACAGTTTTTTTTAGATTTGGATTGAGGCAATTTTTTAGGTTGGGTTAGTCCTTTTTACCTACTCTGAATTTTTAACGTTGTCTAACCTAAAATAAAATACACCAAGCTAAAAGCATCCTAATCAAACATCTAATTGTCAATGGGTATCTATTCAGCTGTAAACTAAATTAAATTGCTTGTTTTAATAAGTTAGGTATTTACTTTTAATAAATAAATATTTTGCCGCCGTCACTGGTAAATCGATCGACCATAAAGAATAAACATACGTCTGCTGTGTGTCGCACATCGTTGCCATCGTCTTTCCAAAAAATATTTCTATTCTTTTCCAACTTATTGAAGCATCTAGGGGTCAAATCGAATTGTTTTGATGAATGAATTTTTGCCGCGGTTCGTGGTCTCCTCCGGTTAATACGTTAATGACAAACCCCCTTCGAGTGGTATACTTTAACCCTAAATTTTAAATAGGGAAAGTGGGTCTAGTAATACCTTGTTTTGAAAGCCTTTTGAATGTCCTTACAACCGTGTAAAAATTTCAAATATCTATCCATTAGTTTTTGAGATAATTGCCTTTAAACTTTCAAATTTAACTTGGACTGATAAAATAAAAATTTAATTAGAATTTTATATTTTTCGGATTTAATTTTTATCTTATCATTCCATGTTAAATTTGAAAATTTGAAAGTAAATATCTCAAAAACTAATCAATGGATTTTTGAAATTTTTACACGGTTATAAAGATATTCAAGAAAACTTCAAAACAAGTTATCACTAGACCCACTTTCCCTATTGAAAATATAGGGGTAAAGTATACCCTTCGAAGGGAGTTTGTGTTATAAAAATTTCAAGATAACCAAAAAGTGTGTCCCTCGCAAACAAAATCGACGTATCCGAGTGTTTCTCCAAATTTGCACTTTAAACAACCAAAAATGGCTCTGTTTTGATGTTCGTGAAACAACCTGTATGTTCAACTCTGTACAAGTACTTATTTATTCCATTTTCCTTTTAACCAGGTCCTCAACAACTACCAGTAAAACTCGAAGGTCAAATAATCGCAGAAAAGAATGGCGAGAACTACAAATACACTTTTGACCATGTGAAACTTGACAACAATGTTCAACAGGTCTCCATTAATGGAGAGATTGGCAAGGACGAAAGCGGGGCTTTCGTTGACTTGGACATTTCCGACCAAAAGGATCATGCTAAAATTAAAGGTGAGTTGAATATTGTGCTGCTCCATAAAATACTGTTTAGATATCCAGTAACTTTTTTTGCTGTTACTATTCTTTTTTCCAGTTCTTTACAGTCTTATCAAATGTGACACCCAAGTATACATACTCATTGCATGGAGATATTGTTTGTCCATTGTTTAGTTCCAACTCACTTGATTCATTTCCAAAGTACTGTGTCTTATCCACGTTCACTGTTAACCCCGACTTTTGATATTCTTCCGTTAACTTTCTCATCATATACTCCATGTCTTCTTTATCGTTAGCTTCAATTACTTGATCTTCAGCAAACTGTAATCTGTAAATGGTAAATAGGTCGTTAAGTTGTTAGTTATGTTATTCAGTTGTTTATATTATTTTTATTATGAAATTATTTTTAATTTTTTTTTTATTATGAATTTGTTTTATATTTTCCCTATAATAGACATCATGAGCGTAGTCAGGGTGGGGCAGGGTGGAGCACTTGCCCCACCCTGGCTTGTCACCTGTCCCAGATGTTTTATCAAGGTTTATTCGCAAAATATTTGATTGTACATTTTTTTGCCTTTTTGCCCCACCCTGAGCGAGACCCTTACTACGCCCATAATAGAAATTAAGTTTGTTGGAAAGTAAATTGAATTCAAAATAAATGGATCCATGATGGATCTGATACCTTCCTAGATAATATTATATCAGCTTTAAAAACAGTTTTTTGTAAATATCTTAGAAACTAAAGCTTTTACGCAGCTTTTGGTTATAACACAAATTATTGAGGAAAATGTGGTCTACTGTATTCCGAAAAGTGTATATTGATACGATACTCCGTTAAAAAGTTAGAATTTTTTAAAGTTTTTAATTGTCAAAAAACTGTCATTAGCGTTAACTGATTTTCACCAAAATCTAATCAGCTCGTAAGAGTGCCGAACACTATTTTACCTGAGAATTTTATGAAAATCGGTTCAGCGGTTTAGGAGCTATCGTGTTACAAACATAACGACGATAATCCCAAAAAAAAATTTTTCGTCGAACATAATACCTTCTCTAGCCATTGCTACGCGGGCAGGGAAGGTGAAAATTAATTTTTCTATAAGCGTGCGGAAAAGTCCACTTTTCCGCACGCATTTTAGTGTGGAAAGTGCCACTTTTCCGGACTAGTTACGATTTTGAGGTGTTCTATAACATTTAGACCGTTCAAAATACATTTGTATCTTTCCTAGCACACGAAATATCCTAAAAATATTCAAATTGACTAAAATTCTGCTATATTTTCAATATTTTCGATAAAATAAAGTTTTCAGTAAAATAGGTTCAAATTATAAGTTTTAAACCTCCCCGGTATAAATATCGTCATTGTCAATGTCAAACAACAATGAACACTAGTGGTTTTAGATTTGGCATCTTAAATCACCATAGCAACAAAGTACAAACAAACTGTCAAAACAAAGCCAATTTTGCAGATACAAGCGTCTTTTGAATTTTTCAAACAAAAAAATCAGATTTTCAATGGATTCTTCGGACGAAGATCTACCCCAGTCAGTTCTAGAAGCCGCTAGAATGTGAATAATAATAATTGATTTGATTAAAACGTTTTGAATATAAATAATTTTCTGATTAATTTTTAGTTTTTTCCTCACGCTTATAGAAAAAATAGTGTACCTAACTCGTGCGTAAAGTGTCTTTTCCGCACTTGATTGCTGGCCAAACTCCGCTATCGCGTCGTTTGGCCATCTGCAATCGCGTGCGGAAAAGAGGCACTTTCCGCACTAGTTAGGTAAACTACTATTAACTAAAAAAAAGTTGTCTTCATAGGTTTTTTCTAAAATTTGCCTCATTTTTATTTTCAACATTTATTTTTACTAAAAAAAAACCTGGGTTAAGCTCTTTGAACCAATGCAAACTTCAATCCTGTTTTAGGCCGACTTCAAATATCTGGTGACTCGGCAAGGATAAACGCTGAAGTTCAAAACTCGATCAACCCAGACTTCAACTTCAACATCAAAGGTATGTATGCTTCAAAAAAGGTTTCAGTACAGTTGACCACCTATTAACCATAAAAATCCTAATAGAACGAGCCAGTGTCATACAGGATGACACAATATCCCCTAAACTAGAAATAAAATTTCGGACTTCCATTGTCTTTATTTATTTTAAAACACGACGTTTCGGTTAGTAAGTATCTCTAACCGTTATCAAGTGTAAACTAAACATTCTAGTCTTTAGGCTACTACTTATACTACTTGGTGTGCAGTCAGGTGTGACGACATTTGTAAGTTTTGATGTAGAAAGTCTCAACACCAACGTGCCAATAAATGAGTCACTCAGTATCATCAAAAACAAATTACAAACTGATGATACACTTCACGAGAGAACAACGCTATCGGTGAAGGGGGTGATGGATCTTTTGGAGCTATGTCTCCGTAACTCTTACTTTCAAGTGAAAGATAAGTTTTACGCGCAAAATGATGGACTCCCAATGGGTTCGTCTCTTTCGCCAGTGGTAGCAAACATCTACATGGAGTGGTTCGAGGACCATGCGATCAACACAGCAAGAGTCAAACCAAAACTATGGCTACGATACATGGATGACACATTTATCATATGGCCGGAAAATGAAAACGAACTACAGAATTTTCTACACCATTTAAACGGTATTCGACCAACAATCAGGTGCACCATGGAAATTAAAAAAGATTCGGCCTTACCTTTTTTGGATGTTCTTGTCAAACGATTAGACAGAAACATTCAAACCACTGTATATAGGAAACCTACACACACGGGACAGTACCTAAATTTTAAGTCTAATCATTCTGTTGCTACAAAACAAGGAGTTATAAAAAGTTTGTATTTAAGAGCCGTAAATATTTGTAGTAATAATGAAGAATTAACCACAGAAATTAACAACATTAAAAAGGACTTACAACAGAAAGATTATTCAGAGAAATTAATAAACTCAACGATATTTAAAATTAAAAACAAACTAAATGTACCAAATTCTCAAAATAATAATCCGTTAGGTGTTATTACCATTCCATATGTTCAAGGGATTTCAGAAAACATAAGACGAATAGCTAAACACTATAATATAAAAACAGTATTTTCTTCGGGAAATGCGATACGAAGTTTTGTAACTAAAACAAAACCAGACAATCCCTCAAATAATAAGGAATGTATTTACCAAATCCCGTGAGAGTGTGGTAAATCATATGTAGGTGAAACGAAACGCCCTCTTCAGGTTAGAGTAAATGAACATCTAAAAAGTACCCAATTAGGGGATATTGAAATATCCGGTTTAGCAGATCATGCATGGTCAAATGATCACAGGATTCAGTGGTCAGAAGCTAAAGTTTTACATAAGGAGTCGCATTGGCGAAAACGAAAGTTTATTGAAGCTGCGTTTATAATGCAGAATAAAGAAGTTTTCAGTCAACCAAGCACAGACATACCAAACATATGGAAACCACTCCTTAAGAAAAACCGGCGTCTTAGGATTAAAAAGGGGGCGGGCTGTCACACCTGACTGCACACCAAGTAGTATAAGTAGTAGCCTAAAGACTAGATTGTTTAGTTTACACTTGATAACGGTTACTAACCGAAACGTCATGTTTTAAAATAAATAGACAATGGAAGTCCGAAATTTTATTTCTGAAATGTTTTTGTTATGATCCTATATTTTCCAAACAGGTGAAGTGAAAAAGCTGGCATTTGAAATCGAAGTAGCCCTTCAACTGATACACGGAGCTGATTTAAGTTCAAAGACCAACATTCTCACTTATAACACCAAGTATTTGAACAAGTACAAGTCCATTGAAGATTATAGAATTGAAACCAAAAACAAGTTCGCCTATCCCTTAATTGGAGTTAGTGCCAAGCTCGATTTTGAACAGACCCACAATTCGGTAAGTACTTTAACAATATTGTCAACGAGGGGGTTGTCGTGACTATTTGTGTACGTGTTGCGCACAAATAAAGAGGATCGTAAGATAGTTTAAGGGTTTATTTAATACTAGTACAAAGATACTTACACACTAATCACTACGGTCTGGCCCAGTTTTCTAATACAAATATTATTCACTTGTAGGTCGGGTTCAGCTCTCGATCAGAATCTCTTTACTGTTTCTATACTTGACTATTAAGAACTTAAGTACTTAGCGTACTCACTGAACTGAACCCCGACTATCCGTTCTTGATTGGTTTTATAGAAGCATGTGATTACAAACGTGTCTTAATCTTAAACATAAATCGTTTGCACCACATACTTCCTAGGTTGACGTCCTAATACCTTTACATCAGGTCAACCAATCAAGTTCCGGATAGCATGCCCAAATTACATACATGACAATATACCGCGTAAACAAGTCCACATCTAGGGGGATTTATTTTTATAAGGGGACACACAACAGATAGATTGTAGCCAATGATCTCTATATACAGGGTGTTCGGCACATGAACCGTCAAACTTTTTTGGGATATTGTTGGGGTCATTTGTTACCTTTTCAACCTTGGAATTACCCAAAATCTCACCTTTAAACCCTCGTAAGCTTTTTATTAATGTCTGGAAAAGCACCATTTTTTTAAAATAATTCTGTAATCTTATGCTACTTCAACTAATTAATAGATTTGTTAAAATTGATGTACCAAATATACGAGGTTTTTTATTGAAGAACATTAGTGATTTTGTGAAAGAAAATCAACTTCAAAATTAAAAATTAAAAAAAGTATCGACAATTGAGAACTTTATTTTCTTTTAAAAACTTCTTAAGTTGATTACCTTTCTAACGGTATCCTACACATTGATAAAAAAAACATTTCTGCTTTAAAATACGGATATTTCGTCAGAAGGGCGAGACTCGTTCGGAATTGGTAAGAAAAACAATTTGATGATTATGATCGTTTACCTACCTAAACAAAAGTTAAACTTTTAGCAATAATGTATTGTGTTCTTTATTTATACATTTTGTTCGAAACGATCATAAACAGATGAGTAAGCATTTCTCAGTGAGTTTCATCTCATATATATTCAAATTAACTTTAGAAATAAAGAAAACCACATAAAAATTGTAACGAAATGTAATTTTTTGGAAATTTAGTCCGTGCAGTCGTAGGATTCCCGTTAGAAATAGTCTTAAATTGTAGTAACACCCCTGAGAAGTGGTTTAAAGTTCAAAAAACTATAGAAATAATTAATTTTTTTTTTATTTGTCAAACACACTCTTTTTTTTTTATTACAATCTAGTCAGTAAGACTAATTAGCAATTTTTTTTTAACTTAATTTACTAGAAAAGTCAGATTTAAACTTCACTTAACAGTTCTCCCCGCTTTGTTTAGTCTGTAACTCACAATTGTGTTGTGTTTATAGCATTATTTTGTTTTATGTGTAATTCACTTAGTTTACTAGCTCAAACGGCTTCACTCTTTTTAGTCTTCGAACTAGCATAGTATTGTCTAGAAGCTGAATTGCTTTCACATTCACATGCCGATGGAGTCTATCTTCATGGCTTTTTGCGTACTTTTTTATAGTCTCTGCTACAGTTTCGATTTTTAGATCTCCATAAAGGTCACTATTTCGAACGTACCAAGGTGCATTCACAATGTTTCTTAATACTTTATTTTGAAATCTCTGTACAACTAGAATGTTACTCTCTTTCACAACCCCATAGTTGAATACCATATGTCCATACTGATTTCAGTATTTGTCTATAAAGCCGTAACTTACTATGAATTGTTAAATTGGATTTCCTTCCAATTAGCCAGTTCATTTTTCTATACCTTATCTCAAGTTCTTCTTTTTTTTTCTTAACATGTGCTTTCCAGCGCAATTTGGCATCAAGTGTCATACCTAGATATTTTGCCTGATTCGAATATGGTACTGGAATGTTGTTAATTGTTATTTGTATGTGATTTATATTTTTGTTTGTAAAATCAACATGAATTGATTTGGTTTCATTTAATTTTATTCGCCACTTTGTGGTCCAACTGTGAACTTGGGTGACTGCATTCTGAAGTTTTTCTATGCATTTTTCAATAGATTTTTCTACCGTCAATAAACCAGTATCATCGGCAAATGTTGCTAAGTGACAATTTTCTGGCTTTGGGATATCACAAGTGAATAATAAGTATAGATAAGGGCCTAGTACGCTACCCTGGGGCACGCCTGCTTGAATTTATCTTAAATTTGAGTATGAGTCTTCCTGTTTTACTCTAAAATGTCTATCAGATATGTATGATTCCAAAATATCCGAATATTGTTTTGGCAGAAACCGTTTTAGTTTAAAATTAAGGCCTTCATGCCACACTTTGTCAAATGCTTGTGCTACATCTAGAAAAACTGCAGAACAAACTTTTCCCTCTTCTAGTGCTTTTTCTATTATATTAGTAATTCTGTGTACTTGATCTATCGTGGAATGCTTGTCTCGAAAACCAAATTGATGAGATGGAATAATTTCTTGTCTTTCTATGATGGGTTTTATTCTTTTAAGCAATAATTTTTCATAGAGCTTGGATATAATTGGCAGCAAAGATATTGGCCTGTAAGATGACACGTCATGGAGTGGTTTTCCCGGTTTTGGAATCATGATAACTTCTGCAACTTTCCACAGTTTAGGTACATATCTAAGCCTAAAAGACGCATTAATTAGGTTGCATAGTTTTACGATGGCTTTTCTGGGGAGTTGTTTTATGACTACCCCGAAATAATCCATTATCGATAAAAAAACTTATATACAAAGATTTTCAAAGCTAAATAATACATAAATAACTTAAAACTATATCTGTAGATGCATTACTGTATCAAATACTGTAAATAGCACAAGATATATTAGAATCCCTTTTCAATTATACATCCACCAAAACAATTGAACATCGGTTTAATCATCGCTAACTTGTCTAAAAAATTAACATGTAAAATATAGCGGACAGCTGACACTGACTTACACCGTTTTTATTCGACATCTCCTAGTGACGTTTGGAGGTTTAAATATGGCTACCATTTTTAAACCAAAATATTATATTATTTTTATTTATTTCTAACTTTTGTGTGGAAATAATGTCTTTGTTACAACGAAAAAAGATTACCCATATCGCAAGGTATTTATGAACAACTTATATAAATATTAAAAACTATTGTATTCACGGGAAAAAGAAGTTAAACCTTCAACCAAAGCACCACAGATTACTAACCACATAAATAGATAGGACACCCCCATGTTAAACTCTTAATACAATTAATGAAAATTGAACAGCGCCATCCCATAGCTGTTTGTTTGAACTAATTTTTGCGCTCTGCTCCTTGTATATTATTATACAAGTCAGTTAGTTTTTAAATTTTTTAGTTGACATCCATTGATTTTTGAAAGAGAAAAAAATTATGTCAAAAAGTAATAAAGCACGGAGTGACAAAGTAAAATATGATTTCCTAAATTAGAATAATGTATTATATAAAAATTTTCAAATTTATTTTAAAAAGATTTAAAAATACTCTGCCAATATATGGGCTCCTAAGCTCACACTAGGTACTATAGTTATAGTGTACGTGCGAGCTAATAAAACTAAAACCTGAAATATATCTTATTCAACTCCAGACTAAATTACCTTTTGTTTGATACCACACAACTCATGTTTTGACCTCAAATTTTTGAAATCTACCCCCACCCTTAAAAAAACAAAAACTAAAATGTATTTTGTTTAACACCGGACTCAATTACCTTTCGTTTGATATCACACACGCCATATTTTCACGTAAACTCTAATTTTTGAAATCTACCCCCACCCTTTTTGAAGAAAAAAAAAACTAAAATGTATTTTTTTAACTCCATACTCAATTACCTTTCGTTTGATATCACACACGCCATATTTTCACATAAACTCTCATTTTTGAAATCTTTCCCCACCCTTTTATTTGGCTTGTGTGCGGTGGATTTTGTTCATTTTTAAATGGGACCATCTCGACCCAAGACTCAGCCTAGGTACCAAATTCCATTAAAATCGGCCAAGCGGTTTTTGAGTTATGCGCGTTGGTCGTTACAGACAGATATACAGACATACAGACAGACAGACAGACAGACGGCGCGACAAAAAAGTTTCAAAATCATCTGAAACGCAAAGATATATGAAAAATTTTGAAATCGGAGCAACTTTTTTTTTCTCGAAAAAATTAGGATCACCATAGCTCACACTACTATAGTATAGTATATGTGTGAGCTAAAAATGTTTTTTGCTTAATAAAATAATTTATTTTAATCATAATTTATATTAGTATGAATACATTAAAAAACAGTAACTATTACACTTATTAACACTACAAGTACCTCTCATTCTGAACCTTTTTTGACGGAGATCGTCGCTCTGATCTGCAAGATTTTGTTTTCCCATAATAAAACGCAAACACACCGATTTCTTTTTTATTTTAATCTTAAAAGAAACGCAAACAGAACTCACTTTGCGAACGGAAGAACAAAATCTTCGAAAAACAAATTTGACAAGTTTTGTCATTTTTATCGTGACAAATTCAAATTCAAAAAGACATTTAAGGACACGCAGGATACAGGGATCAATGGTGTCTTTTCTTAGGGCAGGGCTATCAAAATGGACGGGCCACGATCCTCCACTTTGTTGACGTCACATCCGGGGCTGATTTTTTTTTTTGATGGTCACGTTACGACACAGCTGATTGTCTTTAAAATTTTGAAGTTGGAATGACGGTTCATGGATATTTGATTTTTTGTTAAATAAAGCCGTTTTTGAGATTGTTTTTACTTTATTCTGGCAGAACAATTTTTTTTAAATGTATAGTAAGCCCTAATTTTTCATAGCCGCTTCATTAGCTCACACAAAAATTAAGTTTAAAGCAGAAGCGAATGTGACAATCACATATGACAAAGTCAAATACATGTCAGATATAACAGTTGGCATGTGGGACATGGCGGGTAATTTGAATTCAAAATAAGGAATGCTAAATTTTGAAGATTTTAACCTTTTAATCATGTTGCTTCCTTACAAACCTTTGGTGGAATATCGGGATGGTGTCTGAGAATATTTCACTGAATTTTTGGGGAAATCTGTAGTGCCATTTTGAAAATATCAAAAAAAAAACGTCTGACCTCCCATAAGACCCAATGTAAAATTCAGCCCCGGGAGAACAGCTGATTTTTTCAGGGTCGTGGCCTCTATTTTTGTGTTGGCCTTGCTTAGGGTTGCGCCAGGCTTCAAGGATGCAGTGACCCTAGTCTTTTCTGCTAGGATAGCGCCACCGCGGAGCTGTTGTCCTGAACTAAAAGTACCGGGTGTATCGGTAAAAATATTTGGCGGGAAAGCCAATTTGTCATTACTATTTTTTAATTGGTATACTGTGGTTAGCACTGGAGATCCTTTAGTAAATACTGGTGTAATAGTGGGTTTAGACATGCATGAATTTAGTGGCGCCAGTGTTCGCGCCAGTTCTATTGGCACACCAGTAAAGGTTTACACTATTGTGCGAAAATTAAAAAGACTGGCACGCCAGTTTCATTTTTAAAGTGTACACGATACGCGATATGTCGGCTGAACTCTCGGAAGCCTGCAAAATAGTCGCTAAACTTTTATTGAAAAAAAAAAAAGAGATTCAGGAAAAGGAACAACGAAAAGACCGTATCTGCATGGGTTAAAGCATGGATTGCTAGTCGATCTACTTTGGGTGCTTCCGAAAAACTTTTAGGAGAACTTGCAGCAGAAGATCCTGCAAGCTATAAAAACCATCTTCGAATGACAAAGCAACATTTTGATATTCTTCTAGAGTTTCTCTTATTTAAACAACATTCTTTAAAATTCGGTCTGCTACTTTAAACCATGGTATTTTTGGGGTGTATACTTCATTTGCACCGGCTCCGGAACGTTGGCTTTTTTTAATTTTTGTCAATTCCAAAGCATATGTGTTTCTTATGGATCATATTTTTGCTTTTACTTCTGCAACTTCAAAGCCTTCAATAGTCATTATTTTACTAATTTTTTAGGAAGCATTATCTCGACTATCTTTGTTTTTATACGAACTACTGTGTACATCCCATAAACAAGGAAAACATTCATAGCCTTCAAGAAACTGTATGGTCAGTTCTGCTGACCACTTTTTTTAGCCATATTAAGCTATAAAAACAAAAATAAACAAAATTTTTAAGCTCAAACACAATGAAAATAAAAAATAATGTAAAATAATGAACTTAAAACTGGCGAGCCGACGTGCAAGCACTTGTTTACACATGAAAATTTTCCTTTTCTGCGCGCATGCGTCATCACTGGCGCCAGCAAATTCAGTCAGCTGCAGACCTTTTCGATACATGCATGCAAAAAAATAACTTGTGTGCAAGTCGGTGTTTACACTTGCAAATTTAACTTACTGGCGCGCCAGTTTTTATTGGCGCCAGCAAATCCATGCATGTGTAAACTCTCCTTTAGTAAATACTGTTCCTTATGTTTAGGTTGACTATGACGTGAATTTCCAATATAACGAACTGAAAGTCGGTTCTGAACTGGAAGCCAAACTTCATGAAAAAGAAAAAGGAGACTACCAAGTAGAGTTCGAACTTTATGGCTTGGACAACAAGATAGAGATTAAGTCGAACCGTAAAGTCTTGCCACATGACAAATCAAAGATCTACAACATTCTTCAGGTAAGCTAGATAGTTTTGAAACTTTTCGTCGCGCGTCTGTCTGATTATTTTTTTCTTTCAAGTAAATAAAGGTCTTAAACAAGATTGCTGTATCTCGCCTACGCTCTTCAAGATATACTTGGAACAAGTCCTTAAAGTATGGAAGAGAAAATTGCCAAAACATGGGAATTCCGTTGGACGAAACCACCTTGTATACTTTATGTTTCGCCGATGATCAGATAGTAGTGGCTCAGGATTATGACGACCTCGAATATATGACACGAAAACTAATAGAAGAGTACAATAAGTGGGGACTAGAGGTTAATCTCAATAAGACAGAGTATATGTGTATCGGTGGAATGAAATAGGATCTAATCTTAAATACCGGGCAGCGAATTCAGTCCTGTGATGAGTATAAATACTTAGGTCTAAAAATTACAGTTGACGGAACACTAGACAAAGCTATAAAAGATCGAAACGTACAAGGAAGAAAAGCAATAACTTTATTAAATGGAATAATTTGGGACCAAAGTATATCAAAACATAACAAAAAGCTTATATATAACACCATTGTAAAAAGTATTATTACATACGGCTCAGAAGTATGGCCAATCAAGGATAGAACAGAAAAAATGCTTTCCGCTACGGACATGGACTATTGGAGAAGAGCAACAGGGAAATCAAAAAGAGAAAGAGTTACAAATCAAAGAATAAGAGAAATTATGACAGTGGGTGAACGTACTTTAGTGGATGATATAAGAACAAAACAACTAGTGTGGTACGGACATGTACAAAGAAAGAATGATGAAAGACTACCTAAACAAATACTACAATGGAAACCAACTGGCCGAAGAAAACGAGGACGGCCAAGGAGAAGCTGGAGAGAAGGAATAGACAGTGAAATAAGAATAAGAGGCCTACAAGATGAATTATGGGCAAACAGAGACGAGTGGAGATTGGGTATCAGAAGACGTAGAACGTTGTGAAACCGATAAATATATATATTTTATTATTTATTAATCTTGTATATTTTTAGATAAATGACAAAAAAATCGAAGTAGAAGGCGAAATAAAACACTTACTGCGACCCCAACATCTAGACATTGGAGCTGACGTTTCTGTGCTAACTTCCAGCTATCCTAACCCCATCAGAATTGGCAGCGGACTAAAAATAACAAACGATGAACTCGATATGCACTCCAAAATTAACTCTGGAAACGAAAATGTGGTTGATGCTTTCCTTAAAACTAACAAAGGTAAGTCTATTTAGTCAGTCGCGTGTCGTGGATAAAAGGGCGGGGGGGGGGGGGAGGGGGTTCGGTTCGGTTCGGTTCGGTTCATTATGACAAACCTTTTTTTAAAATAATAACACTATTAATTCTATTTTTTTCTCAAAGGACGCCAGGGGCGCCAAGCGCAGAGGGGCGGGGTGGCCCCCTATACGACACGCCGCTGTATTTAATATTTGTTTATTGTCAAAGTCCAAAGATGGATTGAAGAAGGCTACATAGATAGATAGTACATTTTCGCAGCCCACGAGAAAGACCGGCAATATCACGTGACCGTAGGAGTCCCACAAAAAAACGCCTCACGGCCCGCTGTCATTATAAAACATGTGTGTGTTCAGTTTTGGTATGTTTGTTTACGTCGATTTTTTTTTAATTCGGGCACGAATTTTATGTGAATTTTATATCAAAGTTATTAGAATAACGCAGCCCACGAAAAAGACTAGTGGGCTGCGTTAAAATAATTAATGGCTAATGAGTAAATTATAAAGAAAATACCTATAAGATAAACAATGCCGCGAACGTGTAATTAGTGTTGTTCCTTGTCGGTCCAACTATAAAACTGAAACCTTATATGTTGCAAACGGGAAAGAAGTGGTAAAAGATAAGATCTTGGATAAGATTGATCAAGTAATAGACATCCTTAGTGACATTTTCGATAGTGAGAGTGAAAAATGTGTTCAGTTGTCATTTCTTATTGAACAATTAGGTCTCTTGAAAAGGTAACCTGAGAATCGAAGATATGGTGAATACACTTTAATGTTGGCTTCATCTTTGTTTATCCAGTTATCCAGTTCATAAACGTCAATTTACAATTCTAAGGTAATATGTCTTCCGCACCCTCGCAATATTAAAAAACTGATTTGTAAAATATTGTTAACAGATAGTAATCTCTCTGGTAGTGTGAAATATTTAAAAAGTAAGATACAGCTTTTAAAAGAACATGATTTGGTAGTTAACTTACACTTTATTGAAATAAATATTAAACTTTGTGCTGGGTAATTTTTTTAAAAATTATTGACGACCACTACATTCAGTTCGTGAAAACCATCTCACTTATTCACAAAATCACTTGTTTCTTTTTAATAAATTATTGTGAAATGTTTTATATTGAAAATTTTTCTTCAGATAACTCTAGCGAGTGTTTTTGTGGACAAAAAAACTATTGTCAAAGCTTGAAAAAATTAGTTTAAGGGCATGTAAAGTTTTTTAAAATAATTTTATTAAAAAGCACAATGATTTAGTGTCTGCTAATAAATCTTTGAATAAGAACTCAGACAAAGATGATGACACTCAAAGAAAACTTAAAAAACTAAAAGCTTAGGTTTGATATATCCAATTTTGAAAGACTTGTATAGATTTGAAGTTACTAACGATATTATGTACCTAATATATGTACCTGAAGATATTAGAGTGCAAATTTTGTATATTTTTTTTTATAGATTCATTTCTTTTATCCATAATAAACACATATATCAGCAAAATATTTTTTTCAATTTTTGCCTATAAAAGAACAAAAATTTTTTGTTAATTTATTTAAATTGTGTAAAAACATATAATATATTAACCAATACAATAAGAATCTTGGGACTCCAAAGATCACATGACCGCCGACTTGCTTATAACGCGCCATGGCCGGTCTTTATCGTTGGCTACGGTACATTTTATATAAGTACGTTCACCCTGTATATTGACTACACCAGGGCTATCAAAATGGACGGGCCACGATCCTCCACTTTGTTGACGTCACATCCGGGGCTGATTTTTTTTGATGGTCACGTTACGACACAGCTGATTGTCTTTAAAATTTTGAAGTTGGAATGACGGTTCATGGATATTTGATTTTTTTTAAATAAAGCCGTTTTTGAGATTGTTTTTACTTTATTCTGGCAGAACAATTTTTTTTAAATGTATAGTAAGCCCTAATTTTTCATAGCCGCTTCATTAGCTCACACAAAAATTAAGTTTAAAGCAGAAGCGAATGTGACAATCACATATGACAAAGTCAAATACATGTCAAATATAACAGTTGGCATGTGGTACATGGCGGGTAATTTGAATTCAAAATAAGGAATGCTAAATCTTGAAGATTTTAACCTTTTAATCATGTTGCTTCCTTACAAACCTTTGGTGGAATATCGGGATGGTGTCTGAGAATATTTCACTGAAATTTTGCGGAAATCTGTAGTGCCATTTTGAAAATATCATAAAAAAACGTCTGACCTCCCATAAGACCCAATGTAAAATTCAGCCCCGGGAGAACAGCTGATTTTTTCAGGGTCGTGGCCTCTATTTTTGTGTTGGCCTTGACTACACCTTTAATTTCAGCTGGTGACGCAAACGGCAACGTCAAAGTCAACGTCAAGGATGTTTTGACAGTCCAAGGTCAAGTCAAGGCTAAGGCTGGTGCCGGTTCCGCCGATATTTTAGTCGACGTCATCGGCAAACGTCAAATCAAGGCCGAAAGTACCTTCAAGGTCCAACCTCCGAAGATTTACGATGTCCAAGTCAATTTGTATCCTGCTTTTAATAAGGTAAGGTTAGGTTAGGTTTTAATGTTTATATCATTATTTTTGAGACAACTTTGTACAACTTTTTTTCGTTGGCCTATGCTATTTGTTATGGGAAACAGCTGATAACTTCAAAAATTGTGATATGGAGTTTACTAAACAAAAAAATACAATTAAATTTAAAAACCATACCATCAGTGGCGGCCGCTATAGGGAGGGCAACGGGGCAGTGCCCTCCCAAATCTAGACAACAACCAGTATTTTAATTGGTTTATTTTTAAAAAAATAAATCTTTCCTTACGACATGTCTAGTTCTTTTTTTAGTCTGTGGTTAATTGGGTAAACTTTTTAAGCGTAAATAATTACAAGCCGGCAGCACCGCGCGGGACATGATTTGAATTTCACACGTTTTTCAGCGGTGTATGTGTGGCTGTTCAGAGTCAGAGTTAGAAAAAGCTTTATTGTCAAAAAAAAAAAATCTTATTGACAAAGCATCAATCTTATAACTAAAACATATTTTGTCTAAAATTATAATTAAGTAAAACTAATAAAAATAAGTTCACATTTTTAAAATACTAGGTAATTTCTAGCAAAAAATAAGTAGGAAATGGGTAGGACCTGCAATTACAAAAAAAAACAAGCAAAGCAAAACAGATAGGTAAAATAAGAAAGTGCAGAAACATATTTAAAGAAAAACAAATTTTAACCGCTTGTGATATATATCTATTTAAACTTTCAAATTGTGTCCATGAAAATGTAAACGAATTAAAAAAAAAAATAATAATAAAAATTTACAGATGTGCATACCTATAGCACAAGAAACACAAAAAGCTAGTGCAGCCCGAATTTAATCATAATTTTATTAGAAAATTGGCTTACTTTGCCGGCTTAACTTACTATAACTTGCTTCCATATAATTCAACATCATTACAAAACAAAACCATTAAAAAAAAATTAAAAAAAATGCTACTAAATTTAGCACCGTACACTTTAAGTGAATATAAAAAATCTTTAAAAAGCTAGAAACTGGTTTTAAAGTATTTTTAAACATATTTTTTGTCTGTTTGTTTGTTCATCAGTGAGAAAAAAAAAGGTTTGTCATATACCTAGTGTTTTTCAGTCACCTTAATCACCTATAATTCTTTACAATTGCAAATACTATCATTTTGTGGCAAAGCCTGTATTTGTATAATACTTTGGTGAATAAATATATCTATCTATCTACATTCACACATATTAATCAAATCGTTGTTTGATGGAGAATCAAACAACGATCAAATATAAACAGTAAGACATCAAAAAAGATTAAGAGATTAAAACAAAATAAAAGCATTAAAAAAAAACAAAAACCAAATTAACAATACAAAACATTTAAAAAGTTTAAAAATATATAAAACAATCTTGGAAGATTCCTTTTATTTAGTTAGTTATGTAAAACTCTTCCAAGGTATAAAAACACTTTTCTAAAAGGTATTCCTTAATAGCAGTTCTAAATCCATTATATCCATTAATTTCTCGGAACTGCAATGGAAGTTTATTAAAAAATTTTCTACTTTCGTAGATAATGGATTGTTTGTTCTCGCGCTGGGGCGGAAGGAATGTTTGTTTTAGTTGACGTCGGCCATATCCATCGTACTAAACCGTTCGTTGCACTTCCTACGTGATGCCGGTTCTATCCTTAGTGAAAACGTATGAGTTTGTTTTGATTTGGGGTACGTCAGGGTCGGTAGTTAAAAGCCTTGACGGTCGCGTGTCCATTGTTTGTTTTCAAAATTGAAATAAATACCGTCGATTATATAATTAACTGTGCAAATTTAAATATGTTGACATATGAACTTCGATTACAAATAAAATCTTTAGGGCCACATAGGCCGGACCTAAAAATCCTAAAAATTAACAAAAATTTTAGTGCAAGTAATAAAAAATTATACGATGCTGAAAACTGGTTGTGCGGTTGTGAAAAACGAAACGCTTTTTTTGCTGTATTTGTCTTATTATCAACAATTCTTGAAGTTATCCTGCGTGGGTGGCAAAGGGAATGTGTGATATCAAGCACTTTAGGGAAAAGTCAAAGACACAAAGTAAGTGCTACTTATTTAAATAACCCCTATATTATAAATAGGAAAAGTGGGTCTAGTAATATTTTGGTTTCAAGCCATATTAACCGGAGGAGACTAGGAAATAAACAAAAAAATCGGCCGTCTAGATAAACAATTTGTTTTACAAAACGTACTTCTGCAGAAAAGAACTCATCGACTATTTTTGTTTGGCCCATAGAAAACTCTATTTTCTTTCTCTTTAAGAATCACCAAAATTATCCAATTTTTCCTTTACTTTTATTTCTTTTTTAAACCAATGCACCGGAAAAAGACGAAACTGTTCTTCTTACAAATCCTTACCAGATTAATTATACACGACCAAATATGGATATATAACAAGCGGTGATCACTTTAACTTGTGCTTCCAGCATTTATTTTGCTACTCCTTCGTTTTCCTTTATTAAACCAATGCGAGAAAAAAAAACAAAACTATTCTCGATTACAGTCCCTCACTAAAACAAAGGAATTAGAAAGATGCCGCAATCGTCTAGGCCCGCGTAAAGTATATTATTTTGTTCCTCTTTTGTTACACTGATGCGAGAAAAAGAGACAAAACTATTCTTGATTAGAAGGTAGTCCCTTTGGACCCATTAGTATTTTGTAAAGGGTCAATGCGGCGTTTTTGACCTGTCTCTTTACGGTTCGGAATTGTTTTCGTGTTTTTTCTTAAAATATATTTTCGATCTGGACTCAAATTTAATCTTAAAAGACTTTAAAATGGTGTGGGAGTGTATTTTGTGCTAAAATCTCGACTATCTTAATCCAGAAGTTTCGTTTTACAAGTAAGTTAAATAACTTGTTTGACCTTCAAAACAAAACAAAGACCAGTGCCGTAGAAATCAATATAAAATCAGAAAAAAATTTTTTGGGTATTATATAAATAATTATTTATTTGTTAAAACTGTTTAAACATAAGTTTAGTTAAAAATGTACAGGGTGTCCCAAGTTTTGGTGTTTTGATACTTTTAACTGAACTACGAGCTTGATTTTCAACAGATAAGGTAAAAAAGGTATCTTATTAATATGGAAAGTAATTTTTTTATGTATACCTTTTTTATTTAACCGTTTTTTTTGTGTAAACAGTTTTTTTAGGTTGGGTTAGTCCTTTTTACCTACTCTGAATTTTTAACGTTGTCTAACCTAAAATAAAATACACCAAGCTAAAAGCATCCTAATCAAACATCTAATTGTCAATGGGTATCTATTCAGCTGTAGACTAAATTAAATTGCTTGTTTTAATAAGTTAGGTATTTACTTTTAATAAATAAATATTTTGCCGCCGTCACTGGTAAATCGATCGACCATAAAGAATAAACATACGTCTGCTGTGTGTCGAACAGCGTTGCCATCGTCTTTCCAAAAAATATTTCTATTATTTTCCAACTTATTGAAGCATCTAGGGGTCAAATCGAATTGTTTTGATGAATGAATTTTTGCCGCGGTTCCTGGTCTCCTCCGGTTAATACGTTAATGTTTCAAGCTCTCTTGAATATATTAACAACCGTGTAAAAATCGAAAATCCATCGATTAGTTTTTGAGTTGTTTGCTTTCAAATTTTCAAATTTAACATGGAATGATAAAATAAAAATTAAATCCGAAAAATATAAAATTCTAATTAAATTTTTACTTTATCAGTCCATGTTAAATTTGAAAGTTTGAAGGCAATTATCTCAAAACGTAATGAATGGATTTTTGAAATTTTTACACGGTTGTAAGGACATTTAAAAGGCCTTCAAAACAAGGTATCACTAGACCTCCTTTCCCTATTCAAAATAAAGGGGTAAAGTATATCCCTCGAAGGGGGTTCGTGCTACAAAAATTTTAAGAGAGCCAAAAAGTGTCCCCCTCGCAAACAAAATCAAAGTGTCCGAGCGTTTCTCCAAATTCGTACTTTAAATACCCAAAAAGGGCTTTGTTTCGATGTTCGTGAAACACCCGTTATATTATAGAACACATATTGACCTATCTGTATTAAATTTTCAGGACAAAAACCTGAAACTTACCTTAGACACAAGCAACAGATTATCAGAGGAAGAAGTGATAACCAAAAACAAACTTGATATATTTGGAAATCCCCTAGAATTGAACGCTAAAGTTATCAAACAAGGCACTCCACATAATGGAAAACTTGATGGAGAATTTGAATTGACTCTGCCTAGCGAGCAGTACTTTTTGGCTAAAACAAACAGCGAGAACAAACAAGGTAAGACATCTGGAGGGCACACGGCAGTGCCCCGCCAAGTTTGCGGACACTGCAGTACCACCTTTTCTTAAAACATTTCAGCCCATATTTGACCTATCTAGAACTCTACTTCGGATGAGCTACGAAACTCAAACTTTGCACAGTCCCAAACCTCGATAATTTTTGCCTGACTTTATTGCAATAAGTCCCTAATAAGCCTTTTTTTCTTACAGCTAACAATCTTCTATCTGGCCAATCGCAAGGCAGCTTCGAATACAGAAAGAACAAGAACGCCCCAGGCCGTAGAGTGAGTTACAAAAGTAACTGGAAAAACACCAACCCCAAAGATGGACTGATCGATGCCAGTGGAACTATCTCTGCCGATGATAGCAACGGTCAAAATATTAATGTTGACGTTTCTTTGGTAAGAATTTTTTTTATATTATACTATCATATAGGTAAGCAGTAGCTAATGATAAAGAAGACATGAAGTATATGAAGAGAAAGTTAACGGAAGAATACCAAAAGTGGGAATTAACAGTGAACGTGGACAAGACACATTTATGTATTGGAAACTAATCCAGTGAGTTAGAACTAGACAATTAATAGTAATTAATTAATAACAAGATGGCAAAAAAAAGTAATAAAACTAATTAAAACAAACAAAAAAAAACAATAATATGAAACTAGGACTAAGAAAATTGACAAAAGACAAAAAATTTTTTCTTTTATTAAAATATAGGAACTGTAGGTTTTACTATAGTAATTCCCTAATACTACCCTTAAAGGAAGTGAGACTGGCTGCGAATGGATCAAGATTGTTTTGGTTGTACAGACGAAGAGTACGAGTCAATGGTGAATAATAGCCATAATTTGCATGATGAAAGGGAATACGAAACATTGGCGAGTTATGCCTACGCTGAATAGTGTTGAAACCGATAATCTCCAATAAAGAAGGACAAAAGCAGATACCGTTTAATATTTTATAAAAAGTTATAACATCAGAATATGTCTGAAATTCGATCTTTTCATTGATCGATATTGTATAGCAGTGTTTTCCCTGCTTTTGATTTTTTGTTTCTCTCGTATCTCGGTAGATGGCGCCTCTTGCTATAGTTCGCTCACTAATTACATTTAATTAGAGACAAAACCGTCTGATTAACTTCGCAAGATTTGTCACTTGACCAGCAGTGTTCTGAGGAGTCCCATAAGGACGAAACGGTTAACTGTCAACACTTATTAGGTGTCCATTAGATCTTGGACCCCCGTGAGGTTAAGCTTTCAGGCTACCCACGGAAAAATATAAGGGAAACAAAAAAACTCCTTTTTGCCCGATTAGCCACGAAACTTGTTTGATTTTTAAATTCACGGGTACGAAATTCCACGTTTGTTAGTATTATTTGGCTTAAAAATTCCGTTGATTGACGCTCACTGTCTTGAAGAAGAGATAATATTACAGAGTAATTAATTAATAACAAGATGGCAAAAAAAAGTAATAAAACTAATTAAAACAAACAAAAAAAAACAATAATATGAAACTAGGACTAAGAAAATTGATGAAAGACAAAAAATTTTCTCTTTTATTAAAATATAGGAACTGTAGGTTTTACTATAGTAATTCCCTAATACTACCCTTAAAGGAAGTGAGACTGGCTGCGAATGGATCAAGATTGTTTTGGTTGTACAGACGAAGAGTACGAGTCAATGGTGAATAATAGCCATAATTGGCATGATGAAAGGGAATACGAAACATTGACGAGTTATGCCTACGCTGAATAGTGTTGAAACCGATAATCTCCAATAAAGAAGGACAAAAGCAGATACTTTTCATTGATCGATATTGTATAGCAGTGTTTTCCCTGCTTTTGATTTTTTGTTTCTCTCGTATCTCGATAGATGGCGCCTCTTGCTATAGTTCGCTCACTAATTACATTTAATTAGAGACAAAACCGTCTGATTAACTTCGTAAGATTTGTCACATAGACCAGCAGTGTTCTAAGGAGTCCCATAAGGACGAAACGGTTAACTGTCAACACTTATTAGGTGTCCATTAGATCTTGGACCCCCGTGAGGTTAAGCTTTCAGGCTACCCACGGAAAAATATAAGGGAAACAAAAAAACTCCTTTTTGCCCGATTAGCCACGAAACTTGTTTGATTTTTAAATTCACGGGTACGAAATTCCACGTTTGTTAGTATTATTTGGCTCAAAAATTCCGTTGATTGACGCTCACTGTCTTGAAGAAGAGATAATATTACAGAGTAATTAATTAATAACAAGATGGCAAAAAAAGTAATAAAACTAATTAAAACAAACAAAAAAAAACAATAATATGAAACTAGGACTAAGAAAATTGACAAAAGACAAAAAGTTTTTTCTTTTATTAAAATATAGGAACTGTAGGTTTTACTATAGTAATTCCCTAATACTACCCTTAAAGGAAGTGAGACTGGCTGCGAATGGATCAAGATTGTTTTGGTTGTACAGACGAAGAGTACGAGTCAATGGTGAATAATAGCCATAATTGGCATGATGAAAGGGAATACGAAACATTGACGAGTTATGCCTACGCTGAATAGTGTTGAAACCGATAATCTCCAATAAAGAAGGACAAAAGCAGATACTTTTCATTGATCGATATTGTATAGCAGTGTTTTCCCTGCTTTTGATTTTTTGTTTCTCTCGTATCTCGATAGATGGCGCCTCTTGCTATAGTTCGCTCACTAATTACATTTAATTAGAGACAAAACCGTCTGATTAACTTCGTAAGATTTGTCACATAGACCAGCAGTGTTCTAAGGAGTCCCATAAGGACGAAACGGTTAACTGTCAACACTTATTAGGTGTCCATTAGATCTTGGACCCCCGTGAGGTTAAGCTTTCAGGCTACCCACGGAAAAATATAAGGGAAACAAAAAAACTCCTTTTTGCCCGATTAGCCACGAAACTTGTTTGATTTTTAAATTCACGGGTACGAAATTCCACGTTTGTTAGTATTATTTGGCTCAAAAATTCCGTTTATTGACGCTCACTGTCTTGAAGAAGAGATAATATTACAGAGTAATTAATTAATAACAAGATGGCAAAAAAAAGTAATAAAACTAATTAAAACAAACAAAAAAAAACAATAATATGAAACTAGGACTAAGAAATTGACAAAAGACAAAAAAATTTTTCTTTTATTAAAATATAGGAACTGTAGGTTTTACTATAGTAATTCCCTAATACTACCCTTAAAGGAAGTGAGACTGGCTGCGAATGGATCAAGATTGTTTTGGTTGTACAGACGAAGAGTACGAGTCAATGGTGAATAATAGCCGCAATTGGAATGATGAAAGGGAATACGAAACATTGGCGAGTTATGCCTACGGTGAATAGTGTTGAAACCGATAATCTCCAATAAAGAAGGACAAAAGCAGATACCGTTTAATATTTTATAAAAAGTTATAACATCAGAATATGTCCTTCTTCTTTCCAAAGTATCAAGTCCAAATGGCTGGTTAATGGCATTATAATTTATACTAACAAACGTGAAATTTCGTACCCGTGAATTTAAAAATCAAACAAGTTTCATGGCTAATCGGCCAAAAAGGAGTTTTTTGTTTCCCTTATATTTTTCCGTGGGTAGCTTGAAAGCTTAACCTCACGGGGGTCCAAGATCTAATGGACACCTAATAAGTGTTGACAGTTAACCGTTTCGTCCTTATGGGACTCCTCAGAACACTGCTGGTCAAGTGACAAATCTTGCGAAGTTAATCAGACGATTTTGTCTCTAATTAAATGTAATTAGTGAGCGAACTATAGCAAGAGGCGCCATCTACCGAGATACGAGAGAAACAAAAAACCAAAAGCAGGGAAAACACTGCTATACAATATCGATCAATGAAAAGATCGAATGCAAATAAAAGAAAACAACTATAGTCCGTGACCTACGACAGCTCTTTGTCTTTTCAGGCCGGATCAACGCATTTTGCATTTTTACCCGTCATCAAGACAGTGAGCGTCAATCAACGGAATTTTTAAGCCAAATAATACTAACAAACGTGAAATTTCGTACCCGTGAATTTAAAAATCAAACAAGTTTCATGGCTAATCGGGCAAAAAGGAGTTTTTTGTTTCCGTTATATTATTCCGTGGGTAGCTTGAAAGCTTAACCTCACCGGGGTCCAAGATCTAATGGACACCTAATAAGTGTTGACAGTTAACCGTTTCGTCCTTATGGGACTCCTCAGAACACTGCTGGTCAAGGGACAAATCTTGCGAAGTTAATCAGACGATTTTGTCTCTAATTAAATGTAATTAGTGAGCGAACTATAGCAAGAGGCGCCATCTACCGAGATACGAGAGAAACAAAAAACCAAAAGCAGGGAAAAACACTGCTATACAATAAATAAAATCTATATGTTTGTGGCGGATTCATTTTACAAACACAACTTTTTCTGGGTATTACGCCACTAGTAAGGAAAAATTATTGCTATACAATGTCGATCAATGAAAAGATCGAATGCAAATAAAAGAAAACAACTATAGTCCGTGACCTACGACAGCTCTTTGTCTTTTCAGGCCGGATCAACGCATTTTGCATTTTTACCCGTCATCAAGACAGTGAGCGTCAATCAACGGAATTTTTAAGCCAAATAATACTAACAAACGTGAAATTTCGTACCCGTGAATTTAAAAATCAAACAAGTTTCATGGCTAATCGGGCAAAAAGGAGTTTTTTGTTTCCGTTATATTATTCCGTGGGTAGCTTGAAAGCTTAACCTCACCGGGGTCCAAGATCTAATGGACACCTAATAAGTGTTGACAGTTAACCGTTTCGTCCTTATGGGACTCCTCAGAACACTGCTGGTCAAGGGACAAATCTTGCGAAGTTAATCAGACGATTTTGTCTCTAATTAAATGTAATTAGTGAGCGAACTATAGCAAGAGGCGCCATCTACCGAGATACGAGAGAAACAAAAAACCAAAAGCAGGGAAAACACTGCTATACAATATCGATCAATGAAAAGATCGAATGCAAATAAAAGAAAACAACTATAGTCCGTGACCTACGACAGCTCTTTGTCTTTTCAGGCCGGATCAACGCATTTTGCATTTTTACCCGTCATCAAGACAGTGAGCGTCAATCAACGGAATTTTTAAGCCAAATAATACTAACAAACGTGAAATTTCGTACCCGTGAATTTAAAAATCAAACAAGTTTCATGGCTAATCGGGCAAAAAGGAGTTTTTTGTTTCCGTTATATTATTCCGTGGGTAGCTTGAAAGCTTAACCTCACCGGGGTCCAAGATCTAATGGACACCTAATAAGTGTTGACAGTTAACCGTTTCGTCCTTATGGGACTCCTCAGAACACTGCTGGTCAAGGGACAAATCTTGCGAAGTTAATCAGACGATTTTGTCTCTAATTAAATGTAATTAGTGAGCGAACTATAGCAAGAGGCGCCATCTACCGAGATACGAGAGAAACAAAAAACCAAAAGCAGGGAAAACACTGCTATACAATATCGATCAATGAAAAGATCGAATGCAAATAAAAGAAAACAACTATAGTCCGTGACCTACGACAGCTCTTTGTCTTTTCAGGCCGGATCAACGCATTTTGCATTTTTACCCGTCATCAAGACAGTGAGCGTCAATCAACGGAATTTTTAAGCCAAATAATACTAACAAACGTGAAATTTCGTACCCGTGAATTTAAAAATCAAACAAGTTTCATGGCTAATCAGGCAAAAAGGAGTTTTTTGTTTCCCTTATATTTTTCCGTGGGTAGCTTGAAAGCTTAACCTCACGGGGGTCCAAGATCTAATGGATGTATCTTGGTAGATGGCGCCTCTTGCTATAGTTCGCTCACTAATTACATTTAATTAGAGACAAAACCGTCTGATTAACTTCGCAAGATTTGTCACTTGACCAGCAGTGTTCTGAGGAGTCCCATAAGGACGAAACGGTTAACTGTCAACACTTATTAGGTGTCCATTAGATCTTGGACCCCCGTGAGGTTAAGTTTTCAAGCTACCGACGGAAAAATATAAGGGAAACAAAAAACTCCTTTTTGCCCGATTAGTCATGAAACTTGTTTGAGAACTATAATTTATGTTATAATTGTTGTTGTAAATGGCTATATCAGCCCTGAATGCAAGAGAACGAAGAAAAGTTCTCTGTACAGACTCCAAGCGATCAATGTGGCAGGCATAGTGTGGTGACCATACCACTGACGCATATTCCAGTACAGAACGAACTAGTGAGCAGTACAAGAGCTTAAAACAATATGGTGATAACTCGGAGCTGTTACGAGTGATAAAGCCAGGGGTTCGCATACCCTTATTAATAATATCGTCATAATGAGGCATAAATGACAACTCGCTGTCAAATAAGACACCCAAGTCCCTGACTGCCGCTACTGATTCAAGAGCAGTACCATTTATGACATATATATGCTGAATCGAATTAGATGATCGACTGAAAGTGATACTTAGGCATTTTTTAACATTTAAATCTAGACCATTATTACTACACCACTCACTAATGTTATTAAGATCACTTTGAAGTAACAAACAATCAAGATAAGTTTCAATCAACCTATAAAGCTTAAAATCATCAGCAAATGCCAGATGATCCGAACTAACAATCACGTCACTAAGGTCACGAATAAATAAATTAAAGAAAACTGGGCCAATGTGTGAACCTTGCGGGACACCAGAGTATAATTGGGTGTCACATTTGATAAGACCGAAACAGACTGTAAAGAACTGGAAAAAAGAATTGTAAAAGCAAAAAAGGTTATTGGATGTCTTAAGAGCATTTTATGGAGCAGAGAGATAAAAAAGAATGTAAAATTTAACATATATGAAACAATGGTGAAAATCACGCTGTTGTATGGAATAGAGACTTTTTTTTTAATTTTTTTTATTTGTCAAACACACTGTGTTTATTGTATTACAATCTAGTCAGTAAGACTAATTAGCAATTTTGTTTTAACTTAATTTACTAGAAAAGTCAGATTTAAACTTAGGGTTCACTCAACAGTTCTCCCCGCTTTGTTTAGTCTGTAACTCACAATTGTGTTGTGTTTATAGCATTATTTTGTTTTATGTGTAATTCACTTAGTTTACTAGCTCAAGCGGCTTCACTCTTTTTAGTCTTCGAACTAGCATAGTATTGTCTAGAAGCTGAATTGCTTCCACATTCACATGCCGATGGAGTCTATCTTCATGGCTTTTTGCGTACTTTTTTGTAGTCTCTGCTACAGTTTCGATTTTTAGATCTCGATGAAGGTCACTATTTCGAACGTACCAAGGTGCATTCACAATGTTTCTTAATACTTTATTTTGAAATCTCTGTACAACTAGAATGTTACTCTCTTTAGCACAACCCCATAGTTGAATACCATATGTCCATACTGGTTTCAGTATTTGTCTATAAAGCAGTAACTTATTATGAATTGTTAAATTGGACTTCCTTCCAATTAGCCAGTTCATTTTTCTATACCTTATCTCAAGTTCTTCTTTTTTTTTCGTAACATGTGCTTTCCAGCGCAATTTGGCATCAAGTGTCATACCTAGATATTTTGCCTGATTCGAATATGGTATGGGAATGTTGTTAATTGTTATTTGTATGTGATTTATATTTTTTTTGTAAAATCAACATGAATTGATTTGGTTTCATTTAATTTTATTCGCCACTTTGTGGTCCAACTGTGAACTATGGTGACTGCATCCTGAAGTTTTTCTATGCATTTTTCATTAGATTTTTCTACCGTCAATAAACCAGTATCATCGGCAAATGTTGCTAAGTGGCAATTTTCTGGCTTTGGGATATCACAAGTGAATAATAAGTATAGATATGGGCCTAGTACGCTACCCTGGGGCACGCCTGCTTGAATTTCTCTTAAATTTGAGTATGAGTCTTCCTGTTTTACTCTAAAATGTCTATCAGATATCTATGATTCCAAAATATCCGAATATTGTTTTGGCAGAAACCGTTTTAATTTAAAATGAAGGCCTTTATGCCACACTTTGTCAAATGCTTGTGCTACATCTAGAAAAACTGCAGACTTGTCGCGTAACAGAAAAATACAAAATAAAAATGGAAAGTATCGAAATGGATGCAATAAGAAGATCAATGAGATTATCTAGAACAGATCACATAAGAAATAAGATCATAAAAGAACTAATGGGAATCGACGGAAGCATAACGGATGACATCACTAAAAGACAACTGATATGGTACGGCCATGTACAACGGATGAACGACGAAAGATTACCAAAGCAGGTCCTACAATGGCAATCAATAGAGCGCAGAAAAAGAGGGCGTCCTAAATTAGAATGGCAACAGTCAATCCAAAGATCAATAAGTCAAAAAAACCTGACAGAAGATGATTGTCAAGATCGAAGGAGGTGAAGAGTAGGCGTCGGACAACGTAGAAAAACGTTCTAAACAGACATAGTAGTAGTAAAAAATGTTTAACAAAATGATTAATCATTTATATTCTTTATAGGTAAGAAAAAATGAAGGCGATGAATCTCACGTGACCTTCAGTGAAAAAATCTATGGTTCTTTCATTAAAAATCCCATTCAATCCAACATCGAAGCTAAATATACCGATACATCAGGAATGTACTCAATAAAAACTACCGGCGGCAAAAATGGTTTTGAAGTTAAGGGAGCTTATGACTTGGGAAGTCCAGCTAAACCAACTTCTGGTAAGTGTTTTTAGGTGTCTCAGCCCAAATATAAGAACTGAACTTTTATTAAGTGATATTTCCTATATATCTAATGACTTTAATGTTTTCTTGGTCACTTTTCACTTTATTATCTATTATATAACCATAATATAACTCTCTAATAATTATCATATATCTCTTTTATAACCATAGTATAACAAACAGTCCAGCTTACAGGCTCCTATTTATACTACTTGTTGTGTAGTCAAGTCTGAAAATTTGTTTCTACTTCATCGTTTTCTACGAGTTTCAAAAAAAATAGTTATGATATAACCTTTATATAACCACGACATAACCATAATATAACCCTTATATAACCATCATATAACCCTTATATAACCACCATATAACCCCTATCTAACCATAATATAACCCTTATATAACCATAATATAACCCTTATATAACCATCATATAACCCTTGAATGTATGAATGTACGGTAGTGGCGGTTAGCACCCTTAAAGGATCTAAACTGGTACCTAGGCCGCCTTTCTGGGTCCGTTGTGCACCACGTACCTACTGTGTTCGACTCAGATAATAATTTAAATACTATCTAGTATATAGAACCCAGTAGACTTCAAGTTATATTTTAGGCCAGAAACTTAGTCATCATGATATAACACATAATGTCATGGTTGTAGCCTTAGACCATTGATGGGTCATAAACCTTTTGACATAATCAACAGGGTACAGAGAGCCACAATGTGCCCGCACTAGCTGCTAGCTCCAAATAGGCACTCCATATACCCTGTCCCATGTGGTGATTTCCTGCATGCCCAGGCCACCGAATCCATTCAGAGAATTACCAGATTAACCCATCTCCTTTATCATAGATGTTATCTGGTGTGATCCCAAAGGTTACCAGTTTTAATTTTCTGTTAACATACTGGTCAAGCACTGTGTAAACCAACCATGTCCGCAGGTTTGGTGCAGGAGTGTGCGGATGCACTTCAGGAATTGGCCGGCGTAAGAGAGGTTGAGCTCCTATGGGTCCCAGGCCACGTGGGAGTCCCCGGAAACGAGAAAGCGGACAGACTCGCCAGGGGAGGATCCCAGCAGAAATGCGTCGGGTCAGAACCGTTCCTGGGGCTCACAAGAGGGCAAATGAAGTCGGCCCTAACAGAGTGGACCCAGAAAGAGATACAAAGGGAGTGGACCAACACAGGAAACGCCAGACAGGCGAAGGAGTATGTGATAGGATACAGCAAATCCCGTAGGGACTGGCTGCTCCGTAGAACACGAAGAGAGGGGGGAGCTATAGTGGGAGTCCTGACCGGACACTGCGTCCTACAAGGACACCTGGCAAAGATGAGAGTGAAGGAGGACGCGACGTGCGAGCGATGTTGGGCCGAGGATGAGACCTCGGCGCATTTTCTCTCATCATGTGAAGCATACAAGGAGGCAAGAAGAGAGGTATTCGAAGAGGAAGCCTTTGAGACGGAGGACCTTCTGAATCTGAGGTGGCCCGATATTCTGGCCTTTGTACAGAAGACGGGCAGATTCCTTAGCGAAAGAAGGACGCAGTAGGGGGGATGCCCGGGGGTTGGCGAAAAGGGCGCTTCATGTGCCTAGTCGCCAGGCCTAGAGCCTACCCCACACTACTACTACTACTACTACTACTGATCAATGCTCCTCCGTTACCAGACTACTTATTTAGCCATGGGTCAAGGCCCCTTTAATTGCCTCTTACGACAGGCCTAGAGATACCTTGGTGCCATTCTTATCTCCGAACGACATACGGACCTCATGTAACCCTTAATATAACATACATAACCATAATATAACCAAATAATTTACTATATATATATTTATCGGTTTCACAACGTTCTCGTCTTCCGATACCCAATCTCCACTCGTTTCTGTTTGCCCATAATTCATCATCTAGGCCTCTTATTCTTATTTCACTGTCTATTCCGTCTCTCCAGCTTCTCCTTGGCCGTCCTCATTTTCTTCGGCCAGTTGGTTTCCATTGTAGTATTTGTTTAGGTAGTCTTTCATCATTCATTCTTTGTACATGTCCGTACCACACTAGTTGTTTTGTTCTTATATCATCCACTAAAGTACGTTCACCCACTGTCATAATTTCTCTTATTCTTTGATTTGTAACTCTTTCTCTTTTTGATTTCCCTGCTGCTCTTCTCCAATAGTCCATCTCCGAAGCAAAAAGCATTTTTTCTGTTCTATCCTTGATTGGCCATACTTCTGAGCCGTATGTAATAATACTTTTTACAATGGTGTTATATATAAGCTTTTTGTCATGTTTTGATATACTTTGGTCCCAAATTATTCCATTTAATAAAGTTATTGCTTTTCTTCCTTGTACGTTTCCATCTTTTATAGCTAGTATTCCGTCAGCTGTAATTTATAGACCTAAGTATTTATACTCATCACAGGACTGAATTCGCTGCCCGGTATTTAAGATTAGATCCTGTTTCATTCCACCGATACACATATACTCTGTCTTATTGAGATTATCCTCCAGTCCCCACTTATTGTAGTCTTCTATTAGTTTTCGTGTCATATATTCGAGGTCGTCATAATCCTGAGCCACTTCTATCTGATTATCGGCGAAACATAAAGTATACAAGGTGGTTTCGTCAAACGGAATTCCCATGTTTTGGCATTTTCTCTTCCATACTTTAAGGACTTGTTCCAAGTATATCTTGAAAAGCGTAGGCGAGATACAGCAACCTTGTTTAAGACCTTTATTTACTTGAAAGCCTTTGGTTAGTTTTGCTTTTAGTTTAACTTTTGCCTTACTATTGCGGTATAACTCTTTGATGGCCTTAATTAGTTGTACGCTTATGTTTGTGTTTTCCAACGCGTTCCAAAGTAGATTTAGTGGTATACTATCATATGCCTTCTGCAAATCGACGTAAAGCAGATGC
Organism: Aspidapion aeneum; assembly: GCA_963576565.1. Lineage (NCBI taxonomy): Eukaryota > Metazoa > Arthropoda > Insecta > Coleoptera > Brentidae > Aspidapion > Aspidapion aeneum. The sequence continues at coordinate 70,736,954 of OY755046.1, forward strand.
AGCTCTTGTCCGTATGCCATTTTCTTTTCAATAACTTGGGTTATACAAAAGAAATGATCTGAAGTCGATCTACCCGCCCTGAAACCAGCTTGTTCTTCTGCCTCCATGTCTTTATATTCGCTCTCCACTTAATTTCTTTTTATTTTACCGTATATTCTGCTTAGCGTACTAGTAACAGATATACCTCTATAATTGTCACATATATCTTTCGTTCCTTTCTTGTGTATTGTGGATATATTTCCCACTCAGTAGGTACTACAGTTCCATTTAAATATTTTTGGAAAAGATTCCGTAATCTCCAAAACAGTTCTTCAGTGCCATATTTAATAAGTTCGGCTGGGATATTTCCGGGTCCGGCAGATTTACCGCTTTTTAAGGTTGTGCACACGTTTTTGACCTCAGAGATTGTGAGGGGTACTAGAGATCCCATCGTTCTAATTATATTGTCTCTCATATAACATACATAACCATAATATAACCAAATAATTTACTGAAGATATAAAAAGGTTTTTTGTTAATTCAACATCTTTGTAACCATAGTTTTTATTCTTGAAATTTAGGGGCCCTCCACATCCAAGCCCAGTTAGAGAATAAAGCCCTCAATGTCCTCAAAGTTGACCTCACTGGAAGCCTCACAAGGCCTGACAAGGACCACAAATTCCTCATCCAAGGAGCAGCAAACGTTTACGCTGATAGCGCAGACTCAAACATTGTTGACATGAAGTCTCAAGGAGAAATTATTGCTTCACCAAATGATGGCCAGGTAATAACGACATTTTGGGTCAGTTAAAATAACAGAAAATTTGACAGCTCTTACCGTTATTGTTACTAAGAATAAACATTCAGGGCAAAAAATATAGATTTTGGAACAGTAAAGATAAGCATAACATAAACGTTAATTTAGTAAATCAAACAAGTTTCGTGGCTAATCGGGTAAAAAGGAGTTTTTGTTTCTCTCATATTTTTCCGTGGGTAGCTTTAGAGCTTAACCTTACGGGAGTCCAAGATCTAATCAGTGTTGCCACTCTCGACCCTGAGGTCTTCGGTAGAAGGCTTCAAGAAAAATCGGTAGATTTTTTAATCATCTTAGCAAGCAGTGCTGGAGAACTATCGATAGTTTGGATTGATTTAGTAGGTAAATTGTATTTCTACGATTTGTTTTTACTGACAAAATACCAAAATTAAGAATTAAATAAAAAAATTAGGTACATACTAGGGACCTATTGCAATAAAGCCAAGCACAAATTGTGCCGGGCACTATATTGACAGTTTCGCATTAAAAACTGACAGTTGATCTTTCAAAATTGACATACCAAAGTCGAATTTAGAAAACCAGTGTTTTATTTTCCATTAATTATGGCGTCACTATTAATTCCGGCTCTTATAATACACAATGGCCTTATTTTAAAAGAAGACAGCTGTTCTTATAATGTGAAACTGTCAATATAGTGCCCGGCACAATTTGTGCCTGGCTTTATTGCAATAGGTCCCTATTAGGTAGATAATATTATAAAAAAAAACCTCAGGGTTTATAATATCGTGATCTTTAATGCCGCTTGCGGCTGCCAGCTGAGTATATCGCAAAATCCAAGAGATGGCGCCATAAATATACTTTTAAAAACAATGGCTTGAAATAAAATTTTTATTCTACAAAGGATCTCATAAAAAGAATATTGTCACGAGGGGGTTTTATCGTGACGAACACAGTTTAAGTTAGGTGTAATGGTTTTATTATAATACTTATATTTACTACTTACATTGTACTTAAATACATCTTGTCTACAAATCTTCTTTGATACGCTTAACTTCTTATACTTGACTATTGTACTACTTGTTCACTATTAACTAAGCCTGGGCGTTAGGTTCTCAGCATACAACTAACTGCTAAACTCTTTTGGAGATGCTTTTATTACAAACCGTTTGCCATTGATAGGATATCGATATGTGTTTTGTTTCCTGTATAAACATCATCGAAATCCCATTAACCGCGTTGTTTATAATAAATCTGTATACAATTTATTACTTTTAATACAATTTGAACTATATACAGAAGTTCATTTCCTGACAATATTTTATTTATGGTGTTTTTTTTTTAATCGCGATTACGAGGCGTATCAAAAAAAAAACAAGTTTATATTGAAAAAAAATCGGTAGAAAACTATGGTAATTCGGTATATCGTAAAGTAAAAGGCTAAATCGGTAGATCTACCGAAAAATCGGTAGAGGTGGCAACACTGGATCTAATGGACACCTAATAAGTGTTGACAGTTAACTGTTTCGTCCTTATGGGACTCCTCAGAACACTGCTTGGCAATGTGATACTCTTGCGAAGTTAATTAGACGGTTTTGTCTCTAATCTAATAATGTAAATAGTGAGAAAACTTTCGTAAGAAGCGCCATCTACCGAGATACGAAAGAAAAAAGAACAAGAGCAGATGAAAAGCAGGTGAAAAGTGACGACAGCTCTTCTACCTTTTTACGTTTGTTAATTTAATAGTTTCACACTCCTTCAATTTTTTGTATATTTATATTTGTTTATTTATTTTTATTAGATTTATGACTTTTTACAAACCAAACTAACGATTTTTAGTAAAGTGTTCATTTTATATAAATTCAAATTAACTTAAGAAATAAAGAAAAACCACATAAAAAATTTGTTACGAAAATTTTTTAGAAATTTAATCCGTGCAGTCGTAGGATTCCCATCAAAAATAGTCTCAAATTATAGTACCACCCCTGAGAGGTGGTTTAAAGTTCGAAAAACAATAGAAGTAATCTATGGTCGATAAAAAAAACTTATATACAAAATTTTTCAAAGCTAAATAATACATAAATAACTTAAAAGTATGTCTATTGTTATGCCCGCGGTTAGAAAAACGATAACTGCAATGGACTGTAAATATTTTAATTAAATGAAGCGCGAGCAAACATAAATATATTGATATGAATTACGAAATAATTAATAAGGTCCATAGGTTAATTGTTGGAACCACACAACGGCAATCAGATACAAATGCACTCACCAGTTTGCAGCCACTTTCTCCACGTTCTAAGGGGCCCCTGATTGGATCTAATGATGTCACCACGTGGCTGAAGGGCTGAAGTTTCTTTTCTATGCTTCAGTACACCAAAATCGAGCACTTTCAGTTGTAGATATTTGAAAATAGTTGGAGAACGAAATTAACACGCCATTTCTCGAAGCGCTTGACAAAGGATCTCCCTGGTTGTTGGTGCGCATGTCCAAAATGCGCAAATGCACTCTGTCCTTCATACAATGGTGTGGTTTTAAAAATATATAAACAACCGCGAAATTTAGCTATAGATGCACTACCGTATTAAATACATATCAATATTTAAATATTGTAAAAAGCACAAGATATATTAGAATCCGTTTTCAATTATACATCCACCAAAACAATTGAACATCATTTTAATCATCGCTTACTTGTCTAAAAAATTAAGATGTAAAATATAGCGGACAGCTGAAACTGACTTTTATTCGACATTTCCTAGTGACGTTTGGAGGTTTAAATATGGCAACCATTTTTAAACCAAAATATTATATTATTTTTTATTTATGTCTAACCTTTGTGTGGAAATAATGTCTTTGTTACAACGAAAAAAGATGACCCATATCGCAAAATATTTATAAACAATTTATATAAATATTAATAACTATTGCATTTACGGGAAAAATAAGTGAAACCTTCAACCAAAATGTAGACTATTTATTTTTGTTGCAAATAAAGATATTATTTATTTATTTATTTATTTATAATAACAAAGAATTTAACGCCAGTATTTACTGAAGGGTATACAGTGCTACAATTCTAGGTCTACAGAATTGTAGCACTGTATACCCTTCAGTAAATACTGGCGTTAAATTCTTTGTTATTATAAATAAATAAATAAATAAATAATATCTTTATTTGCAACAAAAATAAATAGCGGTTTACAAAGTTTAAATTAGCATATAAGCAGTTGCAAAAAGGAGTTAAAAACAATTACATAATTGATCTAAGTTTAACCCCTGGTAGATTTTTTTTAATAACTTTTTGAACAAAGCGGAACTAGAAAAAAGAAAAAATTATAACAGTTCTTATATTTTTTCGTAGGTAAAAGGCAGTCTTACTTTGGGAAAAATCGAGCCCATCTCAGTATCTGGAAGCTACAACCGTAAAGAACAAAACGAGAACCACGACGTATCAGGCTCAGCAGCTCTTAGCTACGGAAAAGGAAAGGAAATCAAAGTGGCTGGAGAATTGCACAAGACTTCTGACCACCATTACAAGATCAAGGGAAATGTGCAGACACCCGTTGAAGGTATGAAGAAGATGTTTATTTTTTAACTTAAAAAAAAAATCAATTTAAGTTATCATTATTTTCTTTACCTTACTTCTTCTTGCATTTTTTCACAAACCGCACATGTTTTACATGAATTATGTCCCATTTTTTATAGAAAAAAAAAACACAATTTTACACGAAAAACGCAAAACACCGCAAAATGTAAATAACCAACAAATATGGCGTCCATCCACACAGCAGCTTTGCGTCTAAGTGCCAAAACACACGCATGTGCACTTGTGGTATTGCTGGGTTTCGTGCAGGCAGATCTTGTAGTGATAATGTTTTTTGTCTTAAACAAGTAATTGAGAAAAGGAGCGCCAGAAATATAGAGACTTATGTTACCTTTGTGGACCTACAAAAAGCATATGATACCGTTCCAGTAGAAAAGTTATGGACAGTGTTAGAGCAAACTAATATCAATCATACATACATAAAAGCGATAAAAGAACTATACAAAATCTCAAATTAAAATTGGAAATCGACTTTTAAAAGAATTCCTGGTAACAAAAGACTTAAGACAAGGATGTTGTATTTCTCCAACTCTTTTTAAAATATATATCGCAGTAGCTCTAAAAAACTGGAAACGTAAAGTGCACGGCATGGGAATACAACTTAACGACCGACCATATACACACTACAGTTTGCTGACGACCAAGTTATTATAGCTAATAATAAAGAAGACATGGAGTATATGATGAGAAAGTTAACTGAAGAATACCAAAAGTGGGGATTAACAGTGAACGTGGACAAGACACAGTACTTATGTATTGGAAACGAATCCAGTGAGTTAGAACTAGACAATGGACAACCAATATCTCAATGCAATGAGTATGTATACTTGGGTGTAACATTTGATAAGACAAGGAAAGACTGGAAGCAATTGGAAAAATGAATAGTAAAAGCAAAAAACAGTATTTTATGAAACAGAGAGATAAAAATGAATGTTGATGGTTGAAGGGTAAAAGGTCACAAGCGACAGTTTTCAAACTTAAGAGCAGGCCCACTTAAAGTATTATTTGTCGCTTAGTTAAAAAAAAACAGGATGCATTCTTTTTTCATTTGACTTAAGCGACAAAAAAATCATCGTAGAAGTCTGAATAATAGCTAATTCGACGCAGAAAAAAAAAACTTTGGCGCTTAGAACTCTATTTCAAATAATGTGTCGCTTATGCCCTTTTGCCCTTCAACTATCGATGTAAAATTTAAGATATATGAAACAATGGTGAAAAGCAGGCTTTTGTATGGAATAGAGACTTGTCGCGTAACAGAATACTCTGCCAATATATGGGCCCCTAAGCTCACACTAGGTACTATAGTTATAGTGTACGTGTGAGCTAATATAACTAAAAACTGAAATATATTTTATTCAATTCCAGACTAAATTACCTTTTGTTTGATACCACACAAGCCATGTTTTGACTTAAACTCAAATTTTTGAAATCTACCCCCACCCTTACAAAAAAAACAAAAACTAAAATGTATTTTGTTAAAGTCCGGACTCAATTACCTTTCGTTTGATATCACACACACCATATTTTCACCTAAACTCTAATTTTTAAAATATACCCCCACCCTTTTTTTTTAAATAAATTAAAATGTATTTTGTTTAACTGCAGACTCAATTATCTTTCGTTTAATATCACACACGCCATATTTTCACATAAACTCTAATTTTTGAAATCTACCCCCACCCTTTTATTTGGTTTGTGTTCGGTGGATTTTGTTCATTTTTAAATGGGACCATCTCGACCCAAGACCCAGCCTAGATACCAAATTTCATTAAAATCGGCCAAGCGGTTTTTGAGTTATGCGCGTTGGTCGTTACAGACAGACATACAGACACACAGACAGACAGACAGACAGACAGACAGACAGACAGACATACAGACAGACAGACAGACAGACGGCGCAACAAAAAAGTTTCAAAATCATCTGAAACGCAAAGATATATAAAAATTTTTGAAATCGGAGCAACTTTTTTTTTCTCGAAAAAATTAGGATCACCATAGCTCACACTACTATAGTATAGTATATGTGTGAGCTAAAAATACAAAACAAAAATGGAAAGTGTCGAAATGGATGCAATAAGAAGATCAATGACAATATTTAGAACAGATCACATAAGAAATGAGATCATAAAAGAAAGAATGGGAATCGAGGGAAGCATAACGGATGACATCACTAAAAGGCAACTGATATCCTACGGATGAACGACGAAAGATTTCCAAAGCAGGTCCTAGAATGGCAACCAATAGGGCGCAGAAAAAGAGGGTGTCCTAAACTGGAATGGCAACAGTCAATGCAAAGATCAATGAGTCATAAAAATCTGACAGAAGATGACTGTCAGGATAAAGGAGGTGGAGAATAGGCGTCGGACAACGTAGAAAAACGTTCTAAACAGACATAGTAGTTTGATATAGTATATATATGCTCTACTAACTAACAAATTTTTTTTGTAGGTTACAAGAACGCTGACTTCTCCGTAGAAACCAAACGTCAAAAAGGCGAAAAAATCGACAGTACCGCCGAATTGACAGTTGACGGACAGCAGTACAAACTCGACACCGCTTTAGTACTCAACCAAATGGCACCTGTTATTGACATCAAATTGACGTGTCCACATGGCAAACTTAAAGAAATCTTCCTTAAAGCAAACAAGGCTAGTGACAAACATTTCGGAGGTAAGAAAGCCAGTGATTGATATCTATATACTAAACTGAATCATTATTTAAATTGGGCGTCTCCCAGGACCTCTCTTACCATCCACTTTTTCTTGCATAACTTCCTTTTCCTTGCATTATATGTCCAAAAAATGCAAGTTTTTTTTCTTTAACATTTTTCATTATTTCTTTTTTTTTTTAATGTGTTAGAAATTACTTTCATTAAGTCAGTTTTTTTAATTCATTTTATATTATCACGATCTTTTTTCCTGCCACTTTTTTCACAAAGTGATACATTTGTTTTATTTACTCAACTAACGGAAGTTTTTTTTTGAATGCTCGTCTTTTTTTTGGTTAATTTTATAATATCTTCATCTCTTTCTTTAACGGAGAACCTTTTTTTTGGTTAATTTTATAATATCTTCATCTCTTTCTTTAACAGAGAACCTGACATATCAAGTGGTACATTCGTTTTATTTCCTCAAGTAGCCGAAGTTTTTCTTTTAATGCTCGTCTCTTTTTTTAGTTCATTTTAAATTATCTTCATCTCTTTCTTTATCGGATTACCTGGCATATGAACTGATATAATCATTTTATTTACCCAAGTAACCGAAGTTATTCTTTTAATGCTTGTCTTTTAGTTCATTTTATAATATCTTTCTATACCGGAGAACCTGGCATATAAATTGATACATTGGTTTTATTTACTCAAGTAACCGAAGTTATCCTTTTAATGGTCGTCTCTTTTTTTAGTTAATTTTATATTATCTTCATCTCTTTCTTTAACGGATAACCTGGCATATGAAGTGATACATTCGTTTTATTTACTCAAGTAACCAAATTTATTCTTTTAATGGTCGTCTCTTTTTTTAGTTCATTTTATATTATCTTCATGTCTTTCTTTAATGGAGAACCTGGCATATGAAGTGATACATTCATTTTATTTACTCAAGTAAACGAAGTTACTCTTTTAATGCTTGGCTCTTTTTTTAGTTTATTTTATAATATCTTTATCGCTTTCTTTAACGGAGAACCTGGCATATGAATTATTGATACATTCGTTTTATTTACTCAACAAATCGAAGTTATTCTTTTAATGCTCGTCTCTTTTTTAGTTCATTTTAAATTATCTTCATCTCTTTCTTTATCGGATAACCTGGCATATGAACTGATATAATCATTTTATTTACCCAAGTAACCGAAGTTATTCTTTTAATGCTTGTCTCTTTCTTAGTTCATTTTATAATATCTTTATCGCTTTCTTTAACGGAGAACCTGGCATATGAATTATTGATACATTCGTTTTATTTACTCAACAAATCGAAGAACAAATCGAAGTTATTCTTTTAATGCTCGTCTCTTTTTTAGTTCATTTTAAATTATCTTCATCTCTTTCTTTATCGGATAACCTGGCATATGAACTGATATAATCATTTTATTTACCCAAGTAACCGAAGTTATTCTTTTAATGCTTGTCTCTTTCTTAGTTCATTTTATAATATCTTTATCGCTTTCTTTAACGGAGAACCTGGCATATGAATTATTGATACATTCGTTTTATTTACTCAACAAATCGAAGTTATTCTTTTAATGCTCGTCTCTTTTTTAGTTCATTTTAAATTATCTTCATCTCTTTCTTTATCGGATAACCTGGCATATGAACTGATATAATCATTTTATTTACCCAAGTAACCGAAGTTATTCTTTTAATGCTTGTCTCTTTCTTAGTTCATTTTATAATATCTTTCTATACCGGAGAACCTGGCATATAAATTGATACATTGGTTTTATTTACTCAAGTAACCGAAGTTATCCTTTTAATGGTCGTCTCTTTTTTTAGTTAATTTTATATTATCTTCATCTCTTTCTTTAACGGAGAACCTTTTTTTTGGTTAATTTTATAATATCTTCATCTCTTTCTTTAACGGAGAACCTGACATATCAAGTGGTACATTCGTTTTATTTCCTCAAGTAGCCGAAGTTTTTCTTTTAATGCTCGTCTCTTTTTTTAGTTCATTTTAAATTATCTTCATCTCTTTCTTTATCGGATTACCTGGCATATGAACTGATATAATCATTTTATTTACCCAAGTAACCGAAGTTATTCTTTTAATGCTTGTCTCTTTTTTAGTTCATTTTATAATATCTTTCTATACCGGAGAACCTGGCATATAAATTGATACATTGGTTTTATTTACTCAAGTAACCGAAGTTATCCTTTTAATGGTCGTCTCTTTTTTTAGTTAATTTTATATTATCTTCATCTCTTTCTTTAACGGATAACCTGGCATATGAAGTGATACATTCGTTTTATTTACTCAAGTAACCAAATTTATTCTTTTAATGGTCGTCTCTTTTTTTAGTTCATTTTATATTATCTTCATGTCTTTCTTTAATGGAGAACCTGGCATATGAAGTGATACATTCATTTTATTTACTCAAGTAAACGAAGTTACTCTTTTAATGCTTGGCTCTTTTTTTAGTTTATTTTGTATTATCTTCATCTCTTTCTTTAACGGATAACCTGGCATTTGAAGTGATACATTCATTTTATTTACTCAAGTAACCGAAGATATTCTTTTAATGCTCGTCTCTCTTTTAGTTCATTTTATATTATCTTCATCTCTTTCTTTAACGGATAACCTGGCATATGAAGTGATACATTCGTTTTATTTACTTAAGTAAACGAAGTTATTCTTTTAATGCTCGTCTCTTTTTTAGTTCATTTTATAATATCTTTATCGCTTTCTTTAACGGAGAACCTGGCATATGAATTATTGATACATTCGTTTTATTTACTCAACAAATCGAAGTTATTCTTTTAATGCTCGTCTCTTTTTTAGTTCATTTTAAATTATCTTCATCTCTTTCTTTATCGGATAACCTGGCATATGAACTGATATAATCATTTTATTTACCCAAGTAACCGAAGTTATTCTTTTAATGCTTGTCTCTTTCTTAGTTCATTTTATAATATCTTTCTATACCGGAGAACCTGGCATATAAATTGATACATTGGTTTTATTTACTCAAGTAACCGAAGTTATCCTTTTAATGGTCGTCTCTTTTTTTAGTTAATTTTATATTATCTTCATCTCTTTCTTTAACGGATAACCTGGCATATGAAGTGATACATTCGTTTTATTTACTCAAGTAACCAAAGTTATTCTTTAATGGTCGTCTCTTTTTTTAGTTCATTTTATATTATCTTCATGTCTTTCTTTAATGGAGAACCTGGCATATGAAGTGATACATTCATTTTATTTACTCAAGTAAACGAAGTTACACTTTTAATGCTCGTCTCTTTTTTTAGTTCATTTGATAATATCTTTATCTCTTTCTTTAACGGAGAACCTGGCATATGAATTGATACATTCGTTTTATTTACTCAACAAATCGAAGTTATTCTTTTAATGCTCGTCTCTTTTTTTAGTTCATTTTATATTATCTTCATCTCTTTCTTTAACGGATAACCTGGCATATGAAGTAATACATTCGTTTTATTTACTCAAGTAAACGAAGTTATTCTTTTAATGCTCGTCTCTTTTTTTAGTTCATTTTATAATATCTTTATCTCTTTCTTTATCAGATAACCTGGCATATGAACTGATATAATCATTTTATTTACCCAAGTAACCGAAGTTATTCTTTTAATGCTTGTCTCTTTTTTAGTTCATTTTATAATATCTTTCTTTAACGGATAACCTGGCATATGAAGTGATCATTCGTTTCATTTACTCAAGTAAACGAAGTTATTCTTTTAATGCTCGTCCCTTTTTTTAGTTCATTTTATATTATCTTCATCTCTTTCTTTAACGGATAACCTGGTATATGAAGTGATACATTCGTTTTATTTACTCAAGTAACCAAAGTTATTCTTTTAATGCTCGTCTCTTTTTTTAGTTCATTTTATAATATCTTTATCTCTTTCTTTAATGGAGAACCTGGCATATGAAGTGATACATTCGTTTTATTTACTCAAGTAACCAAAGTTATTCTTTTAATGTTCGTCTCTTATTTTTAGTTCATTTTATAATATCTTCATCTCTTTCTTTAACGGAGAACCTGACATATCAAGTGATACATTCGTTTTATTTACTCAAGTAAATAAAGTTATTCTTTTAATGTTCGTCTCTTTTTTTAGTTCATTTTATAATATCGTCATCTCTTTCTTTAACGGATAACCTGGCATATGAAGTGATACATTCGTTTTATTTACTCAAGTAACCAAAGTTATTATTTTAATGCTCGTCTCTTTTTTTAGTTCATTTTATATTATCTTCATCTCTTTCTTTAACGGATAACCTGGCATATGAAGTGATACATTTATTTTACTTACTCAAGTAAACGAAGTTATTCTTTTAATGCTCGTCTCTTTTTTTAGTTCATTTTATAATATCTTTATCTCTTTCTTTAACGGATAACCTGGCATATGAATTGATACATTCGTTTTATTTACTCAAGTAACCAAAGTTATTCTTTTAATGTTCGTCTCTTTTTTTAGTTCATTTTATAATATCTTCATTTCTTTCTTCAACGGAGACCTGGCATATGAAGTAATAAATTCGTTTTATTTACTCAAGTAACCAAAGTAATTCTTTTAATGTTCGTCTCTTTTTTTAGTTCATTTTATAATATCTTTATCTCTTTCTTTGACGGAGAACCTGGCATATGAAGTGATACATTCGTTTTATTTACTCAAATAACCGAATTATTATTTTAATGCTTGTCTCTTTTTTAGTTTATTTTATAATATCTTCATCTCTTTCTTTAACAGATAACCTGGCATATGAAGTGACACTCCTAAAGAACTTAGGATGATTTTCATGTTAAAATTGAAATTGTTTTTAGGTGAAATCAGACTACAAGATACTGAACGCGACCTCAAACTAGAAGCAGGTATTAATGTGAACATGGACTCACCTGAAAGCTTCTCGATCAAAGCCAACCTCAACTCACCCACTCTCAAAGTCGACAGAGCCGTTTTTGAGGCGAAAAACAAACTTGATGGAAATGAGCGCAAGGTTGCCGTATCTCTGAAGGTCGCTGATAAAAACGTCGTTTCTGGTAAGTTAGTTTCACGTACTTAGGGTGTCTATACATAATTTTTAAGGCCCTTATTTTTTAATTTTTCTCTGGCTAAGAAATAATACAATTTCTTAAAATCTATCTTTTATTTCTGAAACAAAAGTTTGCATTTATGATTTAATTTAAAATAAAACTAAAAACCGACAACAAAGCATTGAATTAAATAAGCAAATGTTCGAAAATTCCACCGTTGTTATTCATGCAAATCCTACATTGATGTATTGGAGACATGCATGCATCTCTAACCATTTGTTCAGGAATTTCTTCTATGTCTTGAACAAGTTCTTCTATCGTATTATGAGTAGTAGAATAAACTTCAATGTCATTAGTTTTTGAAATAACTGCCGTTAAACTTTCCTGCCTCGTCCTTATATTTGGTATATTCTATAAACTCACTCATTTTTGTGTAATTTTCAGGTCACACAAACTATCAATCCCGCCAAGAAAACGGTAGATTCATCATAGAAGGTTCTGGAAACTTCAAAGTCCACGAGGAATCTCAAAACGGTAACTTCAAGGTCATCTTGGATCGCCTGACAGAAGAAAAAGACGGAGAAATTGGATCAGAACTTCATTTCATCAGTTCCATTGGCAAGAGAGGTTTTGACAGCGAGTTTAAGACTTCCAACAAACATTTCCGAGTTCAGAGTTCGTATTGTGAAGAAAAGAAGACCTGTGCCAACATTGAAATCGATAACAAGATTATTACTAATGGTAAGTAGTCATAAAATCACAAAAAGTATCTCTTGTATCTCGGTAGATGGCGCTTTTTTGCGAGGGGTTTTCTCACTGTACAGGGTGACTCTAAAAGGTCTTTACAAAATCTTAGCACATATTCCTGAGGTCAAAATAAGTCGATTTAAAGTAACTTACCTTAGTCCGAAATTGCTCCGTTTCAGAGATACAGGGTGGTAAATTTAAAAATTAAAAATCGATTGTCTTAAAATTTATGAACATTTCTCAACGCATTACTTTAAAAATTGGGGGTTTTTTGGGATGCGAAACCTAAATATGGATACCTATTCACTGTGGCCGTTAGAGGGCGCTTCACAATGCTCTTTTTATAGTTTAAAATGACTATAACTTTTAGCTCACACATATACTATACTATAGTAGTGTGAGCTATGGTGATCCTAATTTTTTCGAGAAAAAAAAAGTTGCTCCGATTTCAAAAATTTTTATATATCTTTGCGTTTCAGATGATTTTGAAACTTTTTTGTTGCGCCGTCTGTCTGTCTGTCTGTCTGTCTGTCTGTCTGTCTGTCTGTCTGTCTGTCTGTCTGTCTGTCTGTCTGTCTGTCTGTCTGTCTGTCTGTCTGTCTGTCTGTCTGTCTGTCTGTCTGTCTGTCTGTCTGTCTGTCTGTCTGTCTGTCTGTGTGTATGTCTGTCTGTCTGTCTGTCTGTCTGTCTGTCTGTCTGTCTGTCTGTCTGTCTGTCTGTCTGTCTGTCTGTCTGTCTGTCTGTCTGTCTGTCTGTCTGTCTGTCTGTCTGTCTGTCTGTCTGTCTGTCTGTCTGTCTGTCTGTCTGTCTGTCTGTCTGTCTGTCTGTCTGTCTGTCTGTCTGTCTGTCTGTCTGTCTGTCTGTCTGTCTGTCTGTCTGTCTGTCTGTCTGTCTGTCTGTCTGTCTGTCTGTCTGTCTGTCTGTCTGTCTGTCTGTCTGTCTGTCTGTCTGTCTGTCTGTCTGTCTGTCTGTCTGTCTGTCTGTCTGTCTGTCTGTCTGTCTGTCTGTCTGTCTGTCTGTCTGTCTGTCTGTCTGTCTGTCTGTCTGTCTGTCTGTCTGTCTGTCTGTCTGTCTGTCTGTCTGTCTGTCTGTCTGTCTGTCTGTCTGTCTGTCTGTCTGTCTGTCTGTCTGTCTGTCTGTCTGTCTGTCTGTCTGTCTGTCTGTCTGTCTGTCTGTCTGTCTGTCTGTCTGTCTGTCTGTCTGTCTGTCTGTCTGTCTGTCTGTCTGTCTGTCTGTCTGTCTGTCTGTCTGTCTGTCTGTCTGTCTGTCTGTCTGTCTGTCTGTCTGTCTGTCTGTCTGTCTGTCTGTCTGTCTGTCTGTCTGTCTGTCTGTCTGTCTGTCTGTCTGTCTGTCTGTCTGTCTAAACGAAAGGTAATTGAGTTTGGAGTTAAACAAAATATATTTTAGTTTTTTTAAGGGTGGGGGTAGATTTCAAAAATTACAGTTTACGTAAAAATATGGCGTGTGTGATATCAAACAAAAGGTAATTGAGTCCGGAGTTAAACAAAATATATTTTAGTTTTTGTTTGTTTAAGGGTGGGGGTAGATTTCAAAAATTTGAGTTTAAGTCAAAACATGGCTTGTGTGGTATCAAACGAAAGGTAATTTTGTTTGGGGTTGAATAAAATTTATTTTAGTTTTTAGTTATGTCAGCTCACACGTACGCTATAACTATAGTAGATACCTAGTGTGAGCTTAGGGGCCCATATATTGGCAGAGTATTTTCTCAGTGTAACTTTTAAATTTTTTATTTAAAATTTAAAAAATGAAATATTGATTGTATATTCAATGATATTAGATGAAGAGTCATTGGGCGAAGATATTACAGAAATTATTAATAACCTTGATCCAAAAAAATTAGAAGTTGAGATGATATATCTGTTAAAATGGTTAAAAAACTTAAAAGTGAGTTAATTTCAATTTTAAAATATTTATTTAAAAAATCGAAATTTCCAGAAAAGATTAATATCGTAGAAGTAACAACAATTTTTAAATATAAAAGTTCAGATAATTTAAACAACTATAGACCCCTTTCAGTTCTTTCAATTTTTTCTAAAATTTTTGAAAAAGTTTTTTATAAAAAATTATCAAATTTTATAGAATCAAACAATATTTTACATGAGGGCAATATGGTTTTCGTGAATCTAAGGACACAGAAACAGCTGCCTTGGTTCTAATTACAGATATAAAAATAATTATTGAAAACAACCAAAAAGCTGGCCTTGTGTCTTTAGACTTAAAAAAAGCATTTGATACTATCAATCACAATATTTTATTTAAAAAAATTATATAACACGGGAATAAGTGCAAAATTTACGACTAGTTCAAGAGGGACTTGGAAAATCGACAAAAATTTGTCAAATTTAATAAAAATCAAATTTCACAAAATTACTTGTGTACCACAAGGTTTAGTGCTTGCGCCAATTTTATAAATAAAATTATTAGATGTATTCATAAACTTCCATTTGGTTATCTAAACTTATATAAATTATATAATTTGAAAATATCAATATTCATTCACTCACTATTAACAAAACAAAAAATATCAAATATAAATATTCAAAGAAATGATTGTCATGATCATACAACTCGCCAAAATAAAAATTTTAAATGAATACAGTTTCAAACTAATATTGGTAAAAAATGTTTATTATATTCATGTATTACAATTTACAATAATCTACCACAATGTTTTAAAGACGTTAAACCTCTTCATTTATTTAAAAAATATACAAAACAATATTTTCTTAAATTAAATTAAAATAAAATAACATGATAGTTTGACCAATGGATTTTATTTGAATTCAGTTGTTTATATTATTTTTATTGTTAAATTATTTTTATTTTTATTATGAATTTTATTTGTATTTTCCCTCTAATAGACATTAAGTTTGTTGGGAAATAAATTAAATTAAAAAAAGTGTCATAAAATAATAATAAAATATGATACTGTTTATCAGAAGCCTTAAAAAATTATTTAAGAAAATAAAACAAGAAACCTATTTCCTATGACTGGGTAGACACGATAAAAAATCAGGTAATCAAGTTATAAATACTCTGCCAATATATGGGTCCCTAAGCTCACACTAGGTACTATAGTTATAGTGCACGTGTGAGCTAATATAACTAAAAACTAAAATATATTTTATTCAACTCCAGACTAAATTACCTTTCGTTTGATACCACACAAGCCATGTTATGACTTAAACTCAAATTTTTGAAATCTACCCCCACCCTTAAAAAAACAAAAATTAAAATGTATTTTGTTTAACTCCGAACTCAATTACCTTTCGTTTGATATCACACACGCCATATTTTTACGTAAACTCTAATTTTTTTAATCTACCCCCACCCTTTTTTTCACAAAAATCTATTTTGTTTAACTCCAGACTCGATTACCTTTCGTTTGATATCACACACGCCATATTTTCACATAAACTCTAATTTTTGAAGTCTACCCCCACCCTTGTATTTGGCTTGTGTTCGATGGATTTTGTTCATTTTTAAATGGGACCATCTCGACCCAAGACCCAACCTAGGTACCAAATTTCATTGAAATCGGGCAAGCGGTTTTTGAGTTATGCGCGACAGACAGACAGACAGACAGACAGACATACAGACAGACAGACAGACAGACAGACAGACAGACAGACAGACAGACAGACAGACAGACAGACAGACAGACAGACAGACAGACAGACAGACAGACAGACAGACAGACAGACAGACAGACAGACAGACAGACAGACAGACAGACAGACAGACAGACAGACAGACAGACAGACAGACAGACAGACAGACAGACAGACAGACAGACAGACAGACAGACAGACAGACAGACAGACAGACAGACAGAC
Organism: Aspidapion aeneum; assembly: GCA_963576565.1. Lineage (NCBI taxonomy): Eukaryota > Metazoa > Arthropoda > Insecta > Coleoptera > Brentidae > Aspidapion > Aspidapion aeneum. The sequence continues at coordinate 70,753,626 of OY755046.1, forward strand.
AGACAGACAGACAGACAGACAGACAGACAGACAGACAGACAGACAGACAGACAGACAGACAGACAGACAGACAGACAGACAGACAGACAGACAGACGGCGCGATAAAAAAGTTTCAAAATCATCTGAAACGCAAAGATATATAAAAAAAATTGAAATCGGAGCAACTTTTTTTTTTTTTTTAAATTAGGATCACTATAGCTCACACTACTATAGTATAGTATATGTGTGAGCTAAAAGTCAAAAAATTTTCTTCCTTCTTTTTTTCAACTCTTACTGCTGTGTGAGACCAAGAGAAACAACTACTCCGACAGAAAATACTGCTGCTCTGGATCTAGCCAATGCAGATTGATTTAACCTCAGGATCTTGAGGAAATATCACCAAATAAACTGATCTGCTTCATAAAGGAGAATAGACCACTTGAGTCGCAGTGCAGGGGCGACATTCGCACCACTTATAATCAAACCTAATCTAACCTAACCTAGTCAATGCAGCACACAATTTTTACTGTTTTCACGTATTTTTTTAATCAAATTTTTTCTTCTAGATGTTCACAACTTCAACGAAGTCCTTACAATCAACGCAGACCTCAGGAAATTCGGTCTTACTCACGAATTTGGAGTTAAACAAGAAGTTAAACGCAAAGATTACATCATAGATTACACTCTGGATGCTCATCTGGAAAACGATGACAAGAGCAAGTACCAATTCAGTGTAGCTTTGCACCCTAAGGAAAAGAATGGTCACATCACGTTGCACACCCCTAAGAGGTAAGAAATAGATGGAATATAAAACATTTTTCCATTCAATTTAAAATAAACTTTATTGTCTGAATGTTAGTACATTTCATACTACTACTATATCGGATTAGAACGTATTTCTACGTTTTGCAACGCCTATTCTTCACCTCCTTCGATCCTGACAATCAGCTTCTGCCAGATTTTTTTTGACTCATTAATATTTGGATTCAATGTTGCCATTCCAGTGTAGGACGTCCCCTTTTTTTTGTGCCCTATTGGTTGCCATTCTAGGACCTGCTTTGGTAATCTTTCGTCGTTCATCCTTTGTAGATGGCCGTACCATATCAGTTGTCTTTTAGTGATGTCATCCGTTATGCTTTCCTCTATTCCCATTATTTCTTTTATGGTCTCATTTCTTATATGATCTGTTATATTATATTCTCATTGATCTTCTTATTGCATCCATTTCGACACTTTCCATTTTTGCTTTGTATTTTTCTGTTACATGACAAGTCTATTCCATACAACAGCGTGCTTTTCACCATTGTTTCATATATGTTAAATTTAACATTCTTTTTTAAGACATTCAATAACTTTTTTTGCTTTTACTGTTCTTTTTTCCAGTTCTTTACTTGTCTTATCAAATGTGACACCCAAGTATGCATAGTCATTGCATGGAGATATTATTTCTCCATTGTCTAGTTCTAACTCACTTGATTCGTTTCCAATACATAAGTATTGTGTCTTGTCCACGTTAACTTTTTTATCATATACTCCATGTCTTCTTTATTTGTGTGCATTTTGTGTCCTATTATACAATCAGGTAGGTATTCGTGGGTAGAGGACAGACCAAAAAGAAACTAAGGTATCTTTGGCAACGTTTCGGATTTAATTAATCCTTTTTCAAGCCCTAAAAACAATGAACAGGTTCTATAGTTTTACATGGAAAAGAAATGTAACAAGATCTAATAACATTTTTTTTTTGTCTTGAATTTTTTTTATGTTTATATGTTCAACCTAGGATTATTCTCTATTATCTATCTATAGTAAACTTACTCAGATAGAAATGTTTCTTGGGTCCATAAGTACAGCGAACAGGGGTGAGTGTTGATCGAAGAACATTTTACTTTAAAATTTTATAAACAAATGAATTGTTATTATTATAAAAATACTCTGCCAATCTATGGGCACCTAAGCTCACACTGGATACTATAGTTATAGTGTATCTACGTAAAAGCTAGTATAACTAAAAACTGAAGTATATTTTATTGAACTCCAGACTCAATTACCTTTCGTTTGATACCACACAAGCCATGTTTTGACTTAAACTCTAATTTTTCAAATCTACCCCCACCCTTTTTTTAAAAACTAAAATGTATTTTGTTTAACTCCAGACTCAATTACCTTTCGTTTGATATCACACACGCTATATTTTTACATAAACTCTAATTTTTGTAATCTACCCCCACCCTTTTATTTGGCTTGTGTTCGGTGGATTTTGTTCATTTTTAAATGGGACCATCTCGACCCAAAACCCAGCCTGGGTTCCAAATTTCATTAAAATCGGGCAAGCCGTTTTTGAGTTATGCGCGTTGGTCGTTACAGACAGACATACAGTCACACAGACAGACAGACAGACAGATAGACATACAGACAGACAGACAGACGGCGCAACAAAAAAGTTTTAAAGTCATCTGAAACGCAAAGATATATAAAAAAATTTGAAATCGGAGCAACTTTTTTTTTCTCGAAAAAATTAGGATCACCATAGCTCACACTACTATAGTATAGTAGTAGTATGAGCTAATATGAGGTTAAAATTTACTACCATCTAAACGACAATGATCTTTAACCTGTCGAATCTAACAAAACATAAAAATAAAAATAAACAAAATACTACACTTATGGTACCAATAAACACGTAAAGTTAAAACTATCATTCATAAAATCCTTTTGCTAAAAAACAAAAATTTTAAACTACATTAATTTTAAATTATAAAAGGACATTACTTAATATTTAACAAACTAAACATATATATCACAGTAGGTCAACACTATATTACAACATAAGCAATAGTAAGTAGAAACAATTTAGGAACTAGGTGTTTAAAGCTTGATTCCTGTACTTGTTCAATATATATTGATGTTAACTGCGTCATGGATATTGATTTGAATCATCTTACTTAATTTTCTTTTATAGGATTGAGTTTCCATGTCTAGAATTTTGACTTCTTCAAACTGAAGGAAGGATTAATTAAATCCGAAACGTTGCCAAAGGTACCTTAGTTTCTTTTTGGTCTGTTCTCTACCCACGAATACCTACCTGGTTTTCTTTATTATTAGCTACAATTATTACTTAGTCGTCAGCAAACTAGTGTATATCATAAATCAGTCGTTAAGTTGTATTCCCATGCCGTGTACTTTACGTTTCCAGTTTTTTAGAGCTACTGCAAAATATATATAGAGTTGGAAAGATACCTGTCTTAAGCCTTTCGTTACCAGGAATTCTTTTGAAAGTCGATTTCCAATTTTAATTTTAGATTTTGACTCTTTGTATAGTTCTTTTATCGCTTTTATGTATGTATGATTGTTATTTGTATGTTCTAACACCATCCATAATTTTTCTACTGGAACGGTATCATATGCTTTTTGTAGGTCCACAAAGGTAACATGAGCTTCTATATTTCTGGCACTCCTTTTCTCAATTACTTGTTTAAGACAAAAAACATTATCACTGCAAGATCTGCCTGCACAAAACCCACTTTGCTCGTCTTCTTCTTGGTTCATTAAAATCATTCTCTATTAGATCTTTAAGAATTCTACCGTACAATCTACTTAGAGTACTGGTCACTGAAATTCCTCTGTAATTGTGGCAATCCAGCTTGTTTCTTTTTTATGTATTGAGGATATGAATGCTATTTTTCAATCATCAGCTACTGGATGTCCGTTTATGCATTGACTGATAATATATGTGAGATTTTCTAGTAGTTTCTCTGATCCATTTCAGCGTATATTCCCCCGGGTCCGCTAACCTTTTCGGATTTAAGCTTTTTAATGCTTTTCTTTATCATTTCTTTTTCGATAATTACTGCCTCTCCATGTACTTCTGTCTCTCCTCGGAGAGGGTGACAGATATTCGGGACTTATTTCCTGCAGCAGTCGCTTGTAGTGTCTTTCTGTCCATTGTTCTGGTTTGATGATCTGAATTAGGGATGGGCTCTCGGAGCACTACCTGTTATTCTCGGAACAGGTTTTTACTCGGAACAGGTTTTTACTCGGAACAGATTTGTCAAGTTTTTTCGAGGGGGCGGTAAATCGGCTTTCGACGAACAAAACGAGATAAGTAAAAACCGATGACCTTTTTTTTTTGTCGCAAAATTTTTATTGGCACCCTTTGCAGCATTCGACCCCCCGCGCCGTGAGGCACGCCAAGCTATTTTGAGCAGTCCAGTTCGGAACAGGAGCAGAGTTCTCGGAACAGGTTTTTTCTGGAACCGGAACAATTTGTACCTGTTCCTAAAAACAAGACGCTAGCGCTACCAAGTCTACAACCAATCCCTGACTTCGCATGCGTAGATCTACCAATATTATTTACCTCATGTATTAGAATAGATGTACAGGGTGATTTTCACTTGAATGATTCTAACCACATGAAAATAGAAAGTTTCAAAAACCTAACCTAACGAAATCTAATCAGGTCTAACCGAACCGAACCAAAGCAAACTAAACCAATATTTTTATTCAACAAAAAACTTTCCTGACTTCCTACCCGGGATCCTAGAGGATGTGAATCCGAACCGGGCCGTACCGAACCGAACCTATCCAAACCTAACCCTACCCAACTAAACCTAATTAGCAGTACGTGTTGTAGTTTAGTTTGGTTAGGTTAGGTTTGGTTCAGTTTAGTTAGGTTCGGTTTGGTTCGGTTCGGATTCACATCCTCTAGGATCCCGAGCAGGAAGTCAGGAACGTTTTTTTTTGAAAAAAATTATTGGTTCAGTTTCTTTTGGTTCGGTTCGGTTAGATTTGATTAGGTTTTGTTAGGTTAGGTTTTTGAAACTTTCTATTTTCATATGGTTAGAATCATTCAAGTGGAAATCACCCTGTATTCATCTATTCTAATACATGAGGTAAGTAATATTGGTAGATCTGCGCATGCGAAGTCAGGGATTGAAAGTGGACTTGGTAGCGCTAGCGTCTTGTTTCCTAAAAATACGCTGTTCCGCCCATGCCTAATCTGAATGTTTACTTTTTCTTTTGTTACGTATATCTGCCCCTACAGTTTAGTGCGTCATTTAAATTACCAGTTGGACCACAAAGTGGCGAATAAAATTAAATGAAACCAAATCAATTCATGTTGATTTTACAAACAAAAATATAAATCACATACAAATAACAATTAACAACGTTCCAGTACCATATTCGAATCAGGCAAAATATCTAGGTGTGACACTTGATGCCAAATTGCGCTGGAAAGCACATGTTAAGAAAAAAAAAGAAGAACTTGAGATAAGGTATAGAAAAATGAACTGGCTAATTGGAAGGAAGTCCAGTTTAACAATTCATAATAAGTTACTGCTTTATAGACAAATACTGAAACCAGTATGGACATATGGTATTCAACTATGGGGTTGTGCTAAAGAGAGTAACATTCTAGTTGTACAGAGATTTCAAAATAAAGTATTAAGAAACATTGTGAATGCACCTTGGTACGTTCGAAATAGTGACCTTCATCGAGATCTAAAAATCGAAACTGTAGCAGAGACTATAAAAAAGTACGCAAAAAGCCATGAAGATAGACTCCATCGGCATGTGAATGTGGAAGCAATTCAGCTTCTAGACAATACTATGCTAGTTCGAAGACTAAAAAAAGTGAAGCCGTTTGAGCTAGTAAACTAAGTGAATTACACATAAAACAAAATAATGCTATAAACACAACACAATTGTGAGTTACAGACTAAACAAAGCGGGGAGAACTGTTGAGTGAACCCTAAGTTTAAATCTGACTTTTCTAGTAAATTAAGTTAAAACAAAATTGCTAATTAGTCTTACTGACTAGATTGTAATAAAAAAACACAGTGTGTTTGACAAATAAAAAAAAAATTAAATTACACCCTGTATAAAATATTGTAATGCACGCCATCTATTTTTTTCTAGGGTTACCTCGCTCGAAGGCAAAGCCAACTACCCCGAACAATTGGCCAAGGGTGGCAAAGCCGATGGTGAGATCGCATTCTACATCGATAAAAAGAATCACGCCGACAAAAAGTTAGCTCTGATTTGGTTGATCAACGTCGATCCTCAGGGCGGTAAAATGCATGGAGAAACGAAACTTACCCATCCAGGATTGAAGGTACGCTTTACCGAAACTTACCCATCCAGGATTGAAGGTACGCTTTACGTTTCTAAATTTTATTGTACTGTATTGTATTACTGTTTAAAACCTTATACCGCTTGAAGAAGTTTACATCTAGGGCATTAACGTATTAACCGGAGGAGACTAGGAAATAAACAAAAAAATCGGCCGTCTAGATAAACAATTTGTTTTAAAAAACGTACTTCTGCAGAAAAGAACTCATCGACTATTTTTGTTTGGTCCATAGAAAACTCTATTTTCTTTCTCTTTAAGAATCACCAAAATTATCCGATCTTTCCTTTACTTTTATTTCTTTTCTAAACCAATGCACCGGAAAAAGACGAAACTGTTCTTCTTACAAACCCTTACCAGATTAATTATACACGACCAAATATGGATATATAACAAGCGGTGATCACTTTAACTTGTGCTTCCAGCATTTATTTTGCGACTCCTTCGTTTTCCTTTATTAAAGCAGTGCGAGAGAAAAAAACAAAACTATTCTCGATTACAGTCCCTCACTAAAACAAAGGAATTAGAAAGATGCCGCAATCGTCTAGGCCCGCGTAAAGTATATTATTTTGTTCCTCTTTTGTTAAACTGATGCGAGAAAAAGAGACAAAACTATTCTTGATTAGAAGGTAGTCCCTTTGGACCCATTAGTATTTTGTAAAGGGTCAATGCGGCGTTTTTGACCTGTCTCTTTACGGTTCGGAATTGTTTTCGTGTTTTTTCTTAAAATATATTTTCGATCTGAACTCAAACTTAATCTTATAAGACTTTAAAATGGTGTGGGAGTGTATTTTGTGCTAAAATCTCGACCATCTTAATCCAGAAGTTTCGTTTTACAAGTAAGTTAAATAACTTGTTTGACCTTCAAAACAAAACAAAGACCAGTGCCGTAGAAATCAATATAAAATCAGACAAAATTTTTTGGGTATTATATAAATAATTATTTATTTGTTAAAACTGTTTAAACATAAGTTTAGTTAAAAATGTACAGAGTGTCCCAAGTTTTGGTGTTTTGATACTTTTAACTGAACTACGAGCCTTGATTTCCAACAGATAAGGTAAAAAAGGTATCTTATTAATATGGAAAGTAATTTTTTTATGTATACCTTTTTTATTTAACCGTTTTTTTTGTGTAAACAGTTTTTTTAGATTTGGATTGAGGCAATTTTTTAGGTTGGGTTAGTCCTTTTTACCTACTCTGAATTTTTAACGTTGTCTAACCTAAAATAAAATACACCAAGCTAAAAGCATCCTAATCAAACATCTAATTGTCAATGGGTATCTATTCAGCTGTAAACTAAATTAAATTGCTTGTTTTAATAAGTTAGGTATTTACTTTTAATAAATAAATATTTTGCCGCCGTCACTGGTAAATCGATCGACCATAAAGAATAAACATACGTCTACTGTGTGTCGCACAGCGTTGCCATCGTCTTTCCAAAAAATATTTATATTCTTTTCCAACTTATTGAAGCATCTAGGGGTCAAATCGAATTGTTTTGATGAATGAATTTTTGCCGCGGTTCCTGGTCTCCTCCGGTTAATACGTTAATGATCTAGGGGTATAAATTTCCATAAGAGAATAAAAAACAGATAGAGTATAGCATTTAATAAAAAGAGACCGCGATACGCCCGAGTCCCGCAGAAAGCTTTGCAGCGTGTATGTGTGTGTGTGTGTATACTATTTGTGTCCGTAACACGATAGCTCCCAAACCGCTAAACCGATTTTCATATAATTTTCAGGTAAAATAGTGTTCGCCACTCTAAAGAGCTGATTAGTTTTTGGTCAAAATCCATTAATGCTAATAACAGTTTTTTGACAATTAAAGAATTTAAAAAATTCTAACTTTTTAATGGAGCGTCGTATCAATATGCGGTTTTCGGAATATAGTAGGCAACATTTTGCTTAATAATTTGTGTAATAACCAAAAACTTCATAGGAGCTCTAGTTTCTGAGTTATTTACAAAAAACTGTTACACTTAAAGTGTGCTAATAGGCTAGCTATACTTGATGTTGTATTAAAGTGACACCGCGTCATCAAAACCTTGATGGGCGGGAAGGGAGTAGAGGGGTACATACAGTGGCACGCACTTCCTTTAATTTTTTTATTGATATTGATTCCCAAAATGAGGCACTGCACTAATTAGTCATTAACTTACTATTTTACTTGCTTTTTATTGATGTCTTCTTCTAAACGATTTCATTAGAAAAGAACATATATACTCTTGTCTGGTTGTTACGAACGTATTATTGATTTAGCCGGGCTTTGACGTTTTCTATTCGTTGTTTTGACTGTTTATGTCAAACAAGTTATGACGGAGCTTTTCACAAAACAAATTACCGTTTTTGCAACATTTTAATATAATTTTGGATCCTCTTTTATGTTTCGGATCTTTATTTATTAGGTAAGTACCTATTTGATCTCTCTTTTAAAAGGTATTAGTGTTTTATCATTCGAACATTAAACCCCGAGCGGCACACTGCATGTACAAAGTGAAACACTAATTTTTTAAGGCTTCTTTGCTTAGATTTTGCCGTAAAATTTGGTTTACCATAGCTATGACGCCACTTATATACAACATCAACTTTATAGGAAGGTATCAGATCCGTCATGGATCCATTTATTTAACGTTTCTCTTTTCTCCAGCCTCTTTCAGTAAGCTTCACAGCAACACGAACTGGAACCCCGTACAACGGCGAGCTGCAGATCCAAGGTGAAGCTGACATATTTGCCCAACCCAACCAGAAACTAGTCGCCAGGTACTTCCAGAAAGTCAACATCAATGACGCGAAGACCGTTGGTGAATCTAAGGTTGCTCTGGACATCAAGAGTCAAGGATTGAAGATCGATATTGCGATGGCTGAGAATATCAAAGCTGATAGAAACACTAAGGTAAGAAACATGGTCTCCTGATCCTTTATTTTTTGATTTTGAGATTTTACACACAGTCTATGATCTTTATATGGATGATTTTACCAAAAGTGGGTTATATGGATATCATTTTTGGTCATTGCCTTTAAATAACAGTACAGCACAGTAAATAATTTTGTTTTTTTAAATTTATGTAACTAATTAGGTGTAAGCTAAGAAAAAATTATTTTCCCGAATTTTAGGAATTATTGCATAAAAATTCCAGAGGGATGAGTACCAGAGGAATGAGTTTTTTAATGGTTTTCCAATTTAAATCAAAATCTATTTAGACTACTTAACTTAAGTTTTATACAAACAAAGTTCCTATACTTATAATTTTAAAACAATCAACAAAAAAATTATACTATTAATATCAGTCGAATATTTACTTACCAGACGAATGATAATTGAAGCGTTCCTTTTTGATTTCTCCGAAAAAAACTAATTTTCTGCCGAAAATAAAAAGATCTATAACTTAAACCAAACTGAAATTGACATTATCTGTCACAACTTGTCACCCTCACAGTAAATTAGATATCCAGGGCCGTCTCTTTCTCTAGAAATTAACCGGTGATATTCACAAATATTGTGTTATTAAAAATGGAGCATGTTTAAAATTGTAAAATTTTCCGGGAAGATGTAAATTCGGATTTTCAAAAATATGACTGTAAACTTAAGTTTTATCAATTTTTTGATAAATAGTTAAGACTTGGTTAAATATTATTTATTAGGATATTTTTTTCAATCTGAGTTTTTAATATTTGGTTTGGGACTACACCAGAGGAATGAGGTATTTGCTTTGTAATAAAAAAATTATAAACTTGCAATTTTTTTATACATTAAACTCAAATGCTCCATAAAGAAAACATTTCGTTTTAAATCTTATAGCTCAAACTATGCTTCAATTGCAGTCTGTTTGAAAAATATGCATTCCCACTCCACAGCACCATTTTTGTAGAATCATCCATATACAGGGTGTCCCAAATCAAAACAACTACATGGGGATTTCGGAAACAATAAGAGATACGAGTTTGTTTAAATTAGAAAAAAGTATCGCTATTCTAAGCCCAATCAGATGCCGTATAAAAATTAAAAATATCTACAGGGGTTTTTAAAATATTAAGCAAAAACTAAAAATTGTGTTTTTTGAAAAGTTGAAATATCGCCGCCATCTTGCAAACAAATTTAATGTAATTTGGTAGTTTTGTATAAGCAACTACGGGCAATTGAATGACGTTAACAATTTTTTTCTAGGCCTTCTAGTTTTTTTGCAACCATAGCCAACTTTGTTAATTCTTATTACCGCCATATTGGATTTATACTTCAATAAATAGAGAATAAAAGGAGCTTTTCAACCATATATAATAAGCCTATCTTTGGATTACGGAAAATGTGAATTTATTTAAAAAATAGTTTTTCACTTAGTTGGCTGTGAAACATATGCCGTTGTTGTGTTTGTTGTCATACCTACGTAACTACCTTTCAAGACTTTTCCATTTGTTTGATTTATATGCAAATCTTTAAGGCCCTTATTTTTTAATTCTTCTCTGGCTCAGAAATAATACAATTTCTTAAAATATATCTTTTATTTCTGAAACAAAAGTTTGCATTTATTATTTAATTTAAAATAAAACTAAAAACCGATAACAAAGCATTAAATTAAATAAGCAAATGTTCGAAAATTCCACCGTTGTTATTCATGCAAATCCTGCATCGATGAATTAGAGACATGCATGCATCTTGAACCATTTGTTCAGGAATTTCTTCTATGGCTTGAACAACGGCTGCCTCAAGTTCTTCTATCGTATTATGAGTAGTAGAATAAACTTTACACTTTAAGTATCCTCAAATACAAAAATCAAGAGGCAGGTCTGGCGAACGTGCATGCCAGGCAACTGGACCTCGATTTCCCATCCAGTTATTTCCATGTTGCTGATTCAAATAGTCGGTTATAATTCTTGCAGTATGTGGAGGTGCTCCATCTTGCTGGAACCACATGTTTGCTACATCTTGAAGAGGCAAATTTTCTAAAATTTGGTCAACGTAATTTTGTAGAATTTCTAGATATCGAGGTGCCGTCAAATTAATATGAAAAATAGTATGTGTCCGTTTATGACTCCTAGCCATACATTCAAACCCCACCTAACTTGATGGTTCACCTCACGATTTAAGAACGGATTTTCATCAGCCCAGTATGTACAGCGTGTCCCATTTTCGATGGGATTAAATGGGAAACTCGGTTATTATTAAAGATATCGATTTTCTGATTGCACCTTACCGTGCTCTTTTTTGGAGCCCTTAAAAATGGTGTGATCAGATTTTTGCTATACCCCGTGGTTTCTCTAATGCAGGGAGTTTTTGAAAAAATGGCATTTTAATTAATTCCTTGTATCTCGCTTATTTTGCAAGATATTTTTATTCTGTAAAAACCTTTCTATGGCAACTTTTTTAGAGCAAAATAATGACGTTGTCAATTTTTTAAAATATTGTTTAGTTTTTGAGATATGGTATTTATCAGAAAAAAATTAAATACTGACCTGGATTTTTTTTATTACTACTGTGATTGGTTCCATGCTATTATTACCTTAGAATGATAAAACTTAAATATTTTTTTGATTTAAGGTTAAAAAAAAACTATTTAATATTTTTAAAAAAAATTATAGTCCGAACCTGGAAATTTCCAACGTAATTATAAATTAAAAATTGCAAGACACACTAGTTGAACGATTTTTAGTTTATCTGCTTTGAAATGATAATTAAAAGATTTATAAACAAAGTAAAAAACGTTAAAAGTTACAAAAATAATATCAAACTAATTATTTGATGGTAGCACAGCAGGTCGTGAAATTTACAAAACAAAAGCTTGGAATTGACATTGTCATTTTACTTGTCATTTTTGTGAATGGCTTACAATTATTTTAAACTGGCTAGAAATCGACCATATCCAGATTTTGAAAAATGTGATATGTTTGACTGCTTCATTCAAGCAACAAAATCCCAATATTTAAATGGCAGAAATATTTTTATGCAAAATGCGTTAAGAAAAATTACTCAAAAATGCCAATAATGACTTACACATAATGGTAATCAGAAAAATTAGTTACTTTTTATAATTTGTTTTTTTGTGTATTTTTCGTAGACTTTGTTTCAAATAAATCTGTAAATTAACGTAAAACCATTTTAATATGCTAAATATCAAAACAGTTAATCTAAAAATTGTTTATCTAGCCATTTTTAATTTATATTTATGTTGGAAATATCCAGGTTCGGAATATTTTTTTTTTAAATATTAAATATTTTTTTTACTTTAAAACAATTTTTTTTTAAATTGTTATTATTTTATGATAATACTAGCATGAAACCAATCAAACTAGTAATAAAAAAATCCAGGTGCGTATTTAATTTTTTTATGATAAATACCATATCTCAAAAACTAAACAATATTTTAAAAAGCTGACAACGTCATTATTTTCTTCTAAAAAAGTGGCCATGAAAGGGTTTTTACAGAATAAAAATATCTCTCAAAATAAGCGAGATACAAGGGATTATTAAAAACACAATTTTTTCAAAAACTCCCTGTATTAGCGAAACTACGGGGTAAAGCAAAAATCTGATTACGCCATTTTTAAGGGCTCAAAAAAAGAGCACGGTAAGGTGCAATCAAAAAATCAATATCTTTAATAATAACCGAGTTTCCCATTTAATCCCATCGAAAATGGGACACGCTGTACACGTAGTTATGTCTGTTAAACACCCCGCAGTTTGTAAACCTGCTTTCATCGGACCACAGAACCTTAAACGGAAATTGAGTGTTTTCTTGTGATTTTTATATGAACCAATTGCAAAACAAGGTTCTTCTTTCTAAGTCACCATCTCGGAGTGCTTAACTAATATGTGTTGCATATGGATGACACTTAAATTTTTTAAGAATTCTTTGTGCAGTTGATTTGGGTAGTTCAACATTATTTTTCAGTTCACGAAGGGAAATGCGAGTTGATTTGTTGATTCGTGTAATCGTGTAAAAAGAACTGAAATCGTGTAATTACAGATAAATCGTGTAATCTGGCAACACTGCACTTTAACAAAAAAATGTATGAAAAGTGCTGGTCTTTCGGTCAGTTGAATTTTTGTTTTTTTTTTATAGACTATCCTGTACGAAGACACTCTCAACTATCACGTTGGCGGATCTAAATATGACAACATTGCTTCCTTGACTGTCAGCCCAACGAAACTCGAAGCAGTTCTTAAAATATGCAACGCAGTTCTACTGAAGGCACGCAACAAGTTCTCCGTCAAAGACAATGAACAAATTGTGGAAACCGAAATAGGCAGCTACGATAACAATCCATTGATTGGAAGATTGGAAGTCAAGAATTACAACCAGGTGTTCTACAGCATAGGATTTGCAAGTAAGTACAGTGTGTTGATGTTTTGAGGTTTGAGGTAGAGCCGCGGGACTGTAAGCGCGCTGGTCGTTTTATAAAATCTGGGTGCAAAAATCCTTAAAAGGACGATGTAAAAATATTAATTTTTCCGAGCCACACAAAGACAATATATAGGATTGGCACTCACCTTTTTAGTTGTTTCCGTCGTCCAGAGGAGCTCCTCTCGCTGGCCCAGTCGTTGCAGTCGATCCACACTAGAATCACACTTGTTTGTGTAATGGTTTAGTTTGATTTTCTAAGAATGTTATTGGATTTTTTGGTTAATAGAATTTATCACCATGCTGCGTGGTGATCTCGATAGAATACGACAGACGAATCTTTTTTTTGGTTACGCCTTTTTGCGCAGATTCATTTTTCGTAGATGGCGCTGGCGTTTTGCTTGTGCCAATCAAAATTAAAATTGTGTGGGTTTTCCGAATACGGGAATTTGGCGCAAAATTTGAATTTAAAATTAAAGTTGCACGAACACAGTGAACCTCTCCTTGCAGACACCTCTATTAAGCGGACACTCCCTTTAAGAGGACAAATTTGTTTCCACTCCTATAACCGGACACTCTAATAACCGGACGCGGACAATTTTTTTTGGTTAAAAAATTCTGAAACCTTCCTTAACCGGACGCGAACCTCTGACAACGGGACGGAGCATTGCACGACATGGGCATAAATATTATGTAGTATATTGGCAACAACGCACTCTGCAGCCGGGGAATTACCTCTTTCCATTTTAATGCGAAGACTAAATACTTCTGTCCTATTTAAAACATATTTTATTCGGCTGGACTGCTGTGTTTTATTTTTATTGTTCAGTTGGATAGTAATAGATCTCTTTGAAATGGTGCCTAGTAAAAAACTTCTTAGTTTACGTGAAAAAAAGGAAGTTGTTAACGTTTCGGAGAAAGAACATCTATCAGCACGAAAGATCGCTGAAAAATTTAATATCGGAAAAACTCTCATAAGCGGGCACCCCCAATAAGCGGACAAAATCGACGAAACCGTGAGTGTCCGCTTATAGGAGGTTTCACTGTATTTCCTATTACTTTATTATGCATTTCTTTTTAATTTATATAAAATATATTAAACCCTGTTCAATGCAGTGGATCACCCTCCGAATTGATAATGCGCGACGCCTGGCTGACCCGCTGTCTGCCGTTGAAATGCAGAGTAAGTGGGAAGTGGAATGTGTGCCGCTTCTCTGTTGGCGCCGTCGAACAAAGAGAGATTTTTTACCAGTGGCCTATATGAGCGACAGAGTTGGACAATTTTTACATTGTATAATGAAAAGAATCAACTTAAATTTGTGCCAGGCACGCCAGCCAGTTAGTTGTCTTGTTCTTGTTCGTAGAGCATGTATGGTTTAATTGACGCTCTCTAGATAACGCAATAAAAAAGATATCCATATACTCTGCATATTTATGGATGATTCTACCAAAAGTGGGCTATATGGATATCATTTTTAGTCATTGCCTTTAAATAACAGTACGGCACAGTAAATAATTTTGTTTTTTTAAATTTATGTAACTAATTAAGTGTAAGCTAAGAAAAATTTATTTTCCCGAATTTTAGGAATTATTGCAAAAAATTCCAGAGGGATGAGTACCAGAGGAATGAGTTTTTTAATGGTTTTCCAATTTAAATCAAAATCTATTTAGACTACTTAACTTAAGTTTTATATAAACAAAGTTCCTATACTTATAATTTTAAAACAATCAACAAAAAAATTATACTATTGATATCAGTCGAATATTTACTTACCAGAGGAATGATAATTGAAGCGTTCCTTTTGGATTTCTCTGAAAAAAACTAATTTTCTGCCGAAAATAAAAAGATCTATAACCTAAACCAAACTAAAGTTGACATTATCTGTCACAACTTGTCACCCTCACAAGTAAATTAGATATCCAGGGCCGTCTCTTTCTCTAGAAATTAACCGGTGGTATTCACAAATATTGTGTTATTAAAAATGGAGCACGTTTAACATTGTAAAATTTTCCGGAGAAGATGTAAATTCGGATTTTGAAAAATATGATTGCAAACTTAAGTTTTATCAATTTTTGATAAATAGTTAAGACTTGGTTAAATATTATTTATTAGGATATTTTTTTCAATTTGAGTTTTTAATATTTGGTTTGGGACTACACCAGAGGAATGAGGTATTTGCCTTGAAATAAAAGAAATTATAAACTTATTATAAAACAATTTTTTTGATACATTAAACTCAAATGCTCCATAAAGAAAACATTTTGTTTTAAATCTTATAACTAAAACTATGCTTCATTTGCAGTCTGTGTTTGAAAAATATGCATTCCCACTCAACAGCACCATTTTTGTAGAATCATCCATATGAACTATCGTGTTACGGATAGACAAACACACACACGCGCACACACACAGACAGATAATACCTTCTCTAGCCATTGCTGCCCGGGCTAGGAAGGCAAAAAGTTAGTAATGGTGGACACTTAACTTAGAACATCCTATATCAGTACGTACCCCTACACCATAAACATGACTTTCTTTTGTTTCCAGAAACACCAAATGCGAAACTTCAAGTCCATGCAGCCTTGATCCCTGGACAAATCGCTGATGCACGTGTGGATCATCTAGATGGCAACACTAAACATAATCTCTTCCATGCCACCCTTAATTTGGATGAAGCCAACTTCCTCAAGCCTGATTACAATGTGGACACCAAGGAAATTGAAAAGGTATGTTAAAAATGGGAATGGAATGGCAAAAACGGCCTACTGTGGCCTACTTGTTGGACCTACGGGTCAGCCCCCCAATACTCTATATCATTGTACAGGGTCGTTGATTATATTTGCGTCGCCTTTATCAGGGGTTTAGGTAGGTGATAGAAAAAAAGTTTAAGTATAAAAGTTTTATAACTTTTTCCATATTATCTTTTGGACTATGTCAGAAGTGTCAGATGTCATTCCTTATGTTAACTTTTAATAGCAACTTTCTTAAGTTAAAGGGAACACCCTGTATATTATTTGTCAGAAATAAAGATATCGTTACCCTGATTTCAAAAATATATAGGGTGTTGACATTTGGATAGGTCGTTTTTAAGTTATATTAGTTTAACATTTTTAATAAAATGCACTACAACAAGTTGCTTAGGTCTTACTTCAACGTTAATTTGTCAATGACAAAAAATACTCAAAAGATAATACGGAAAAAATTATGAAACTTTTGTATTCAAACTTTTTTTCTATCACCTACCTGAACCCCTGATATATAAGGCCACACAGATATAATCAATGACCCTGTACAGGGTGTCCCAAATTGGGCACTTTTAGGGGGTTTAAGGTACTTCTAGGGGAGACAGAGAAAAACTGACCACGCATTACGAGGGTCAAATTTCAAGAGAAGACTTATAGTGAAAACCGCATTTTGAAATATTGTCTCGTCTTTGAGCTACGGGGGCTTTTTGAAAAGTCTGCATTTTTGAAGGGGGTCTATAACTTCGTTACTAGTGGAAATTTTGATTAAGAGTAAATTGCAGTTTTATAGACTTTGTCACGAGGAATTCACCCGCTAAATTATATTTTAACTGTCACTTTTAGTTTTTGAGATATGACATAAAGTTGCATTTTTTCTTATGGAATGGCCTATATTTTAATTAATTTTCGAATTCGTCATTGAATTCTTTTCAAAATGATGTATCATATGTCATAGTTTGATTGAGCGGTTTAGGAGATATTCAGCTTTTTCACTTATTTCTAGTGCGCTATGATTTCCTGCTGAGGCAGGTAAAGGCACTCCAGTATTTTTATTATTTTACACAGTCACAAATATAGTAAGGCTGGTTTGGAAAAATTATAATTCAGCTGACGGCCCTCAAAGCCTAGTTATAAAAAGTTTTAAAAAATGATACATATTTCAAAATAAAATTAAAACGCTTTTGTGCAAAATAATTTCATATCAAAGCGTAATGTCAAATTGTTTAAACAATTGAAAACAATGACAAAACGCCAAGACGCAAGGCCAACTTGATTTGCATAGTATAAGACAACAAAACTATAGGAGCATTGAAGTAGCATTTGACCGCAAGGCTTTCACGTCAATGGCGCATGACGTCATTCAACGCACACTAGACAAAAATAAAAAACTTTAATTATCTCCGAAACCGCTCAATCAAACTATGACATATGATACATCATTTTGAAAAGAATTCAATCACGAATTCGAAAATTAATTAAAATATAGGCTATTCCATAAGAAAAAATGCAACTTTATGTCATATCTCAAAAACCAAAAGTGACAGTTAAAATTTAATTTAGCAGTTGAATTCCTCGTGACAAAGTCTATAAAATTGCAATTTACTCTAACTCAATATTTCCAATAATAACGAAGTTATAGACCCCCTTCCAAAATGCAGACTTTTCAAAAAGCCCCCGTAGCTCAAAGACGAGACGATATTTCAAAATGCGGTTTTCACTATAAGACTTCTCTTGAAATTTGAGCCTCGCAATGCGTGGTCAGTTTTTCTCTGTCTTCCCTAGAAGTACCTTAAACCCCCCAAAAGTGCCCAATTTGGGACACCCTGTACATTACTAAAATTGTTGTTTATACTTGCCTGCTCTTGTTCTAGTTTCTCACGTAGCTTGGAAGATGGCTCTTCTTGCGAGAGTTTTTTTACTATAGACGTAGGATGAGAAACAAAACAGTCTGATTAACTTCGCAATGTTGTCACATTGACTAAGCAGTGTTATGAGGAGTGAAATAATTAACTGTCAACACTTATTAGGTATCCATTAGATCTTGGACCTCCGTGAGGTTAAGCTTTCGGGCTACCCGCGGAACAGTGTTGCCTACCCTACGGATTTATCTGTAGATCTACGGATTTTGGATTTCGATCTCCGATATCCGATTTTGGATCCAAATCTACAGATTTTTGGCAATTTTTCTAAAAAACGATAACCTATTGCAATAGTGCCAGGCACAAATTGTGCCGGGCACTATATTGACAGTTTCTCATTATAAGAACAGCTGTGTCCTTTCAAAATTAGGCCTTTGTGTATTATACGAGCCGGATTTAATAGTGACGCCACTATCAATGGAAAATAAACGACGGGATTTATAATTTCGACTTTGGTATGTCAATTTTGAAAGATCAACTGTCAGTTTGTAATGCGAAACTGGCAATATAGTGCCCGGCACAGTTTGTGCCTAGCACTATCGCAATAGGTCCCTATTATCTTTACTTTTTTTCCTACATTTTAATCATTTTGTAAAAAGGTTTTGCTTGGATCAGTGACCTTATTTTCAAGACATCTAGCGGACGGTCGTTACAACATTATTTAGAACGAATTGTATTACTTCGCGCGTTGTTTGATGGAGAGTCAAACAACGCTTCGCGCCACGAAAGTTAAACTATGTTTTACGTTATGTATGTTACACTAGAAAATATTTAGTGTTTGTACGTACCTTAACTAATTAAAAAAGGTTAAAAAAGTACGTACTTTTTATTTCTTCTAATTATAACGGTTTATCCGTTTAAAAAATTGGCGGCACTGCAAAAAAGTTTATTTGGATCCGTTGGAACTTTTTAATTGTAAAAAAAGCACTTTTTTTTGTTTTTAGTCTTCTTTGAATCTACAGATTTTTCGCGTTCACGCTACGGATTTTCGCTTTCCAATAGTTGGCAACACTGCCACGGAAAAATATGAGAGAAACAAAAATTATACTCATTAATTTGATGTTTTTTCCAGGTTCTTAAAGCTACCAAAGACCATAACGAGCAGTTCGTAAGCGGACTAGACAAACTCGCCAGAGATTGTCTACAGGAAGTCAGAAGAGAATCTCAACACTTTGGCGAACTAGCCAAAAAAGCGGCGCCTAACGTGAACTCTGCCAAGAATTACTACGTCAAAGAATTCAAAGAAATCAAAGATGAAATTATGAGCGACAAGAGCATCAAAGAACTTGGAGAAGCTGTTCGTAAAGTGCTAAGTAAGTTATCTTCTATATCTTCCACTCTTCCCTGTCTGTCGCCGTGTTCATCCATCTAGTTTCCGCATGTTTCTTCAAATCGTCCGCCCATCTCATTTGGGGTCTTCCCCTACTTCTTTTATTTTCCGAAGGTCTCCAGTTTACGATACATTTGTTCCATCGATCGTCTTTCTGTCTAATATTATGACCGGCAAATTTCCATTTTAATTTTGCTACTTCTCCTCTGACATCCCTTACTTTTGTTTTATTTCCTATCCATTCATTCCTTTTTCTATCTGTTAGCTTTACATGTAACATTTGTCTTTCCATTAATCTTTGGGTTTTTGTTACCTTATCCATGTTTGATTTTGTAAGTGTCCAGGTCTGGGATCCATAGGTAAGTACAGGAAGGATACATTGGTTATACACTTTCGTTTTGAGGCACTGATGAAATTTTTTATTTTTTAATGTGTAGCTTAATTTACCGAATGCTACCCAGGCGAATCTTACTCGTTTCTCAATTTCAGCTGTTTGGTTTTCTTTTTTTAGTTTAATAATTTGTCCCATATATATAAATATATATTCCTCTACTTGTTCTATTTTCTCTTGATTTATTCTGATCGTGATATTTTCATCTGTGTTTGTTATGATTTTAGTAATAGTGTAGTTCATACTCAAGCCTATCTTTTTAGCTGATGTAGGGGTCAGCTAACAGCTTAATTTTAAAAATCTACAATGGCAACTTAATTAATAATTTTACTCAGTTAGAGGTTGAACCGTAAAGAAAATTCATTTATTTTTAACACTCACTATTGTACGATATTAAATTAAAGTAACTCACGGTATTGTATTCAACCCATCACATCACTTAACTTTGACTTTAACCACTGACTAATACTTAACAACACCTTACTTGTGGAGACTCTGAGCTTAAATTAAATAATAAACGAATAGATCCTAGCCTTTTTATCAACTCTGTTCGATGATGAAATATCCGCCAAATCAAGGTTCTAAAGCCTCGAGACAAAAACGGCGCCAACGCTACCTAATTTTAATTAGGACAGCCAAACAAGGCAATGTTTGCATGGCTTTGCGCATTGCTAAAAATAAAAGCGGACAGACCTCGAGGTTAATCCCACTAGGCCAAACTTTGATATTTGTATGACCTTAAATGGTGAAAATATCACGAGACAGGAAAGCACGATGTTGTTCCCCACTTTAAGACTTGTTATAAAAGCGCGATCGGGATAGCAAAAGGGAATTAGTTCAAATCAGTCAAAAACTTAATATCATTCGTAATAAGTTATGATTTTTGAATCCAAACCAAAAAGTGAAAATAAGTAAATAAATAATAAAAGTGACTAAATGTGCCAAAGGTAACTGTAATGCCACAAAACAAAAAAACTAAGTAGTATTAAATATTAGTGGTGGCATTCTGGCTGTAATTATGGTGAGAGATTTATTTTGAACTTTAATCTATCGGTTGTTGCTTAAAATTCGTGGACTATGAAAATTGACTTTGAATCATTTTGTTTTACCATACAAACTTTTGCTCACAAGAGCGTTTTGCTAATATGTTAACTGATAGACTATGGTCAAAAAGAGTTTATTGAAAAATATGAATTTAATGTTATAGTTTTAACTTTTGTGTGACTTGAATCAAAATAACGACATGCAATACTTTGGAATATGTCCTATATTTTATTTATCAATATATAATAACCTGCTTTAAAGAAAGTGTTTAATTTTTATCAATATAAAACGGTTGTAAACAAAGCAATATACACTAAAACGCTTACGCTAAAACTATGGTAAAGATTTTGTAACTGCACCCGGGGTAACTTAGAAAAATATTCGCTCGGTTTTCACGAAATCCTGGGGCAGCTTCACACTGATGTATTCAGTTCTTCCAGCATTTTTATCAGTTCTTCTTTCTTATCTGTTATTAAGGCGATATCATCAGCATATCTTAGGTGGTTCAAGTATTGTCCGTTTACTTTGATGCCTGTTTCTGTTCAATCTAAGTTTTTAAAAAATTCTTCTAGGGCCTGGTTAAATAGTTTAGGGGATATGTGACACCTCTTCTTATGCGGATTGGCTTGGTTCCTTCGTGGATTTTGATTGAAGTTTTTGCTTCACTATATATATTGGCTATTAAATCTGTGTATCTGTGATCTATTTGGCTATTAATCGCCGAATAGTTATTTCTTACTCTTCTTAAATTTATTCTGGTAGCCTTAGCTCCCTAGGTTATCTGGAAAACGTCTTATCCTTTTTACAAAAATCGAAATCGAAAGGTTAGTGGCTCTCGATTCTGTTTCTTTTTTTTTAACCACAAGATTCTAGTTTTTCAAAATTTTATTAGAGAAACCCTTGCTTCTTGATATTCTTTTGTAAGAGGAAGTCGACAATGTTCTAGTAGAATTAGTGCATTGAAACATTTGTAATCACCACATGGTCGCAAATCACCATTTGAATTTTTTTTTGTCTGAATTTTAAACAGGTATAATTGAGCACTCTATATTGTATAATATATCCCTTTTAATAACAGATAAGAAAGAAGAACTGATAAAAATGATGGAAGAACTGGAGACAGCAGCTAAAAATATAGGCTTGAGTATGAGCTACACTAAAACTAAAACCATAACACAGATAAAGATACCACGAACAGAATAAACCAAGAAAAAATAGAACAAATAGAGGAATATATATATGGGACAAATTATTAAACTAAAGAAAGAAAACCAAACAGCTGAAATCAACAAATGAGTAAGATTGGCCGAGCAGCAAAAAGACAAATGTTACATGTAAAGCTAACAGACAGAAAAAGGAATAAATGGATAAGAAATAAAGCAAAAGTAAGGGATGTCAGAGGAGAGGCAGCAAAATTAAAATGGAAATTTGCCGGTCATAATATCAGACAAAAAGACGATCGATGTAAACTGGAGACCTTGGGAAAATAAAAGAGTTAGGGGAAGATGAGAATGACAATTTGAAGAAACATGCGGGTACTGGATGGATGAACACGGCGACAGACAGAGAAGAGTGGAAGATACTGGGGAAGGCCTATCTCTAAAGATAGATCGAAGAAGGCTAAATAGATAGATAGATCCCCTTTTACCTCTTTTGTAAAGGGAAGGGGATAATGTTCTAGTAAAGTTAATGCATTGAAACATATATTATAATCATTGCACAGTCGCAAATCATCATATTAATGTTAGTCTTATTTCTTGGTAATTCTTTACATTTACAGGTATAAATAAGCATTTATTATACGTAAAATATTATTTTCAGGTGCTATTTTCGAAACAGGATCAGAAATTTCCGAAAAAATCCATCACGTGGTGGAAGAACTGGCACAGATTATCGAAAACTCCTTCGCTGCCATCTTGAGCTC
Organism: Aspidapion aeneum; assembly: GCA_963576565.1. Classification (NCBI taxonomy): domain Eukaryota; kingdom Metazoa; phylum Arthropoda; class Insecta; order Coleoptera; family Brentidae; genus Aspidapion; species Aspidapion aeneum. Next base: position 70,776,421 of record OY755046.1, read on the forward strand.
ATTCGAAAAGGAACTATTGCCCCAACTTAGAGAAGTCTTCTTAAGACTTGCCGATGTTGCCAAAGACATCGCCCATATAGTTTCTGAAATCGTTATCGGTAAGTTTTATATATTTTTTAATCAGTTTTAAATCTAAATTTAATTTAACCTGACCGACAGGAATTATACTATACTCTATTCGTTTTGTGTCCTTTTATTGAAATTAAGTCCCCTAGATGTGGACTTGTTCACGCGGTATCTTAACCTTAAATTTTGTTTGTTATAGGTGTGGTTTCCAAGGGCCTCAAGATCGCAGAACAATACCAACCAGAATTGAAAGAACTCGCAGCCACTCTAGGAGAACTGAGCAAAGACTGGGGACGCGTTGTTCAAGACCTTTACGCCAACTTAAGAGAATCCGTTTTGAACATATGGCAGAGAATCAATCAAGAACTCAAGGCCTCACCTATCTTTGAGGAACTCAAACAATACTACGAACATGTAAGTGTGAAACATTCTGCCTCAGGTGGCATTACAACCACTGGTGAGTTTTAGTCTGATTTACCAAAGCCCTCCATTCTGCCCTCTCTGCTACGATTTTTGGGTATCATGGAAATGTAGTAAACTGATTGTGGTTTGTCTTTCGGTCATAACTTTTTTTTAGCTTCACCTAGATTTTATGTTTTAACGGCACTTTGTTATTTTTAAGGCACTGTTCAGTTTTGCGTGATCGCGGCTTAATTATTCAGTCTTTAATTAGGTTTAGTTTAACACTAAAAACCAAATGGTTTTTTCACCATAATTTTGGAATTATTTCTTTTTTAGTTCATCAAAGAAGGCATTCCCAACGCCGACGCCATCTTGAATACGGTGACAGAAGTCTTTAACAGCATCAAGGATATCATTCCTCCAGACTTCTTTGTCAGAAACGAGATTGTTGAATTGTTAGACACCATTTCAGACTATGCTGACAAGGTAAGTTATTACTTTATATAAAAATTAAAAAATAACTAATTAGTTTTTAGAAAAATCCAATATGGCGGAACAAAATGACTTTTTGAAAATTTTAAACCCTTATTTATGAACCTTTCCTCCAACTTTTATAAAATTTGGCAAGGACTTGGCCTATAGTGTACCTAGAAAGATACAGCATTTTCTAAACGTTTTTTTAGTGCCTTTTTTTTAAATTTTGATCCTTCGAGCCGGATAGAAACTTTCCTTTCCTTTTCTTTTTTATTTTGTAAGTTTATTCATTACATTATGACTTTTTTCTTTAGAAACTTCTTTTCAGTCCCTATTTTTTTTATTTTGATCCTTCGAGCCGGATAGAAACTTTCCTTTCCTTTTCTTTTTTAATTTTGTAAGTTTATTCATTACATTATGACTTTTTTCTTTAGAAACTTCTTTTCAGTCCTTTTTTTTTAATTTTGATCCTTCGAGCCGGATAAAAACTTTCTTTTTTTCTTTTTTAATTTTATAAGTTTTTTGATCACTTTATGACTTTTTTCTTTAGAAACTTCACGGAAAACCAGTAGACGACATCGCAGTTTTCGAAAAAATCGGCAAAACCCTCACAGTCATGGTAAGAAAACTGGCAACCCTGGTAACTTTTGAAGAATACGGTGCGATAACCGGCATACCTGACACCAGCAAACTTCAAGGCCAACTTCCACTCAACTACTTGAAGAATCTTCCAAGCATCGTTGCTGCTAAATTCTCGCCATTGAGTTTCATCATTAAAGAAGATATTAGCAGAGAAATCATTGAACTGTTGCTGTCTTTGGTTAACAGGCCAAGAAATCTCTTTGCTCCGTTCCCACGTAAGTGAAACTGTATACAGGGTGTCAACAAATACCTGAGAGCATAAATACAGGGCAGTTTTATTGTGGACACCATGAAGAGTGTTTAGTGGCATATATATATATATATATATATATATATATATATATATATATATAATAAGTCGGCGGTCACGTGATCTTGGGAGTCCCAGGATTCTTATTGTATTGCTTAATATATTATATGTTTTTACACAATTTAAATAAATTAACAAACAATTTTTGTTCTTTTATAGGCAAAAATTGAAAAAAATATTTTGCTGATATATGTGTTTATTATGGATAAAAGAATTGAATCTATAAAATAAAAAATTATACAAAATTTGCACTCTAATATCTTCAGGTACATATATTAGGTACATAATATCGTTAGTAACTTCAAATCTATACAAGTCTTTCAAAATTGGACATATCAAACCTAAGCTTTTAGTTTTTTAATTTTTCTTTGAGTGTCATCATCTTTGTCTGAGTTCTTATTCAAAGATTTATTAGCAGACACTAAATCATTGTGCTTTTTAATAAAATTATTTTAAAAAACTTTAAATGCCCTTAAACTAATTTTTTCAAGCTTTGACAATAGTTTTTCTCCACAAAAACACTCGCTAGAGTTATCTGAAGAAAAATTTTCAATATAAAACATTTCACAATAATTTATTAAAAAGAAACAAGTGATTTTGTGAATAAGTGAGATGGTTTTCACGTTCAATAAACTAAATGTATTGGTCGTCAATAATTATTTGAAAAATTACCCAGCACAAAGTTTAATATATATTTCATTAAAGTGTAAGTTAACTACCAACTCATGTTCTTTTAAAAGCTGTATCTTACTTTTTAAATATTTCACACTACCAGAGAGATTACTATCTGTTAACAATATTTTACAAATCAGTATTTTAATATTGCGAGGGTGTGGAAGACATATTACCTTAGAATTGTAAATTGACGTGTATGCACTGGATGACGATAAACAAAGATGAAACCAACATTAAAGTGTATCCACAATATTGTCACGAATGTCTTAACGTTCGTTATAGGGAAAAAAGCCGAAACTTTAGTTCCGCGAGGCTATGCCCCGCCCCGCAGTATTTAGTTCTCCCGAGTCTCTGTCAGAAAAAAGCCCGGAAATATGCATTGCCCGCGAATTTATAAACTATTTCTGCCAAATTGCAATAATAGTTATTGACGTCAATCGATTTATATCGACTTATAGGTTGTCCCAAAAAGTTAATAAATATAATAATAATAATTATTAAGTTCCTTTTAATTATTTGGGAAATATTGGTTTGACTTTATGTTACGCGCCCTTTGTGACAATATCTTCGATTCTCAGGTTACCTTTTCAAGAGACCTAATTGTTCAATAAGAAATGACAACTGAACACATTTTTCACTCTCACTATCGAAAATGTCACTAAGGATGTCTATTACTTGATCAATCTTATCCAAGATCTTATCTTTTACCACTTCTTTCCCGTTTGCAACATATTAGGTTTCAGTTTTATAGTTGGACCGACAAGGAACAACACTAATTACACGTTCGCTGCATTGTTTATCTTATAGGTATTTTCTTTATAATTTACTCATTAGCCATTAATTATTTTAACGCAGCCCACTACAATCTTTTTCGTGGGCTGCGTTATTTTAATAACTTTGATAAAATTCACATAAAATTCGTGCCCGAATAAAAAAAAAATCGACGTAAACAAACATACTAAATCTGAAAACACACATGTTTTATAATGACAGCAGGCCGTGAGGCGTTTTTTTGTGGGCCTCCTACGGTCACGTGAGATTTGCGCGTTCGGGTCGGTCTTTCTCGTGGGCTGCGTTACTTCTCCTGGATATTTTTCCACACACCACACATATTTTACGTGAGTTATTTCCCATTTTTTATAGAAAAAAATACAATTTACATGACAAACGCAAAACACCGCAAAATATAAATAAACAAGAAGTATGACGTCCAGCCACATAGCAGCCGATTTTTTAGACCAGTATTTATGCTCTATATTTTAAGGTCTCTTTTGTTTTCGAGATACAGAACAACAAATTTGACCATTTTTAAAACATTTTTGGTTATAGCTTCTTTTAAAAACACGACAGACTTTTAGGTCTGGTAATATCGTGTATCAGAATAGGAACCATAATAAGATAGAAAAATAATTTTGAATAAAATTTTTTCAAAAAAATTTGTATTTTTTTGTTATAAACTTTTATAAAATGCCATACTAAGCGCAATATTTTTGTTGTTGTTTTATGTTATTAAAAACAAGTCTTTTAGACATAACAATACATATCATTTTATAAAGTAAGCAAAAATATATACTTTTTTAATTTTTACCCATTTTTGGAGGTAACTTTGACAACCTGTAACTCTTCAACTTTTCATTTTATCAAAATAATTTATACCACATTTTTTAATCATAATTAGACAGATAATCATTTGACTGTAGCAGATTTTCTTTTTTTGTAAAACCTTTTTTTCCCCCACTCCTCAAATTTTAAAAAAGTTACTAAGGTGAGGAAAATCTACCAAACTATTTATTTGGCAGCCTTGCTATGTAACTATTTTTTTTTTATTTTCTTTTTTTTTCGAAATTTTAAATTTATTTATGGGTACAAAAATTTTCAAGATTTTAAAAATTCCTCAATTTTTTAAAAAAACTGAATTTTTCAAAGTTTAAAAAAAATTCAAAATTTTAAAAGTCTAAAAAAATTTCAAAATTCCATTTTTATCCAAAAAATTTTCGAATTTTTTTCTTTTTTTTTCCGAAATTTCAAATTTATTTATGGGTACAAAAATTTTCCGAATTTCAAAAATCTCAAAATTTTCAAATGTGACAAATTCTCAAAATTTTTTAAAAAATTCAAATTTTTCAAAAATTTTTCGAAACTTTCATAAACTAAAATATAATTTTCAAAATTTTCGTTTCAGTTTTCGGTTTGGTCATTCAAGGCCAGCACATCTTCACCTTCGGCGGCAAACACTACACCTTCCCAGGTAACTGTAACTATCTTCTCGCCAGAGACGCAGTCAACGGCAACTTCTCCCTGGCCGGAACCTACAAAGACGGATCTCTCCAAGCTATTACGTTGGCTGATCACACTGACAGCATCACCTTGATCAAGGGTGGTCAAGTCAAAGTGAACAACAAAGGTAGGTTATTTTTCTTATCTTCTTTTTACAAGCTTTTATTTAGCTTCAGATGTTCTGTCTAACTATCTAACTATCTAACTATATAACTATCTAACTATCTAACTATCTAACTATCTAACTATCTAACTATCTATCAAATCTTGTGAAGCGTTTTTGACACACTTCCCATTATCCGATTTGGATGAAATTTGGTACACACATAGTGGTCCCATGACAATACAACATTAAGAAAAAATATCCTACCACCCCTACCCCCACCCCTTCTATAGAAAAATGTGTTTTTGACACACTTCCCATTATCCGATTTGGATGAAATTTGGTATTCACATAGTGGTCCGATGACAATACAACATTTAATAAAAATATTCTCCCACCCCTACCCCCACCCCCTTCCATAGAAAATGCGTTTTTGACACCCTTCCCATTATCCGATTTGGATGAAATTTGGTATACATATAGTGGTCCGATGACAATACAACAATAATTAAAAAATATTCTCCCACCTCTACCCCCACCTCCTTTCATAAAAAATGCGTTTTTGACACACTTCACTTCAAATGACTTTTATAAAATTTGGTATATGCATAAAGGTCCGATGGCAATACAGCCCAAACAAAAAATATATTTCTACCTCTACCCCCACTCTCTCCTTCCCCCAATAGAAAAATGAGTTTCCAAACAACTCACGATCAGCGATTTCATTATAATCTAGAATAAACTCTTCTGTTCTGTTACTGAACAAATATTTTCATTTAATAGAGTAGATAGCTGAGACTAAAAAGTAGAAAATAAATTGGTAAAAATTTTTTTTAAGTCACAAGCTTTTATAAAATGCACTAAAAATTAAAAAATAATTTTCTAACATTCTAATATTATCATTACAATAAAAGCGATGGCCGCAAATCAAAGCATAAGTTAATCTAAATTTGTGATCTAAACACTTAAAGAATATTCAACATAGCAGGTCATCAAAGATATGTTTGATGTGCCGCAATGTTATGCCATTGCCATACCTATGTCAGAGAAATTCTGGGGTATCTTGGGTCGGGTTGGGTGGGTTTGGTACCTCTGCATTTTTCTGTTAGATTGATTCTTGCAAATAGTGATATTTAATTGATACGGATATCTTATCGTGCTAACATCGTAAAAATTTCCATCAGTCGGCCATCGCTTTTATTACTATGATAATATTAGAATGTTAGAAAATATTTTTTTAATTTTTAGTGCATTTTATAAAAGCTTGTGACTTAAAAAAAATTTTTACCAATTTATTAACATATGTTGTTGACATTGGAGTCATAAACTTAAATTTCAGTTTTCGACCTTGGGGGTGGGTCTGGATTTTTTTTTAAATTACTTGGTTGCTGTACATTTTAGAAAAAAAAGTTTTAAACAAAAGTTAAAGACAATAAAATTTCCTACAAAAACTTTACTGCATGTTTTTTTTCAGACAAATGGTTTTTGAGTTATGACGCTAAACATTTCGCCGCCATTTTGAATTTTGACCAAATTTTTTTGGCCTTTAACTTCAAAACTGCTTATTTCTGAGATAATCTGTAATAACATAAAATAAAGACCAACTAATAGCCTATAAAATGAGATATCATTGAGTTCTCTGGGTAGTACCCTTGTTGAGATAAGAACCCTGAAGTGTTAGCAATACACCCGTTTCCTATGTATTTCCATAGTATTTTCAAAATAATTTTGGAACCATTTTATGTAACCTATACTTCTTTCAGGCACACTACTACTACTACTATTCTAGAATCTGGTGGTTTTTTATTTAATTTGTTTTTTTTTAGCTGTCGTTGATTTACCAACCCGTAAGCCCAACCTGTCAGCCTACAGAACCTACGAAACTGTCAACCTAGTGTCAAATGCCGGTGTTATAGTCAGATGTGAACCTGACCTTCTCGGTAAGTTAATTCTTACAAGGCCAAATCCTTATTAGAGAATTATTAAAATAAAGCCAGGCTATAATAGTGCCAGGCACAATTTTGACACCTTCACATTGTAATATCAGCTGTGATCTTTCAACACACGGCCTTTGTTTACTATATGAACCGGAATAAATAGTGTCTTCTTTTATTAATTGAAAATAAACGACGAAAGTTTTAAATTCGACTTTGGTATGTCAATTTTGAAGGATCAACTGTCAGTTTTCAATGTGAATATGTCAAAATAGTGCCTGGCACAATTATAGCCTGGCTGTATTTTAATAATTCTCTATTGTTTTTCTTCCTTTTCTAGAAACTCAAGATCAAATATTTGTTATAATACAAATTCTACAAAAAACATATGAACACATTGTACAGCGTGTCCCATTTTCGATGGGATTAAATGGGAAACTCGGCTATTATTAAAGATATTGATTTTCTGATATCACCTTACCGTGCTCTTTTTTTGAGCCCTTAAAAATGGCGTAATCAGATTTTTGCTATACCCCGTAGTTTCGCTAATACAGGGAGTTTTTGAAAAAATTGTATTTTTAATAATCCCTTGTATCTCGCTTATTTTGCGAGATATTTTTATTTTGTAAAAACCTTTTCATGGCAACTTTTTTAGAAGAAAATAATGACGTTGTCAACTTTTTAAAATATTGTTTAGTTTTTGAGATATGGTATTTATCATAAAAAAATGAAATACGGACCTGGATTTTTTTTATTACTATTTTGATTGGTTTCATGCTAGTATTATCATAAAATATTAAAAATTTAAAAAAATTTTGTTTTAAAGTAAAAAACAATATTTAATATTTTAAAAAAAAAATAGTCCGAACCTGGATATTTTCAACATAAATATAAATTAAAAATTGCTAGATAAACAATTTTTAGTTTAACTGTTTTGATACTTAGCATATTAAAATGGTTTTACGTTAATTTACAGATTTATTTGAAACAAAGTCTACGAAAAATATAAAAAAATAAATTATAAAAAATAACTAATTTTTCTGATTACCATTATGTGTAAGACATTGTTGGCATTTTTGAGTAATTTTTCTTAACGCATTTTGCATAAAAATATTTCTGCCATTTAAATATTGGTTTGTTGCTTGAATAAAGCAGTCAAACATATCACATTTTTCAAAATCTGGATATGGTCGATTTCTAACCAGTTTAAAATAATTGTAAGCCATTCACATAAATGACAAGTAAAATGACAATGTTAATTCCACGCTTTTGTTTTGTAAATTTCACGACCTGCTGTGCTACCATCAAATAATTAGTATGATATTATTTTTGTAACTTTTTAACGTTTTTTACTTTATTTATAAATCTTTTAATTATCATTTCAAAACAGATAAACTACAAATCGTTCAACTAGTGTGTCTTGCAATTTTTAATTTATAATTACGTTGGAAATTTCCAGGTTTGGACTATAATTTTTTTTTTTCAAATATTAAATAGTTTTTTTTAACCTTAAATCAAAAAAATATTAAAGTTTTATCATTTTAAGATAATAAAAGCATGGAACTAATCAAAGTAGTAATAAAAAAAATACAGGTCCGTATTTAATTTTTTTATGATAAATACCATATCTCAAAAACTAAACAATATTTTAAAAAATTGACAACGTCTTATTTTGCTCTAAAAAAGTTGCCATAGAAAGGTTTTTACAGAATATAAATATCTTGCAAAATAAGCGAGATACAAGGAATTAATTAAAATGCAATTTTTTCAAAAACTCCCTGTATTAGCGAAACCACGGGGTATAGCAAAAATCTGATTACACCATTTTTAAGGGCTCCAAAAAAGAGCACGGTAAGGTGCAATCAGAAAATCGATATCTTTAATAATAACCGAGTTTCCCATTTAATCCCATCGAAAATGGGACACGCTGTACATACTATGTGTTTCACGAACATCGAAACACAGCCCTTTTTGGGTATTTATAGTGCGAATTTGGAGAAACGCTCGGACACGTCGATTTTATTTACGAGGGGGGCACTTTTTGGCTATCTTGAAATTTTTGTAGGACGAACCCCCTTCGAGAGGTATCTTTACCCCTATATTTTGAATAGGTCTAATGATACCTTGTTTTGAAGCTTTCTTGAATATCTTTACAACCGTGTAAAAATTTCGAAATTCCATCGATCGGTTTTTGAGATATTTGCTTTCAAATTTTAATATTTAACATGGAATGATAAAATAAAAATTAAATCTGAAAAATATTAAAAATTTTATTTTATCAGTCAATGTTAAATTTGAAAGTTTAAAGGCAATTATCTTAAAAACTACTGGATAGATTTCTGAAATTTTTACACGGTTGTAAGGACATTTACAAGGCCTTCAAAACAAGGTATCACTAGACCCACTTTCCCTATTCAAAATATAGGGGTATAAAATACCCCTCGAAGGGGGTTCGTGCTACAAAAATTTCAAGATAGCCAAAAAGTGTCCCCCTCGCAAACAAAATCGACGTGTCTGAGCATTTCTCCAAATTCGCACTATAAATACCCAAAAAGGCCTCTGTTTCGATGTTCGTGAAACACTCTGTATATGGTTAAGCTCTAGGTAATTGTCCAAAATTGCAGAATCAATTCAGAAGCTCAAAATATTGTCACGAGAGGGTTTTATCGTGACTTACTGTGGTTAGGTGTTATGGTTTTATTTAACAATACTTATAATTACTACTTACATTAAATACATCTTATCTACAAATGTGTATCCTCTCGATACGCTCGACTTCTTATAACTTCTGACTATCGCACTACTTCACTGTTAAGTACGCCTGGGACGTTCTCAGCTTACAACTTACTGCTAAACTCTTTTGGAGATACTTTTATTATAAACCGTTTGCCATTGATAGAATATCGAGATGTGTTTTGTTTCCTGTATAAACATCACCGATGACCGTTCAATCGCTTCTTGTTTATAATAATTCTGTATACAATTTATTACACGCTTAATACAATTTGAACTATATACAGAAGTTCATTTCCTTAATAAATTAATAAACGTAACTTGTTAGGACAATATTTTCTATCCTGACAATATTATTATTTATAAATATTTGCCTTAGTCCGAAAGTTGATAGTTTACAAGATACACGGTGTTAAAGGTATTTTTTAAATTTTAAATTTTGTCCCTAGCTAATTGGATTTTAGGTGTTTTGAAACAAATAATGGTGTATGGGGTTTTTTTGGGTGGAGAAATACGAATGTGGTGTTATTTTTTATAGATTTTGTAGAGGGCGCCACTTGCGGTATCTCTCGTGCCTTTAATTTGGCATATATTTTATGTGGGCTCATTTATTACAAATCTGATATTTGAAATCCGTGATGTCTTTTATAAAATACTCTGCCAATATATGGGCACCTAAGCTCACACTAGGTAGATACTATAGTTATAGTGTACATGTGAGCTAACATAACTAAAAACTGAAATATATTTTATTCAACTCCAGACTCAATTACCTTTAGTTTGATACCACACAAGCCATGTTTTGACTTAAACTCTAATTTTTTTAATCTACCCTATCCCTTTTTTAAAAATAACTAAAATGTATTTTGTTTAACTCCAGACTCAATTACCTTTCGTTTGAGATGGCACACGCCATATTTTCACTTAAACTCTAATTTTTGATATCTACCCCCACCCTTCTTTTAAAATAAACTAAAATGTATTTTGCTTAACTCCAGACTCAATTACCTTTCGTTTGATATCACACACGCCATATTTTTAAACTCTAATTTTTGAAATCTACCCTCACCCTTTTATTTGCCTTGTGTTCGGTGGATTTCGTTCATATTTAAATGGGACCCAAGACCTAGCCTAGGTACCAAGTTTCAATCAAATAGGGCAAGCGGTTTTTGAGTTATGCGCGTTGGTAGTTACAGACAGACATACAGACAGACAGACAAACATACAGACAGACAGACGGCGCGACAAAAAAAAGTTTCAAAATCATCTGAAACGCAAAAATATATAAAAAATTTTGAAATCGGAGCAACTTTTTTTTTCTCGAAAAAATTAGGATTACCATAGCTCACACTACTTACTATAGTATAGTAATAGTGTGAGCTAACACTACTATAGTATAGTAGTGTTAGCTAACACACACTTGGAGTGTACTAATCGTCTAGGAAGATATTAGATCCGTTATTATTTTATAAATTTTTTTAAAGGTTGTGAAGTCCACATCTCAGGATTTTACCACGGACAAATCAGGGGTCTTTTGGGTGTTGGAAACAACGAGCCTTACGACGACTTCACTCTTCCGAACGGAAAGATTTCGACTTCAGAAAACGACTTTGCCAATGCCTACAAGATGAAAGCTGCTTGTGCCGACGTTAAAGTCAACCAAGATCATGTAAGTTACAATAAAACAACAATTTTTTGTGGCTAAGCGGGTATAAAAAGATTTTGTTTCTCTTGAATTTTTCCGTGGGCAGCTCGATAGATGTACACCCACGGGGGTCCTAGGTCTAATCGACACCTATTAAGCATTGACAGTTAATTGTTTCGTACTTAAGGGGCTCTTCAGAACACTGCATGGTCAATGTGACACTTTCGTAAAGCTATAGAGACGGTATATGAATCTCATCTTACGATATTGGTAAGAGAAATGAAAAAATAATGGCTGCGATACCGTATGCTTTCACATAAGTGGCGTCATCTGCAAATACAAAAGAAACTACCAGAGTAAAAAGAAAAGACCATTAACATATTAACCGGAGGAGACTAGGAAATAAACAAAAAAATCGACTATTTTTGTTTGGTCCATAGAAAACTCTATTTTCTTTCTCTTTAAGAATCACCAAAATTATCCGATCTTTCCTTTACTTTTATTTCTTTTTTAGACCAATGCACCGGAAAAAGACGAAACTGTTCTTCTTACAAATCCTTACCAGATTAATTATACACGACCAAATATGGATATATAACAAGCGGTGATCACTTTAACTTGTGCTTCCAGCATTTATTTTGCTACTCCTTCGTTTTCCTTTATTAAACCAGTGCGAGAGAAAAAACAAAACTATTCTCGATTACAGTCCCTCACTAAAACAAAGGAATTAGAAAGATGCCGCAATCGTCTAGGCCCGCGTAAAGTATATTATTTTGTTCCTCTTTTGTAAACTGATGCGAGAAAAAGAGACAAAACTATTCTTGATTAGAAGGTAGTCCCTTTGGACCCATTAGTATTTTGTAAAGGGTCAATGCGGCGTTTTTGACCTGTCTCTTTACGGTTCGGAATTGTTTTCGTGTTTTTTCTTAAAATATATTTTCGATCTGGACTCAAATTTAATCTTAAAAGACTTTAAAATGGTGTGGGAGTGTATTTTGTGCTAAAATCTCGACTATCTTAATCCAGAAGTTTCGTTTTACAAGTAAGTTAAATAATTTGTTTGACCTTCAAAACAAAACAAAGACCAGTGCCGTAGAAATCAATATAAAATCAGAAAAAAAATTTTTGGGTATTATATAAATAATTATTTATTTGTTAAAACTGTTTAAACATAAGTTTAGTTAAAAATGTACAGGGTGTCCCAAGTTTTGGTGTTTTGATACTTTTAACTGAACTACGAGCCTTGATTTTGAACAGATAAGGTAAAAAAGGTATCTTATTAATATGGAAAGTAATTTTTTTATGTATACCTTTTTTATTTAACCGTTTTTTTTGTGTAAACAGTTTTTTTAGATTTGGATTGAGGCAATTTTTTAGGTTGGGTTAGTCCTTTTTACCTACTCTGAATTTTTAACGTTGTCTAACCTAAAATAAAATACACCAAGCTAAAAGCATCCTATTGTCAATGGGTATCTATTCAGCTGTAAACTAAATTAAATTGCTTGTTTTAATAAGTTAGGTATTTACTTTTAATAAATAAATATTTTGCCGCCGTCACTGGTAAATCGATCGACCATAAAGAATAAACATACGTCTGCTGTTTGTCGCACAGCGTTGCCATCGTCTTTCCAAAAAATATTTCTATTCTTTTCCAACTTATTGAAGCATCTAGGGGTCAAATCGAATTGTTTTGATGAATGAATTTTTGCCGCGGTTCCTGGTCTCCTCCGATTAATACGTTAATGGAAAAGACAGACTTCGCGATGTTTTATGTCGAGTCAGCGAAGTTTGAGCAAAAAATACTACAAACCTAAAGTTTAGTACCCGTGAATAAAAAAAACAAAACTTTTCATGGCTAAGCGGGCTTAGGAAGATTTTTTTTATTCTATATATATATTTATCGGTTTCACAACGTTCTACGTCTTCCGATACCCAATCTCCACTCGTTTCTGTTTGCCCATAATTCATCATCTAGGCCTCTTATTCTTATTTCACTGTCTATTCCTTCTCTCCAGCTTCTCCTTGGCCGTCCTCGTTTTCTTCGGCCAGTTGGTTTCCATTGTAGTATTTGTTTAGGTAGTCTTTCATCATTCATTCTTTGTACATGTCCGTACCACACCAGTTGTTTTGTTCGTATATCATCGGCTAAAGTACGTTCACCCACTGTCATAATTTATCTTATTCTTTGATTTGTAACTCTTTTTCTTTTTGATTTCCCTGCTGCTCTTCTCCAATAGTCCATCTCCGTAGCGGAAAGCATTTTTTCTGTTCTATCCTTGATTGGCCATACTTCTGAGCCGTATGTAATAAGACTTTTTACAATGGTGTTATAAATAAGCTTTTTGTTATGTTTTGATATACTTTGGTCCCAAATTATTCCATTTAATAAAGTTATTGTTTTTCTTCCTTGTACGTTTCGATCTTTTATAGCTTTGTCTAGTGTTCCGTCAGCTGTAATTTTTAGACCCAAGTATTTATACTCATCACAGGACTGAATTCGCTGCCCGGTATTTAAGATTAGATTCTGTTTCATTCCACCGATACACATATACTCTGTCTTATTGAGATTAACCTCTAGTCCCCACTTATTGTACTCTTCTATTAGTTTTCGTGTCATATATTCGAGGTCGTCATAATCCTGAGCCACTACTATCTGATCATCGGCGAAACATAAAGTATACAAGGTGGTTTCGTCCAACGGAATTCCCATGTTATGCCATTTTCTCTTCCATACTTTAAGGACTTGTTCCAAGTATATCTTGAAGAGCGTAGGCGAGACACAGCAACCTTGTTTAAGACCTTTATTTACTTGAAAACCTTTGGTTAGTTTTGCTTTTATTTTAACTTTTGCCTTACTATTAGTAGATTTTTTTATTCACGGGTACTAAACTTTATGTTTGTAGTATTTTTGGCTTATACTCCGCTGACTCGACATAAAACGTCGCGAAGGCGGTAAAAATGCAATATGCATTGACTCGACCTGAGGGACAAATTATGTCACGGTCATAGGTACTGTTTTTCGTTTCATCTACTTGCCTTCTGTTTCCACTCTGGTAGTTTCTTTTGTATTTGTAGATGTCGCAACTTATGCGAAAACAACCCCTCCTATTTTCAATGTTTTTCTAAATATTAAGTAGGTACCAAGATTTTATTTTTATTTTTAGACGGCATCCCACCCCAACTGCAACAAACTCTTCAGTTGGGAATCTTCAATGCGATACTGCTATCCTTTCATCAACCCCCAACACTTTAAGGAAGCATGCGCACACGGCTTGGCCAACGGCGTCAAACAGACCGAATTGGCCATTGCGCACGCGTACGTTGCAGCCTGTCACGAGAGGAACATCCCCATTTCTACCCCTGAGGAACTACGTAAGTTGATACCACATATAATATACAGGGTGTCCCATAACTTAGGAGCCATTGTGCAGCAGGTAATACAGGAGGGTGTTTCTGAGAAAAAAGTTTATATAATATGGGGGTCAACACACATCTGTTTTTAAGATATTGGATTTTTAAAGTTAGAGGAGAGGGGGGAAAAAGGGTTTTACAAAAAAAAGAAAATCTGTCACGGCCAGCTGAATACTCAGTTAATTGTGATTCAAAAATGTGGTATTCCTTTTTTTGATAAAATTACAAGTTGAGGAGATACAGGCTGTCAAAATAACCTTCAAAAATGTACAAAAAATAATAATTTTTTGAAAAAATTAATTTTTGCTTACTTATTATTTTTAAAAATATCAAAAATATTTTATTATTATTTCTTGCTAGGGACTTGTTTTTACTAACAAAAAATACTCTGCCAATATATGGGCCCCTAAGCTCACACTAGGTACTATAGTTATAGTGTACGTGTGAGCTAATATAACTAAATACTGAAATATATTTTATTCAACTCCAGACTAAATTACCTTTTGTTTGATACCACACAAGCCATGTTTTGACTTAAACTCAAATTTTTTAAATCTACCCCCACCCTTAAAAAAAACAAAAACTAAAATGTATTTTGTTAAACTCCGGACTCAATTACCTTTCGTTTGATATCACACACGCCATATTTTCACTTAAACTCTAATTTTTAAAATATACCCCCACCCTTTGTTTTTAAATAAATTAAAATGTATTTTATTTAACTGCAGACTCAATTACCTTTCGTTTGATATCACACACGCCATATTTTCACATAAACTCTAATTTTTGAAATCTACCCCCACCCTTTTATTTGGTTTGTGTTCGGTGGATTTTGTTCATTTTTAAATGAGACCATGTCGACCCAAGACCCAGCCTAGGTACCAAATTTCATTAAAATCGGCCAAGCGGTTTTTGAGTTATGCGCGTTGGTCGTTACAGACAGACAGACAGACAGACAGACATACAGACAGACAGACGGCGCAACAAAAAAGTTTCAAAATCATCTGAAACGCAAAGATATATAAAAATTTTTGAAATCGGAGCAACTTTTTTTTTCTCAAAAAAATTAGGATCACCATAGCTCACACTACTATAGTATAGTATATGTGTGAGCTAATATAATAAAAACATTGCGTTTAATATGACATTTATTAAAGTTTGTACCATAAAAATAGTTTTTTTTTTACAAAAATTGACCATCAAATTTTTTTTCAAAATAATTTTTATTTCAGTTTATTGCTCTTGTTTTAGTACACGACTTTACCCTATTTCATATTTTTATTGCGATTTTTTTTAGTAGTAGTAGTAGTGGAGGGGTTGACCCGCAGGTCTGACAAGTAGGCCAGAGTAGGCCCTTTTTGGCATGCCCCAAGTCTGTCCCTTAACCCACTCTCTGCACTTCCCTTTGATGGTCGGGTAACTCATTGGGCCTTCCTGTTCTCTTTACAAAGTCCAGTAAGTCTGCTCATTTGAGCATGTGCAGTTCTTCCTCGCTCAGAGTTGGCGCTCCGAGTGCCTGTTGTCTCATCCTTGCGTAGGCCTCGCATTCTGCCACGAGGTGTCTTAATGTCTCTTCTTCCTGTCCACAGGCTGGGCAGGTAGGGTCATTCTCGACTTCTATACGTGTCATGTGCCTCCTCAACCGGTTATGTCCGGTTAGAGTACCTATCAGCAGTCCGTCCCAGCATCCATTTAATTCTGGTCGCTTTTGGACGGTCTACGAATTCTCTGGTCTCTCTGCAACCCGTTCCTGTTTCCCAGGAGCGTTTTAGCTCACACATATACTATACTATAGTAGTGTCTGTCTGTCTGTCTGTCTGTCTGTCTGTCTGTCTGTCTGTCTGTAACGACCAACGCTCATAACTCAAAAACCGCTAGCCCGATTTTAATAAAATTTGGTACCTAAGCTGGGTTTTGGCTCGAGATGGTCCCATTTAAAAATAAACAAAATCCACCAAACACAAGCCAAATAAAAGGGTGGGGGTAGATTTCAAAAATTAAGTTTATGTAAAAATATGGCGTGTGTGATATCAAACGAAAGGTAATTGAGTCTGGAGTTAAACAAAATACATTTTAGTATATTTAACAAAAAAAAGGGTGGGGGTAAATTTCAAAAATTAGAATTTATGTGAAAATATGGCGTGTGTGATATCAAACGAAAGGTAATTGAGTCTGGAGTTAAACAAAATATATAAATTTTAGTTTTTTTTTTAAAGTGGGGGTAGATTTCACAAATTTGAGTTTAAGTAATAACATGGCTTGTGTAGTATCAAACGACAGGTAATTGAGTCTAGAGTTGAATAAAATATATTTCAGTTTTTAGTTATATTAGCTCACACGTACACTATAAATATAGTATCTAGTGTGAGCTTAAGTGCCCATAAATTGGCAGAGTATTTGTTTTTTTAGTTATTATCAAAAATGTTAAAAAAATTGCCAACTTTGATGCTCTGTATCTCGACAAAGAAAGAGTTTTGACCCATGCATTATAGGAACTTTTTTATCAGACATGACCTTCTCCATCACCTGTTGGCTTAGGGCCCCTAATTAGGGGACACCCTGTATATATAAACAGGGTGTTTCAGACCACCCGCACAGGCCGATTATTTTAAAAGGGATAATTATTTTTAAACGTTTTTAAATCACTATCAAGGTAGTAAAATGGGCTCTTTCTGATGATGTAGGTTTTAAGGTCCTAGACTCACAGGAAGTGTCAAAATTCCGCTCGACGTTAATTTTTTTAAATGGAACATGCTATTTCTGATTGCGGATTTCAATTCTACGCGGAAAAATTAAAACGTTTTATTCGAAAACTTTTTCCCAAAAATGCTTTTTTAAACATCAAAACTGATATTAAATTATTTCGCAGTTATAACCAAGAAAAAAACGGAAAGTAACCAAAATATTTACTTCCCAAACTTTGGCATAACAAGACATTTACTCAATGACACATTTCCATTGAAAAGATTGTTTTCGCCTGTCTTGTGTCATTTTATTTAGACTTTGGTTACTTTCCGTTTTTGTCTTGGTTATTACTGCGAAATAATTTAATATCAGTTTTGAGGTTCTTAAACATATATGGAGAAGAAATGACTTAATAGGAAATAAAATTCTGAAATTTTATGAAACATATAACACGACAAATAGCACATATTGGAAAAATTCAATAGCTCCTCCAATGCTTGAGGGTTTGGATTTAGCGCTTCAAGAGACTGATAATATAGAAAAACTGGATAATTTTCCAATATTTAAGTTTCCATACAACACTCAAATTAATACGAGAGAATTTAAAGATTCCAACATTTTAAAAGACTCCAACTTGGCTCCAAAGCAATTTAAAGAAGTGGTCAATCAATTCAGTAATTTTACGGACATTTACACGGATGCTTCTAGAGATCCTATATCAGGAGAATGTGGAATAGGAGTATATTGTGACAAAATAAATATTAATATAGCTAGGACTATTCAACCAAGTGTAAATATCTGCACTGCTGAAACAATTGCGATTTTGAAAACATTAGAAAGAATAAGAGATAGAAGAGAAGATAAATTTCTAATTATAGTGGACTCTAAAAGTGCGCTAATGAGAATATGTAGAAATGGTATACATTGGAAAAATGATCATATAACATTAGAAGTTAAAAATCAATTGGATTACTTGGAACAACAGGGTAAAGAAGTGCAGTTTTTGTGGGCTCCAAGTCATTGTGGCATACCAGGAAATGAAAGAGCGGATAAAAAAGCAGAAGAGGGAAGAAAAGATATTAATAATCCTATGATAATAAAGCCATTTTACTTAGAACTATTTCCAAAACTCAAGAATACAGTATATCAGTGTTGGAAGAAGAATTATGATATCATAAGTCAGGAGAAAGGCAGATATTATAAAGCGATAAATGGTGAGCTAAAAAAAACTCCATGGTTTCAACACATCAAATACAAAGAGAGAAGTCAAATCACACTTATTAGTAGAATGAGATCAGGGCATTGTTTGACACCACATTATTTAATACCAATATTTTACAAAGAAGTTCTTAAATAAAATACAGTTCAACCCAAACGTTGTAGCCAAACAATGAAATTCTACCTACTTCCGAGGCTTCCAGAGTATTTGTGTAATTAAAAAACAAAAAATTGACTAATAAACAGAATAAAATTCCAAAAGATTGAATTAAGATGACAAAAATAGAAGCACTTTACAGGTAGATGGACTCCTTTAACAGGTCATAGTGTACCTACATCTGAGTCAGTAGTGTGAGACTCAGTTATATAAATAATTGTAAAATTGGAAAAAGAATAGATGCTAACTGTGAATGCGGTATGGTAGGAACGCTAAACCATATCTTACTAGAGTGTCATAGGACAGATAGTTCCAATTTGTATATGCAATTATCAAAGTTAATTCCTACGCCAATTCATATAGATCAAATTTTAATGAACCCAACAACAAAACCTATTAAAATGATATTGAATCATATGAAAAAATATAATTTAAAAATCTAATTAAAATATAAAACAGACATAACTATAATAAAAATTAAAAAAAAAACTAAAAGTGGAACTAAATAAAAACTATTAATAATTAAGTGCGTGGGGGGTATAGGACTATCCTAGACGTGCTTGATAAGAGCACTCTCCCCAAGGAAGAAAAATGTGCTGGGTGATGGATGCTGAGAAGTCCGAAGCCCATTGTCTACAGTGAATGAATGAATGAATGTAGTTTTGAGGTTTAAAAAAGCATTTTTGGGAAAAAGTTTTCGAATAAAACGTTTTAATTTTTCCGCGTAGAATTGAAATCCGCAATCAGAAATAGCATGTCCCATTTAAAAAAATCAACGTCGAGCGGAATTTTGACACTTCCTGTAGGGCTAAGACCTTGAAACCTACATCATCAGAAAGAGCACATCTTACTACCTTGAAAGTGATTTAAAAATGTTTAAAAATAATTATCCCTTTTAAAATAATCGGCCTATGCGGCTGGTCTGAAACATCCTGTATATATAGTAAACTAATTAATGCTATAAAGAAATTTTTTTTGTGTAAATTTTGTTGATTCGCCACAAAATATTTAATTTAAAAATAACTCTTTTTATTATTTTCAGTAAAATGTGAGAACTCTGCCAAACCCTACAGCGTTGGCGATCAATTCAGCGTAAAATTACCCTCCAAATCAGCTGACATTGTTTTGTTGGTCGACACTGTAAAAGAAAACGAAGAACTCTACAAACATTTGGTTCAACCGTTGGTTCAGGATCTTGGAGAAGAACTGAGGGCCAAGGGAATTAAGTAAGTTTGACACAGATCAAGTTTTTTAAAGTAATCACATTTCAATATGTACTAAAGATAAAAATCAGTTGAATTGGCTTGGTCAAGTTAATACCCTGAGAATTTTTCGTTCTTGTATTGAGACACCACACACACATGCATAGGTAGAAGTTTTCCGAAAATTTATGTATGATCTTTGGTGGCTTAATGAAAGAGTGTTTGCGTACGAGCAAGATATCCGGGTTCGAGTCCCGGCCAAAGATAAACTTTTTTCTGATTCTTCTTTCTTTAATTTCACTTGTTTATGGTATATATATATATATATATATATATATATATATATCGGTTTCACAACGTTCTACGTCTTCCAATACCCAATCTCCACTCGTTTCTGTTTGCCCATAATTCATTATCTAGGCCTCTTATTTTCATTTCATTGTCTATTCCTTCTCTCCAGCTTCTCCTTGGCCGTCCTCGTTTTCTGCGGCCAGTTGGTTTCCATTGTAGTGTTTGTTTAGATAGTCTTTCATCATTAATTCTTTGTACATATCCGTACCACACCAGTTGTTTTGTTCTTATATCATCCACTAAAGTACGTTCATCCACTGTCATAATTTCTCTTATTCTTTGATTTGTAACTCTTTCTCTTTTTGATTTCCCTGCTGCTCTTCTCCAATAGTCCATCTCCGTAGCGGAAAGCATTTTTTCTGTTCTATCTTTGATTGGCCATACTTCTGAGCCGTATGTAATAATACTTTTACAATGGTGTATATAAGCTTTTTGTTATGTTTTGATATACTTTGGTCCCAAATTATTCCATTTAATAAAGTTATTGCTTTTCTTCCTTGTACGTTTCTATCTTTTATAGCTTTGTCTAGTGTTCCGTCAGCTGTAATTTTTAGACCTAAGTATTTATACTCATCACAGGACTGAATTCGCTGCCCAGTATTTAAGATTAGATCCTGTTTCCTTCCACCAACACACACAGACTCTGTCTTATTAAGATTAACCTCTAGTCCCCACTTATTGTACCCTTCTATTAGTTTTCGTGTCATATATTCAAGGTCGTCATAACCCTGAGCCACTACTATCTGATCATCGGCGAAACATAAAGTATACAAGGTGGTTTCGTCCAACGGAATTCCCATGTTTTGGCATTTTCTCTTCCAGACTTTAAGGACTTGTTCCAAGTATATTTTGAAGAGCCTAGGCGAGATACAGCAACCTTGTTTAAGACCTTTATTTACTTGAAAGCCTTTGGTTAGTTTTGCTTTTATTTTAACTTTTGCCTTACTATTGCGGTATAACTCTTTGATGGCCTTAATTAGTTGTACGCTTATGTTTGTCTTTTCCAACGCTTTCCAAAGTAGATTTAGTGGTATACATTAACGTATTAACCGGAGGAGACTAGGAAATAAACAAAAAAATCGGCCGTCTAGATAAACAATTTGTTTTAAAAAACGTACTTCTGCAGAAAAGAACTCATCGACTATTTTTGTTTGGTCCATATGAAAACTCTATTTTCTTTTTCTTTAAGAATCACCAAAATTATCCGATCTTTCCTTTACTTTTATTTCTTTTTTAAACCAATGCACCGGAAAAAGACGAAACTGTTCTTCTTACAAACCCTTACCAGATTAATTATACACGACCAAATATGGATATATAACAAGTGGTGATCACTTAACTTGTGCTTCCAGCATTTGTTTTGCTACTCCTTCGTTTTCCTTTATTAAACGAGTGCGAGAGAAAAAAACAAAACTATTCTCGATTACAGTCCCTCACTAAAACAAAGGAATTAGAAAGATGCCGCAATCGTCTAGGCCCGCGTAAAGTATCTTATTTTGTTCCTCTTTGTTAAACTGATGCGAGAAAAAGAGACAAAACTATTCTTGATTAGAAGGTAGTCCCTTTGGACCCATTAGTATTTTGTAAAGGGTCAATGCGGCGTTTTTGACCTGTCTCTTTACGGTTCGGAATTGTTTTCGTGTTTTTTCTTAAAATATATTTTCGATCTGGACTCAAAATTATTCTTAAAAGACTTTAAAATGGTGTGGGAGTGTATTTTGTGCTAAAATCTCGACCATCTTAATCCAGAAGTTTCGTTTTACAAGTAAGTTAAATAACTTGTTTGACCTTCAAAACAAAACAAAGACCAGTGCCGTAGAAATCAATATAAAATCAGAAAAAAAATTTTTGGGTATTATATAAATATTTATTTATTTGTTAAAAGTGTTTAAACATAAGTTTAGTTAAAAATGTACAGGGTGTCCCAAGTTTTGGTGTTTTGATACTTTTAACTGAACTACGAGCCTTGATTTTCAACAGATAAGGTAAAAAAGGTATCTTATTAATGGAAAGTAATTTTTTTATGTATACCTTTTTTATTTAACCGTTTTATTTGTGTAAACAGTTTTTTTAGATTTGGATTGAGGCAATTTTTTAGGTTGGGTTAGTCCTTTTTACCTACTCTGAATTTTTAACGTTGTCTAACCTAAAATAAAATACACCAAGCTAAAATCATCCTACTCAAACATCTAATTGTCAATGGGTATCTATTCAGCTTTAAACTAAATTAAATTGCTTGTTTTAATAAGTTAGGTATTTACTTTTAACAAATTAATATTTTGCCGCCGTCACTGGTAAATCGATCGACCATAAAGAATAAACATACGTCTACTGTGTGTCGCACAGCGTTGCCATCGTCTTTCCAAAAAATATTTCTATTCTTTTCCAACTTATTGAAGCATCTAGGGGTCAAATCGAATTGTTTTGATGAATGAATTTTTGCCGCGGTTCCTGGTCTCCTCCGGTTAATACGTTAATGGTGGTATACTATCATATGCCTTCTGCAAATCTACGTAAAGCAGATGCAGCTCTTGTCCGTATGCCATTTTCTTTTCAATAACTTTAGTTATACAAAAGAGATGATCTGAAGTCGATCTACCCGCCCTGAAACAATTTGGTATTTGAAGACAATAAGTTTGTTAGGAAATAAATAGAATCAAAAAAAAAATTTTTTTTAGTGACGTTGAGTTCCACTTGATCACTTACGGAGGCGAAAACCAATGGCCTAGTCACGTGACCTTCAAGGGCAAAATGACATTCAAAGGAAAGGCACCAAATGTCAAATTCACCGAGGAACCCCCGAATGAAGATGACGAGGTTCTTAAACAATTGCGTAAGTACCAGCTTCTTTCTAAAATAAAGGCCCACAAAACTCTATTTTAAAAAATCAAACAAGTTTCGTGGCTAATCGGGTAAAAAAGGAGTTTTTGTTTCTCTCATATTTTTCCATGGGTAGCTTGAAAGCTTAACCTCACGGGGGTCCAAGATCTAATGGACACCTAATAAGTGTTGATTGATAGTTAACTGTTTCGTCCTTATGGGACTCCTCAGAACACTGCTTGGTCAATGTGACACTCTTGCGAAGTTAATTAGACAGTTTTGTCTATAATCCTATGTAAATAGTGAGTAAACTCTCGCAAGAAGCGCCATCTACCGAAATACGAGAGAAACAAGAACAAGCAGCCATTGGCGTAGCTAGGGGGGGCCAGGGGGGCCTGGCCCCCCTGTAGTCCCTCAGGCCCCCCTAAGATATTTTAGGCCTCCCCTACCGACTACTAGTAAAAGAACATGACGCTGAAAATACATACTTTTCTATTATTATTCGGGAAATATTCAAATAAAATAGGTGCATTAAAATTTAAAATCATTCAGATAATGTTTACATTTCAGGAAAAAGCCCTTGTCTTGCGGGATTAGGCTTTTTCTCTTTAAATTATCGGTAACTTTTCTGCACTTATGCAATTTCCCGAAAATATTTTTTAAATTTAAACATAATTATGCATATTGAATATTTCATACATATTGGCGACATCTTGTAAAATATTATAGAAGTGTAAGTTGAATTTCGCATTTAATAAAGACAGCGACCTTTGCCCCTCTGTTTCCGAAATCGGGTTGTAGATGTCGTTAGGTTATAAAAGACCTTTTTAAATTGTTTTTCTAAAATAAATATAATTATCTTTTTAGTTTTTTTGAGGTTAGCGTTTAGTGTCTTATGGAAATTTTCCGATTTTGGTGACAATTTCATAACCATTTTCATATTAAGTTTTCCCACGTCGTTAAATGGAATAAATTCGTCGAGCAATAGCGGGAAATTTTTAATATTAATACTTCTACTCTAAGAGCAGAAATGACCGTTTTAAAGAATTGTATTTTTCGGTTAAATCAAACTGTTGGTCATGATTCTATCAAACAACATATAGCAGAAAACACCTATCCAAACCTCTACCAACTTTTTAAAGTTGCGAGTATTCTTCCAATTTCAAGTGCAACTTGCGAGAGGTCTTTCTCTGCCATGAGGAGAGTTTTTAATTGGCTTAGAACAACTATGACTCAAGAGAGACACTCAGGTTTGTCATTGTTATTCATAGAAAAAGATGTTGAGGTCGACTTAGACAGTGTGGTAGACGCTTTCAGTCAGCGACGTAGAAAACTTTCTTTGTAGAATTGCTGAATCACATACTTCCTGTGTATACATATAAATAAGTTGGTAAATGTATTATTAAATTTGTTATATTAAAATATTAGAACATTTAATGCGCGTATTTTTTTTTATTCATCGCACACTTTGCACGACTCTTTAAAACCTATGTTTGCTTTTTGTTCAAGATAGACCGGGGCCACGGCCCCTCCTGAAAAGCAAAGCTAGCTACGCCAATGCAAGCAGCTCTTCTGCCTTTCAGGCCAGATCTACGCTTATTGCGTTTTTACCCGCTATCAGACACGTGAGCGTCATACAACCGAATTTTTAAGCCTATAGTACTATAGTATTATTTGACACGAAACTTGTTTGATTTTTTAAATTCACGGCTACGAAATTACACGTTTGTTAGTATATTTGACTCTATTTTAACTTTCTTATTCCCCCCGAATTTTTTTTATTGCTACAGCCCTGATAAATACCTATTTATTTTCTTTCTTTCAGCTGCTAACTCAAAGGCAAGAATGGTCGGCGAAGCGTTAAAAACCATAGTGTCCGACGTTACCTTGGTTACCGGACACAACCTAAGAGCTCACACCTACCAAGAAGGTTTGAAGTACCCCTT
The DNA here is from genome assembly GCA_963576565.1 of Aspidapion aeneum. NCBI lineage: Eukaryota > Metazoa > Arthropoda > Insecta > Coleoptera > Brentidae > Aspidapion > Aspidapion aeneum. The sequence continues at coordinate 70,801,472 of OY755046.1, forward strand.
CAGATCTGACGCTCTGAAGTCGATCCTTGTTTTTGCCAGCAAACAATGTGAAGTCGGCAGATTATACCCGGTAAGTTTGAAGAAAATACTTTAGAAGAAAAATAAATAATATTCAAACAAGTTTCATGGCTAATCGGGCAAAAAGGAGTTTTTTGTTTCCCTTATATTTTTCCGTGGGTAGCTTGAAAGCTTAACCTCACGGGGGTCCAAGATCTAATGGACACCTAATAAGTGTTGACAGTTAACCGTTTCGTCCTTATGGGACTCCTCAGAACACTGCTGGTCAATGTGACAAATCTTGCGAAGTTAATCAGACGATTTTGTCTCTAATTAAATGTAATTAGTGAGCGAACTATAGCAAGAGGCGCCATCTACCGAGATACGAGAGAAACAAAAAACCAAAAGCAGGGAAAAACACTGCTATACAATATCGATCAATGAAAAGATCGAATGCAAATAAAAGAAAACAACTATAGTCCGTGACCTACGACAGCTCTTTGTCTTTTCAGGCCGGATCAACGCATTTTGCATTTTTACCCGTCATCAAGACAGTGAGCGTCAATCAACGGAATTTTTAAGCCAAATAATACTAACAAACGTGAAATTTCGTACCCGTGAATTTAAAAATCAAACAAGTTTCATGGCTAATCGGGCAAAAAGGAGTTTTTTGTTTCCCTTATATTTTTCCGTGGGTAGCTTGAAAGCTTAACCTCACGGTGGTCCAAGATCTAATGGACACCTAATAAGTGTTGACAGTTAACCGTTTCGTCCTTATGGGGCTCCTCAGAACACTGCTGGTCAAGTGACAAATCTTGCGAAGTTAATCAGACGGTTTTGTCTCTAATTAAATGTAATTAGTGAGCGAACTATAGCAAGAGGCGCCATCTACCGAGATACGAGAGAAACAAAAAACCAAAAGCAGGGAAAAACACTGCTATACAATATCGATCAATGAAAAGATCGAATGCAAATAAAAGAAAACAACTATAGTCCGTGACCTACGACAGCTCTTTGTCTTTTCAGGCCGGATCAACGCATTTTGCATTTTTACCCGTCATCAAGACAGTGAGCGTCAATCAACGGAATTTTTAAGCCAAATAATACTAACAAACGTGAAATTTCGTACCCGTGAATTTAAAAATCAAACAAGTTTCATGGCTAATCGGGCAAAAAGGAGTTTTTTGTTTCCCTTATATTTTTCAAAACTCCTTTTTGCCCGACTAGCCATGAAACTTGTTTGATTTTTAAATTCACGGGTACGAAATTTCACGTTGGTTAGTATAAATAATATTTTCAACTGTTAAAAAATTATGTGTGCTTAAGACCACACGGCAGAAGTGTAAACGTCAACAAGGCGAAATTAATAATACTGGCCTTCATCTGCATCATTTTAATATCTCTCAGTTGGGGATATCTTTAGGGCGAATACTCGCGCCCGTTAATTATTAAAATGCCGTTAATTACTTACACAATATGAACGCTGCTTTACTAAAAAGGAAGAGAGGGATCCAACATGGCTGCACAAGACGCTAGCCCTACCAAGTCCACTTCCAATCCCTGACTTCGCATGCGTAGATCTACCAATATTATTTACCTCATGTATTAGAATAGATGTACAGGGTGATTTCCACTTGAATGATTCTAACCACATGAAAATAGAAAGTTTCAAAAACCTAACCTAACGAAACCTAATCAGATCTAACCGAACCGAACCAAAGCAAACTAAACCAATATATTTTTTTTTTTTAACTTTCCTGACTTCCTACCCGGGATCCTAGAGGATATGAATCCGAACCGGACCGTACCGAACCGAACCTATCCAAACCTAACCCTACCCAACTAAACCTAATTAGCAGTACGTGTTGTAGTTTAGTTTGGTTAGGTTAGGTTTGGTTCAGTTTAGTTAGGTTCGGTTTGGTTCAGTTCGGATTCACATCCTCTAGGATCCCGGGCAGGAAGTCAGGAAAGTTTTTTTTTGAAAAAAATTATTGGTTCAGTTTCCTTTGGTTCGGTTCGGTTAGATTTGATTAGGTTTTGTTAGGTTAGGTTTTTGAAACTTTCTATTTTCATGTGATTAGAATCATTCAAGTGAAAATCACCCTGTATTCATCTATTCTAATACATGAGGTAAATAATATTGGTAGATCTGCGCATGCGAAGTCAGGGATTGAAAGTGGACTTGGTAGCGCTAGCGTCTTGTACATGGCTGCTAGCATCAGTTGTCATAATTTGAATTTTCGCGGGTTATTACAATCATCATATGGATGATTCTACCAAAAGTGGGCTATATGGATATCATTTTTGGTCATTGCCTTTAAATAACAGTACAGCACAGTAAATAATTTTGTTTTGTTAAATTTATGTCACTAATTAGGTGTAAGCTAAGAAACATTTATTTTCCCGAATTTTAGGAATTATTGCATAAAAATTCCAGAGGGATGAGTACCAGAGGAATGAGTTTTTTAATGGTTTTCCAATTTAAATCAAAATCTATTTAGACTACTTAACTTAAGTTTTACATAAACAAAGTTCCTATACTTATAATTTTAAAACAATCAACAAAAAAATTATACTATTGATATCAGTCGAATATTTACTTACCAGAGGAATGATAATTGAAGCGTTCCTTTTTGATTTCTCCGAACAAAACTAATTTTCCGCCGAAAATAAATAGATCTATAACTTACCAAACTAAAGTTGACATTATCTGTCACAACTTGTCACCCTCACAAGTAAATTAGCTATCCAGGGCTGTCTCTTTCTCTAGAAATTAACCGGTGGTATTCACAAATATTGTGTTATTAAAAATGGAGCACGTTTAAAATTGTAAAATTTTCCGAGAAGATGTAAATTCGGATTTTCAAAAATATGACTGCAAACTTAAGTTTTATCAATTTTTTGATAAATAGTTAAGACTTGGTTAAATATTATTTATTGGAATATTTTTTTCAATCTAAGTTTTTAATATTTGGTTTGGGACTACACCAGAGGAATGAGGTATTTTCTTTGTAATAAAAAAAATTATAAAATTTCAATTTTTTTAGTAAGAAATTTTTACACAATAACCTTGCTCTTTTATTAAAGTCGCGCTTAAATCCTGTTCGATCTCCTGGCGGCGGCTCACGAAGTCAAGTTGCTAAAAGTCACCATACACTCTCCAGTACATTTAATTACGGATTCGCAGTATTGATTATTATTCATACAGTCCAAATGATGTCAAATGTTCAAATCAAATCTAAGAGATGGCGCTACAGCAATTAAAATCAAGGGGTTTTAAGGATTTTATGCATCGCCGTCTTTGGCCTACTCAGCCGGTAAGAGTAACGTCATTAGATCGCGAAAAGAAAACCATTTTCTTGAATTGCTAACTTGACAACAGCACTAAACTATTTATCTCTCTTAGTGCCATTTATTTAAATAGCGATCTTACTTCAATTCACATATTTTTCAATGGCCAACCGATTGTTGACTCTCTCTGTATGGAGAATGACGAAACAATCAGACATGTATTGTGCGACTGTCTGGTTATTGCACGTTTACGTCAAAACACTTTCGGTAAACCTCAGATCGATTCAGAAGATCTGAACAGTGTCTCACACAAACTGATAGCTAACCTTTTTGAAGGATTAGTCATACAGTGTTGAGAAACCACTCAAAACTGAGCCGCAATCGACTGGTGGTCGCAGTGGAAGGGCTGCAAGGCCCACTTTCATATGAATTAGCAATTATCATCATCAACTAACGGAAAAAAGTTCATATAACATATATGTTTTCAAGATGTAGATTTTAAAAATTCGAGGGATTTAAAAAAAAATCCAAATGATTATTTGGCTCATAATAAAATGATTTTTTTGATAAGTTGAGGAGATATAGGTCTTTAACATAAACTCCAAAAACTGATTTTTTATTTTCGCTTACCTAAACTTTTTTTAAATTATCAGTGATATATTATTGTCATATTTTCCTAGAGCCTTCTTTCTAATAAAAGAAAATATCAACAAAAAAATTGCTCTAAATATTGCGTTTATGCATTTAAAGAAGTTTAATAAAAAAACACAAATTGTCGTGGAAAAATTTAACTCATAATTTTTTTAAAATCATTTTTACCATAATTATTGTTCTTCTTTTCATAAACCGCTTTACCCAATTTCATATATCAGTTATTTAAAAAAGTTTAAAAAGTCATCAACTTTGATGCTCTGTATCTCGACAAAAAAGTTTTATATGAACTTTTTTTATGATTTTGACCTGGCCTATCACCTATTAACAGAATACATAAAATATGGTATTTTTTTTCTTGCAGCTTCAAAAACTGGTAGCCCTCTTCTACAAAGACGACATTTTCACTCTGAACCTCTTCACTCCCTTCACCAACCTTCAAGTGAAGGACGCCAAAAAATCGAAGGAGATCTATGGCTTCAACACTGAAACTATTTTCACACGTGACCCCAAGAACAACGCCGAATTACACAAAGAAATAACTTATTCTGATGATTACTGTGTTGATTTTGTGGTACATGTAAGTATTTTTCTTCTTTTTTTGCCTTTTTTTCCTTCGTTTTTTTCTTCTTGTTTTTCATATTATTTGTCCTCGTTTTGTTCTTCCTTTTTTTTTCTTTTCTTTTTATTATTCCTTCTATTTTTTCTTATTCCTTTTTTTCTTCTTATTTGTCTTTTTTTTCTTAATATTTGTATTTTTTTTTGTTATTTTTATTCCTTGTTCTTGTTTATTCTTCTTCATTGTGAATGTTGTAAAAATTTTGTATAAAAAACACAAAGCCAAAGACTGATATTTTTGCACAAAACATTGTTATTCTTATATAAAGTTTTTCGAAAAATATTGTTGAATATTTTCCTCAAACATTGTTGCAACAAACAACAATAGATTCAACAGTAACACTGTTTTCATCCGTGACCCCAAGAACAACGCTGAATTGCACAAAGAAATAACTTATTCTGATGATTACTGTGTTGATTTTGTGGTACATGTAAGTATTTTTCTTCCTTTTCTGCCTTTTTTTCCTTCGTTTTTTTCTTCTTGTTTTTCATATTATTTGTCCTCGTTTTGTTTTTCCTTTTTTTTTCTTTTCTTTTTATTATTCCTTCTATTTTTTCTTATTCCTTTTTTTCTTCTTATTTGTCTTTTTTTTCTTAATATTTGTATTTTTTTTGTTATTTTTATTCCTTGTTCTTGTTTATTCTTCTTCATTGTGAATGTTGTAAAAATTTTGTATAAAAAACACAAAGCCAAAGACTGATATTTTTGCACAAAACATTGTTATTCTTATATAAAGTTTTTCGAAAAATATTGTTGAATATTTTCCTCAAACATTGTTGCAACAAACAACAATAGATTCAACAGTAACACTGTTTTCATCCGTGACCCCAAGAACAACGCTGAATTGCACAAAGAAATAACTTATTCTGATGATTACTGTGTTGATTTTGTGGTACATGTAAGTATTTTTCTTCCTTTTTTGCCTTTTTTTCCTTCGTTTTTTTCTTCTTGTTTTTCATATTATTTGTCCTCGTTTTGTTTTTCCTTTTTTTTTCTTTTCTTTTTATTATTCCTTCTATTTTTTTCTTATTCCTTTTTTCTTCTTATTTGTCTTTTTTTTCTTAATATTTGTCTTTTTTTTTGTTATTTTTATTCCTTGTTCTTGTTTATTCTTCTTCATTGTGAATGTTGTAAAAATTTTGTATAAAAAACACAAAGCCAAAGACTGATTTTTGCACAAAACATTGTTATTCTTATATAAATTTTTTCGAAAAATATTGTTGAATATTTTCCTCAAACATTGCAACAAACAACAATAGATTCAACAGTAACACTGTTTTCATCCGTGACCCCAAGAACAACGCTGAATTGCACAAAGAAATAACTTATTCTGATGATTACTGTGTTGATTTTGTGGTACATGTAAGTATTTTTCTTCCTTTTCTGCCTTTTTTTCCTTCGTTTTTTTCTTCTTGTTTTTCATATTATTTGTCCTCGTTTTGTTTTTCCTTTTTTTTTTCTTTTCTTTTTATTATTCCTTCTATTTTTTCTTATTCCTTTTTTTCTTCTTATTTGTCTTTTTTTTCTTAATATTTGTCTTTTTTTTTGTTATTTTTATTCCTTGTTCTTGTTTATTCTTCTTCATTGTAAATGTTGTAAATTGCACAAAGAAATAAGCTATGATGATTACTGTGTTGATTTTGTGGTACATCTAAGTAATTCTTCTTCCTTGTTTTTATTTTTTTCCCTTCTTTTTTCTTCTTTTTTTCATTTGTCTTGTTTTTCTTATTATTTGTCCTTTTTTTGTTCTTTCTTTTTTATTTTTACTATTTCTTTTTCTTTCCCTTTTTTCTTCTCATTTGTCTTTTTTTTCTTATTATTTGTCCTTTTTTCATTATTTTTATTCTTTGTTCTTGTTTATTCTTCTTCATTGTGAATGTTGTAAAAATTTTGTATAAAAAACACAAAGCCAAAGACTGATATTTTTGCACAAAACATTGTTATTCTTATATAAATTTTTTCGAAAAATATTGTTGAATATTTTCCTCAAACATTGTTGCAACAAACAACAATAGATTCAACAGTAACACTGTTTTCATCCGTGACCCCAAGAACAACGTTGAATTGCACAAAGAAATAACTTATTCTGATGATTACTGTGTTGATTTTGTGGTACATGTAAGTATTTCTCTCCCTTTTTTGCCTCTCTTTTTTTCTTCTTGTTTTTCTTATTATTTGTCCTCGTTTGGTTTTTCCTTCTTTTTTTCTTTTTTTTATTATTCCTTCTATTTTTTCTTATTCCTTTTTTTCTTTTTATTTGTCTTTTTTTTCTTAATATTTGTCCTTTTTTTGTTATTTTTATTCCCTGTTCTTGTTTATTCTTCTTCATTATGAATGTTGTAAAAATTTTGTATAAAAACACAAAGCCAAAGACTGATATTTTTGCACAAAACATTGTTATTCTTATATAAATTTTTTCGAAAAATATTGTTGAATATTTTCCTCAAACATTGTTGCAACAAACAACAATAGATTCAATAGTAACATTGTTTTCATCTCTGACACCAAGAACAACGCTGAATTGCACAAAGAAATAAGCTATGATGATTACTGTATTGATTTTGTGGTACATCTAAGTAATTCTTCTTCTTCCTTGTTTTTATTTTTTTCCTTCTTTTTCTTCTTCCTCTTTTTCCATTTGTCTTGTTTTTCGTATTATTTGTCCTATTTTTGTTCTTTCTTTTTTTCTTTTTACTGTTCCTTCTATTTCTTCTTGTTTCTCTTTTTTCTTCTCATTTGTCTTTTTGTTCTTATTATTTGTCCTTTTTTCATTATTTTTATTCTTTGATCTTGTTTATTCTTCTTCATTGCGAATGTTCTAAAAATTTTGTATATAAAAAACAAAGCCAAAAACTGATTTTTTTGAACAAAACATTCTAATTTTTTTATAAATTTTTTCGAACATTCTTGCAACTGTGTGATTTTGTGTTACATCTAAGTAATTCTTCTTCCTTGTTTTTATTTTTTCCCTTCTTTTTCTTCTTCCTCTTTTTTAATTTGTCTTGTTTTTCTTATTATTTGTCCTTTTTTTGTTCTTTCTTTTTTTATTTTTACTATTTCTTTTTCTTTCTCTTTTTTCTTCTCATTTGTCTTTTTTTTCTTATTATTTGTCCTTTTTTCATTATTGTTATTCTTTGTTCTTGCACAAATAATTGAACTGTGATGATAAGTGTTCATTTTGTTTTGTATGTAAGTTACTTTTCTTTTTCTTTCGTTTTTTAATTATTTTTCCTTCTGTTCCTTCGGTTTCTTTATCTCCGTTTTCTTCTTATTTGTCTTTTTTTCTTGCTATTTGTCCTCTTTTTCTTATTATTATTTTTTCTTCCTCTTCATTGCGAATGTTGTAAAAATTTTTGAATAAAAAAAAACAGAAAAAAGTATTTGAAAAAAACATTTTGGTCCTTATAAAAATTGTTTTGAAAAACATTGTTAAATATTTTACTATACATATTATAATTTTTTCTTATTTTTCTTTTTATTTGTCTTATTTTTCTTATTCCTATTATTTTGATTATATAGTTTTACTAACGATATCATTGTTTTCCAGAATGACGGTAACGTGTTCTCGAACACCAATTTCTTGGCCAACAAAAACGAACAAAAAACTTTCGTTAAAGTAGCAGCTTCAAGCATAGTGGATAAATTGCTCTCCGCGGAACAAGGCTTGGACTGCGAATGCAAAATGGTCAGCCCTTGGAGTGCTAGGAACGTCTGTAAGACGGTTTTCAGTAAAGAACGATCACCGGTAAGTTGAAGGTTTTATTATCACACCTAATGTTTTCATCATCACACTTAATTATTTTATTATCACACCTAATGCTCTTATTAACACACTTAATGCTTTCATCATCACCTTATTGCTGTTAGTATCACACCTAATGCTCGTATTATTTTAAAATTAATATTATTAATTATAACAAACGTGGAATTTCGTACCCGTGAATTTAAAAATCAAACAAGTTTCGTGGCTAATCGGGCAAAAAGGAGTTTTTTGTTTCCCTTATATTTTTCCGTGGGTAGCCTGAAAGCTTAACCTCACGGGGGTCCAAGATCTAATGGACACCTAATAAGTGTTGACAGTTAACCGTTTCGTCCTTATGGGACTCCTCAGAACACTGCTGGTCAATGTGACAAATCTTGCGAAGTTAATCAGACGGTTTTGTCTCTAATTAAATGTAATTAGTGAGAGAACTATAGCAAGAAGCGCCATCTACCGAGATACGAGAGAAACAAAAAACCAAAAGCAGGCGAAAACACTGCTATACAATACCGATCAATGAAAAGATCGAATGCAAATAAAAGAAAACAACTATAGTCCGTGACCTACGACAGCCCTTTGTCTTTCAGGCCGGATCAACACAGATTGCATTTTTACCCGTCTTCAAGACAGTGAGCGTCAATCAACGGAATTTTTAAGCCAAATAATACTAACAAACGTGGAATTTCGTACCCGTGAATTTAAAAATCAAACAAGTTTCGTGGCTAATCGGGCAAAAAGGAGTTTTTTGTTTCCCTTATATTTTTCCGTGGGTAGCCTGAAATGCAATCTGTGTTTTTCTTCTTAATTGTATTTTTTTTTATTATTTGTCCTTTTTTTGTTATTTTTATTCCTTGTTCTTGATGTCGTTTAATACTGCTACCATTATTATACTGGCCCTTATTAAACTTACAATAAATCTCTATTAACAATCCAGGGTTTAGTAGAACATGCTTAATTTTATTTCTTTATTTTTTTTTTCAGAAAAAAGTGTAAACTCCACCAGCTCCCGAAAGTTGAGTTTTTCTGACTCTCAAGATCACGATTTTGTTATGGGTTAAATTTATCAATTCCTTCCTAAAGACTATTTAACAATTTTTCCTTCTTTTTTTTTATTTTTTTTGTCGTCTTTTTGTTCTTTCTTTTTTTCCTTTTCTGTTTATTATTCCTTCTTTTTCTTCTAATATCTCTTTTTTCTTCTTATTTGTCTTTTTTCTTTCTTATTATTTGTCCTTTTGTTATTTTTATTCCTTGTAAGAACAAGAGATGTCGTTTAATACTGCTTCCATTATTATACTGGCCCTTATTAAACTTCCAATAAATCTCTATTAACAATCCAGGGTTTAGTAGAACATGCTTAATTTTATTTCTTTATTTTTTTGTCAGAAAAAAGTGTAAACTACACCAGCTCCCGAAAGTTGCGTTTTTCTGACTCTCAAGGTCACGATTTTGTTATGGGTTAAATTTATCAATTCCTTCCTAAAGACTATTTAACAATTTTTCCTTCTTTTTTTTTTGTCGTCTTTTTCTTCTTTCTTTTTTTCCTTTTTTTATTATTCCTTCTATTTCTTCTAATATCTCTTTTTTCTTCTTATTTGTCTTTTTTTTTTCTTATTATTTGTCCTTTTGTTATTTTTATTCCTTGTAAGAACAAGAGATGTCGTTTAATACTGCTTCCATTATTATACTGGCCCTTATTAAACTTCCAATAAATCTCTATTAACAATCCAGGGTTTAGTAGAACATGCTTAATTTTATTTCTTTATTTTTTTGTCAGAAAAAAGTGTAAACTCCACCAGCTCCCGAAAGTTGAGTTTTTCTGACTCTCAACATCACGATTTTGTTATGGGTTAAATTTATCAATTTCTTCCTAAAGACTATTTAACAATTTTTCTTTCTTTTTTTCTTCTTCTTTGTCCTCTTTTTGTTCTTCCTTTTTTTCCTTTTCTTTCTATTATTCCTTCTATTTCTTCTTATTCCTCTCTTTTCTTCTTATTTGTCTTTTTTTCTTATTATTTGTCCTTTTTTATTTTTATTCCTTGTTCTTGATGTCATTATACTGCTAGTATTATTATACTGGGCCTTATTAGAATTCCAATAAATCTTTATTAAAAAAGAAATCAGGGTTTAGTAGCAGATGCCTAATTTTATTTATTTATTTTTTTTTAGAAAAAAATGTAAACTTCACCAACTCCCCAAAAGTTGAGTTTTTCCTGACTCTCAACATTACGATTTTATTATGGGTTAAAATAATATAACCTAAATTATTAGGATATATAATATTAAATTTGTGAATTCCTTCCTATTTAACAATTTTTCCTTTTTTTTCTTCTTGTTTTTCTTATTATTTGTCCTCTTTTTGTTCTTCCTTTTTTTCATTTTCTTTTTATTATTCCTTCTATTTCTTCTTATTCCTCTTTTTTCTTCTTAATTGTCTTTTTTTTCTTATTATTTGTCCTTTTTTTATTTTTATTCCTTGTCCTTAATGTTGTTATACTGCTATTATTATACTGGGCCTTATTACAATTCCAGTACATGTTTAGTAACACATTCCTAATTTTATTTATTTTTTTTCAGAAAAAAGTGTAAACCACCAACTCCCAAAAGTTGAGTTTTCCTGACTCTCAACATCACGATTTTGTTATGGGTTAAAATAACCTACTATTTTTTTAAAATAGTTTTTATTTTACACGTTATATAACCTAAATTATTAAGATATATAATATTAAATTTGTGAATTCCTTCCTAAAGACTATTTAACAATTTTTCCTTTTTTTTTCTTCTTTTTTTTCTTATTATTTGTCCTCTTTTTGTTCTTCCTTTTTTTCCTTTTCTTTTTATTATTCCTTCTATTTCTTCTTATTCCTCATTTTTCTTCTTAATTGTCTTTTTTTTCTTATTATTTGTCCTTTTTTTGTTATTTTTAATCCTTGTTCTTGATGTCGTTATACTGCTAGCATTATTATACTGGGCCTTATTACAATTCCAATAAATCTTTATTAAAAAAGAAATCGGGGTTTAGTAGCACATGCCTAATTTTATTTTATTTTTTTTCAGAAAAAAGTGTAAACTCCACCAACTCCCAAAAGTTGAGTTTTCCTGACTCTCAACATCACGATTTTGTTATGGGTTAAAATAACCTACTATTTTTTAAATAGTTTTTATTTTGCACGTTATATAACTAAATTATTAGGAGATATGATATTAAATTTGTGAATTCCTTCCTAAAGACTATTTAACTAATTAAGTAGGTACCTATAATATGTATAATTAACAAATAATTAATTATGTAATTAATTAATTAGTTTAATTATTTAACGAACGCTTTCTTCGCCTGTTAGGCTGTAGGTATATTTAAGGCTATTTCATAGAAGGTATTTTTTTGTATAAATTATTTGTAATTTATTTTTAAGAGTCAAAAACTTGTGTCATATTATTTTGTTAGAGTTGAAAAATAAAAAATAATAAAATATTTTTTAGTTTTTTTAAAATGTTATACCTTTTTATGTTATATTATTATATTATTAAAACGTCATTTAGCGAATTTTATGGTAGGGAATCTCATAAGGCCAATATGGCAAAACTTTGAAAATTCATATTTTATAAACTATACATTTTATCAACAAAAGCACCGAGTTGCAGTTTGGTGGGACCATGGAGATGCGAAAAAACCACACCTTGAGGTGAGATTCCGAAAAACATCATTTAGCGAATTTTAGGGTAGGGAATCTCATAAGGCCAATATGGCAAAACTTTGAAAATTCATATTTTATAAACTATACATTTTATCAACAAAAGCACCGAGTTGCAGTATGGTGGGAGCATAGAGATGCGAAAAAAACCACACCTTGGTAGGTGATATTCCGAAAAACGTCATTTAGCGAATTTTAGGGTAGGGAATCTAATAAGGCCAATATGGCAAAACTTTGAAAATTCATATTTTATAAACTATACATTTTATCAACAAAAGCACCGAGTTGCAGTATGGTGGGACCATAGAGATGCGAAAAAACCACACCTTGAGGTGAGATTCCGAAAAACGTCATTTAGCGAATTTAGGGTAGGGAATCTCATAAGGCCAATATGGCAAAACTTTGAAAATTCATATTTTATAAACTATACATTTTATAAACAAAAGCACCGAGTAGCAGTATGGTGGGACCATAGAGATGCGAAAAAACCACACGTTGAGGTGAGATTCCGAAAAACGTCATTAGCGAATTTTAGGGTAGGGAATCTCATAAGGCCAATATGGCAAAATTTTGAAAATTCATATTTACAAACTATACATTTATCAACAAAAGCACCGAGTTGCAGTATGGTGGAACCATAGAAATGCAAAAAAAACCACACCCTGAGGTGAGATTCCGAAAAACGTCATTAAGCGAATTTTAGGGTAGGGAATCTCATAAGGCCAATATGGCAAAATTTTGAAAATTCATATTTTATAAACTATACATTTAATCAACAAAAGCACCAAGTTGCAGTATGGTGGGACCATAGAGATGCGAAAAAACCACACGTTGAGGTGAGATTCCGAAAAACGTCATTTAGCGAATTTTAGGGTAGGGAATCTCATAAGGCCAATATGGCAAAACTTTGAAAATTCATATTTTATAAACTATACATTTTATCAACAAAAGCATCAAGTTGCAGTATAATGGGACCCTAGAGATGCGAAAAAACCACACCTTGAGGTGAGATTCCGAAAAACGTCATTTAGGGAATGTTAGGGTAGGGAATCTCATAAGGCCAATATGGCAAAACTTTGAAAATTCATATTTTATAAACTATACATTTTATCAACAAAAGCATCAAGTTGCAGTATAATGGGACCCTAGAGATGCGAAAAAACCACACCTTGAGGTGAGATTCCGAAAAACGTCATTTAGGAATTTTAAAAATGAAAAATTTATGAAGCTGACGAATGATTGTAGAAGAACAATCAAAACGTCGCATTAGTGCTGTTTGTCAAAAAGATAAGATTTTGAAATTTTTTTAGGCGAATATATTTTTTTTATAATAAACTATTTTTCTAGTTAAAACACAATAATAGTGGTGAAATATCCAGATAAAGTTTTGTTTGAAAAATGAATCCGCCACAAACATAAAGATTTTGTTTACATTACGTCGGCAATATATCTGTGACACTTTTCTTTGTCTCCCGGACTGGCAGATATGTCTAAAAAAACAATTGAGTGTTTAGCGCGAGTCAGAATTATAACGAAAAAAAAACTCTCGAGCCCTCTGCTAAGAGAGTTTAACGTAACATACAAAAAATAAATGTTTGGAGGCCTATTCTTCAAAATGTTGATCAATTCGGGGGCCGATTTGCCGCGGGGACAATTTGCCGCCGGCCGATTCGCCGCGGCGACAATTCGCCGCGGGATTTTTTGTTTTATGATATCATTTTTTATTTAGCTTGACTTCATATAATATATTTTTTATTTGTCTGATCATAACTTTTTTCAAACTTTTCAACTAGGTATTTGGTGGTTAGTATTCAATTAAAATTTTTATTTTTTTTTGAAAAATAAATAAAATGTCGGGTCCAAAATGATGGATTTTAGGTTGCTGATTATTAGTTTTAACTTAAACTAAAAAAAATCAAAATGGCTGATCAAAAATGGCGGACTTTTCATTTATGAACCAATATGCATCAAATTCAAAACTTTAAGGTGTTTTAGGTAGGTAGTATGACTTCTAACTTAAACTTTTAAAAAAATCAAAATGGCGGATGCAAAATGGCGGACTTTCCCATTTATGAACCAATATGCTTCAAATTCGGAATTTTGGGGTCTTTCAGGTCGCTGATTATGATTTCTAACTTAAACTTAAAAAAAACAAAATGGACTTTTCAAAATGGCGGACTTTCCCATTATAAACCGATTTGCATTAAACTCGGAACTTGGCGATCTTTAAACTAAAAAAAAATCAAAATGGCGGATCCAAAAAGTCGGTTTTTCCAATGTATGAACCAATATGCATCAAATTCAGAACTATGCGATCTCTTAGGTCGCTGATGAAAAATATTTCACTTAAATTTAAAAAAAAAACAAAATGGCGGATCTATCAAGCAGCGACCTAAAACACCCTAAAGTTCCGAATTTCATGCATATTGGTTCATAAATGGGAAAGTCCGCCATTTTGATCCGCCATTTTGATTTTTTTAGTTTGAAGTTAAAAATAATAATCAGGCGACCTGAAAGATCGCAAACTTCCGAGTTTGATGCATATTAGTTCATAAATGGGAAAATCCACCATTTTGGATCCGCCATTTTATTTATTAAAAAAAAAATTTTTTTTATTGAATACTAACCACCAAATACCTAGTTGGAAAAGTTTGAAAAAAGTTATGATCAGAGAAATAAAAAATAAATTATATGAAGTCAAGCTAAATAATTAAATGATAATATCATAAAAAAAAAAGTTCGCGGCAAATTGTCCCCGCGGCGAATCGGCCGGCGGCGAATTGTCCCCGCGGCGAATCGGCCGCGGCGAATCGGCCGCGGCAAATCGCCGCGGCGAATTGTCCCATAGAGACAGGTATTGTTTTCAAGGAAATTTTTCTCTCTATCTAATCTATTGTTGTGCGGACTAGGAAGGTCAACATTTAGCAAATTACAAAAATTTATTTTTTTGTGCTGAAGGAAATTCGCAGGTGGGAATCACTGTACATTTTTCTGGGAATTACCATTAAACTTTCTGGGAATCACCATTACGCTTCCTGGGAATCTCGTGAAAATCTCTGCAAATCACCAGAAAATCACTTAGAAACACTCGGAAATCAATACACAGAAAAAAAGAAGTTCTTCAGTTAAGAAAAGTAGTTTTCTTGAAAAAATTATCTTGACCCAAAAGCAAAAGTCTCCGAACAAAATGTTTTCTTTTCATCTAAGCAAACCGCTTGTTTTGGGAAAAAAAATAATTGTCTTGGTAAATTGTTTTGGTTTAAAACAAACTGCCTTTCGCGAAGAAAAAGTGGTTTTGAATCAAGTTATAAAATGTCTTACTAATATCTTCTTAACACAAATAAAGCTTTACTTTGCCTAAAGACTTTTAATTTTTTAACTCAAAATATCCGGCATCTCAAAACGCAAATGGTGATTTATTCCATAATACTAGAAAACACAAAACAAGAAGGTTGCCGCTTCCATTCAAAACAAATCAATTTTCTTGGATAAAGGCAACTTTTATTTTCAACGAAAACCAGCAGTTCAAGAAAATAGATTTTTTTGTTAAGAAAATATCGTCTTCGTGCATAGGAAAGCAGATTTTTTCTTGGATCAAAGCAATTTGCATTGACTGAAGACATTTTTTTTTTCTGTGTAGGAATCATTACGAAGAAATGAAAAGCAATATACGGTTTTTGTAGTAATGAATTTCCCCTCGCTTAGCATCACGGTGTGAATTTGTAGCAATGTTTAGAAAAATTCTGTAGATAAACCTTCAAAATTCATAAATGACGCAAAGAATCACGGTGTGAATTTTTTACCAATGTTTAGGAAAACTCTGCAGATAAACCTTAAAAATTAATATTTTATATATAAATATATATATATATATATATATATATATATATATATATATATATATATATATTAACCACACAGTGTTTTAAAATTTAAAAAACGTTATTTAGCGATTTTTGAGGTATAAAGCATAAAAATAAAATAAAAATAAATAAAAAATTAAATACTATGTGCACAATTTTTCTACTTCTCCCCTGACATGACTTTATTTTTGTTTTATTTCTTGTCCATTTATTCCTTTTTCTATCTGTTAACTTTACATGTTGTTTTCTCATTGATCTTTGGGCTTTTGTTACCTTATCCATGTTTGATGTCCAGGTCTGGGATCTGAGGTACTGACAATATTTTTTAGTTTTTAATATGTACCTTAATTTACCAAATGCTGCCCGGGCCAATCTTACTCGTATCTATTTTAGTTTTAGTGTAGTTCATACTCAAGCCTATATTTTTAGCTGCTGTATCCAGTTCTTCCAGCATTTTTATCAGTTCTTCTTTCTTATCTGTTATTGAGACGATATCGTCAGCATATCTTAGGTGGTTCAAGTATTGTCCGCTTACTTTGATGCCTATTTCTTCCCAATCTAAGTTTTTAAAAACATCTTCTAGGGCCTGTTAAATAATTTAAGGGATATTGTGTCTCACACCTCTTCTTATGCGAATTGGCTTGGTTTCTTCGTGCATTTTGATTGATGTTGTTGCTTCGCTATAAATATTGTCTATTAAGTCTGTATATCTGTGATCTATTCGGCTAATAATTACAGATGCTTTTACTGCCCAGTGCTCAATGCTATCGAACGCTTTTTCTAAGTCGACAAACGCAACATATAGTGGAATATTGTATTCGTTGGCTCGTTCTATTAGGATTTTCATGGTTAATAGGTGTTCAACTGTACTTAAACCTTTTCTGAAGCCTGCTTGTTCTTTTAATTGATATCAGTCAAATTTTGTTGTTGATAATGATGATTCATATGTGAGTGGGCCTTGCAGCCCTTCCACTGCAACCACCAGTGGGTCTATTATGGCTCACTTTTGAGTGGTTTCTCACCACTGTATGCCTAATCCTCCAAAAAGGCCGGCTATCAATTTGGGTGAGACACTGTTCAGATCTTCTGAGTCGATCGGAGGTTTACCGAAAGTATTCTGACGTAAACGTGCAATAGCCGGACATTCGCACAGTACATGTCTGACTGTTTCGTCATCCTCCATACAGAGTCTACATTCTGTCTCTTCTGTTAGTCCCATTCTGTGCATGGGTACTCTCAGTCGACAGTGACCCGTAAAAAGACCAGTCACTATACGTATCTCCTGTCTGGTGCAATAATGTCCCTGGCTCTGTTTCTACAAGGTCCTTTAATGAACTCTTTAGAGTGAGCCCGTTCTGGCATATTTATCCAGTATTGTTGGAAGCTATTCTCCATCCATTTTAATATGGTTGATTGAGCAGCATTGTATGATATCCCCAGGGCTGGCTCGGGGCCGAAAAATTCGGCAGATGCCGCTTCCCTCGCTGCTAGGTCTGCGGCCTCATTTCCCTTGTGCCCAGAATGCCCTGGTATCCATACTAATGATATATTGTTAGCGCTACCAAGCGCATTCAGCGAATCTTTACAGCTCCTCACGGTTCTCGATAAAACCGTATAGGAATCAAGCGCTCTTAAGGCTGCTTGACTGTCGGAGAAGATTTTTATTGTCCTGTTAGTCCATCTGTTAATATTTTTGTGAAAAACTTGTAAATTACATTAAGGAGTATCATAGGTCGATAGTTATACAATATTCAAATTTAAGAATAGCCTCCCATTTTTCTTCGGGACCCTTTTCTGACATATTAAGAAGTACAGAGTTTATATTTTTTTATTTTTAATTCCACAAAAGCACACGTGGCCTAAAAGCAATATGTTTTGTAATTATGACATACTATATAGGCACTATAATTGAGCCAGGGGAGCAAGTGTTCTCTAAAAATAAACGATATGAAAAATACAGGGTGTCCCATAACTTAGGGGCCATAGTGCAGCAGGTGATAGAGGAGGTTATTTCCTAGAAAAAAGTTTAAATAACATGGGGTCAACACACATCTGTTTTTAAGACATAGGATTTTTAATGTTAGAGGAGTGGGGAAAAAGGGTTTTACAAAAAAACAAAATCTATCACAGCCAGCTGAATACACAGCTAATTGTAATTCAAAAATGTAGTATTCATTTTTTTGATAAAATTACAAGTTGTCAATTTGAAAAAAAAAATTATTATGTCTCGCGTAGAGACCTTTTTTTATTAATAAAAAATATTAAAAAAACATTGCGTTTCATAAAAATGTATACCAAAAAAATAGTTTTTTCTAAGAAAAACTGACCGACTCATTTTTTTTTAAATAATTTTTATTTCAATTTATTGCTCTTGTTCTAATACATGACTTCGCCCAATTTTATATTTTTACTGCGCTTTTTTAAAAAGTTATCAAAAAAGTTTAAAAAATCGCCAACTTTGATGCTCTGTATCTCGTCAAAGAAAGTTTTCTTTCTCTCTCTCTATCACCTGTTGGCCTATGGCCTTTAAGTTATGGGACACCCTGTATAAACAACTCTGCCAAATATTAGACACCTAAGCTTACTAATTATTAAACTAAAAAAATAAAACCAAACGGCTGAAATCAAGAGACTAGTAAGATTGGCTTGGGCAGCATTAAAACATAAAAATATTTCCCAGTACCTCAACACAAAAGTGTATAACGAATGTATCCTTCCTGTTCTCACATGTTGATCCCAGACCTGGATACTTACAAAATCAAACATGGAGAAAGTAATAAAAGCCCAAAGATCAATGGAAATACAAATGTCAATATGCGGTTTTTGCAGGGTTACCAGACGTCCGGATTAATCCGGACATGTCCGGATTTTTACTACGTCCGGGTGGGTCCGGGCGGATTTTTGATAAACGTCCGGATTTTAAAGTAGCCGCCTTTATAAACATCAAATAATGCAAAATAAACTAGTTTCAAAAAATGTAATTAAACAATAATCGTCGATAAATTTACCAGTGTGAATTCACCTTTAAACATAACGTTTTACCTTACATCTTGCCTGTTCAGTCAAAACGCATCAAGTAAAACTTTGTGTGTAGACGGAAAAACGGACGTTTTACTTGAACTGATTTAAGACGGAAGACCGCCTAGAGAACTGACCGGATCACGCATTGTTTTCCAGTAAAACCATCGTTTTGTATCAAAAACTGATCTAAAAACGTACGGTAAAACTATCAAGTGTCTACGCTAGTCTTTCAACCGTCATACTTGACCCTTTTGACTGACAGGCAAGAC
Organism: Aspidapion aeneum; assembly: GCA_963576565.1. NCBI lineage: Eukaryota > Metazoa > Arthropoda > Insecta > Coleoptera > Brentidae > Aspidapion > Aspidapion aeneum. The sequence goes on from OY755046.1 coordinate 70,820,632, forward strand.
GTAAGGTAAAACGTTATGTTAAGACCCCGCTTAAAGTAGTATTATTAATTTCGCCTTGTTGAATTACACTTCTGCCGTGTGGTCTTACGCACACACAATTTTTTTGATGAAGTTTGTTATCTAAAAAAGTACATATCAGACAATTTTACTTCTGATGACCACAATCTGCCTACCCACGAAAAATGGGCAAAATATTTTAATGCAAGTATTTCTACCCAGTGGACCAAAGAAAGAAATAGGCTGCTTTTATCTTCTGTAAAAGGAATACTCATGACTTCATACAATTTAAGAAATATGATGCCTAAAAATTCAACGCTATTGAATAAAATACAAAGCAGTGAAAAGTACCTATAAAATAAAATAGTAGGTATATTATGTTATTTATTAGTTATTGTTTCAATAAAAAAAAAGTTGATTTTTTGTGTGTGGCATCGACAAAATTTTGACGTCCGGATTTTGTCCGGATTTTCTTGACGGCTGGTCCTGGTTAGAGACGTTTTCATCTGGTAACCCTAGGTTTTTGGAATATAGTAGAACAGGTTTTTCTCAATAATTTGTGAAAATTCAGCCTAATACTTATTAGTTAAAAAATAGAATAGCGTACGGTGCACTATAAGGGGCAATCGCTCATTGCACTTGAGAAATTTGGTTAGGCTGAGAAAGATTACAAAAAAAGAAAAAAATAATAAATTAAAAAGTTTTCAAGCCATTAAATGACTTTACATATTTTTGTCATATTTTTCGGTTTCTAAATTTCTATTGGTCCACTACACGTGGCTCTAAATTTTTCCAACGTGTCGGGTTCTTTTTTTTTTTCTTAAATTTTTTAATTGTGTTTTTGGATATCTGGATGGCATTTTATTATTTTTGAGCGTTTTTTGATGACATCTAGCACCCGGGTAACGCGATACCACGAAGCTGCACTTGTCTTCATTTTAGTAAAAAAAATAAAGTGGGCCAGAAGGCACCAATAATAAACCTCCCATACCATGTTAAAAAAATTAAATATATATTTTTTTTACTACATTCAATGGATTCAATAATAATAATAATCAACGCTATCTTAACTTTACTAAATGTTTTCTATACAGGAGGTTTCCTAAACATTGGTCAAAAATTCGGGGTGTGATTCCTGGAGTATCTTCCTGAAAAAAAGTTCCTAGAAACATTTGTCGAAAAATGGTTCCTGAGGGAGCTGCACCCTGAAGACTGTTTTTCCTCTATATTTCCGAAACCGTCCATGCAAAAATCATGAAAATTGGTACAACGTATAAATCTTTAAAGCTGCATCAGAATTTCAGCTCAGAATTGTAAAATTTTAATCAGGGGCGTATCATACCAGGGGGGTTAAGGGTAAAAAGAATCCCACTTTTTCTATGGTAGTTTTTTCCCATTGAAATTTTAGAATATGATACCCACGTAAGAAAGGTGCTCTTAGTTCATATCGATGGGGCGAGTAGTTTTCCAGGAAATCACAATTTTTGACATTGATGCATCAACACCCTCAAGATGAGTTTTCCTCAATAGTTTCAAAACCCCTCATAAAAACATCATGAAATTTGGTACACGGCATAAAATTTTGATGGCAAATTGGATTATGACCTCAAAATTGTAAAATTTCTCTGTGAGAAAAAAACAGTCTTCAGAGTGCCCTTTTTAAAGGGGACACAAATGTTGCTAGGAACTTTTTCTGCATGAAAATACTCCAGTAATCACAACGAATTTTTTACCAATGTTTAGGAAACATCCTGTATGTATAGCATATATACATAGATTAATATAGTCATGATTATTGGCCCGAAATAATAATAATGTAAAAACTATCAAATTATTTAGGGAAACTAGCCACGTTCCCTTACTCTTGACAGTCCAAAAAGAAGAATTAAATGAGACTCGGCCATTTTGTAAACAGATCTGAATAAAAAATATTCTAAGTACCTAAAAACAAAAGTGTCTAACCAATGTATTCTTCCTGTACTTACCTATGGATCCCAGAGCTGGACACTTATAAGAAGATACATGGATAAGGTAACAAAAACCCAAAGATCAATGGAAAGACAAATGTTACATGTAAAGCTAATAGATAGAAAAGGGAACGAATGGATAAGAAATAAAACAAAAGTAAGGGATGTTAGAGGAGAGGTAACAAAACTAAAATGGAAATTTGCCGTTTATAATATCAGACAAAAAGACGATCGATGGAACAAATGTCTTGTAAGCTGAAGACCTTACGAAAATAATAAAAAATAGGGGAAGACCCCTATGGGATAGGCGGGCGATTTGAAGAAACATTTTTTTTTATTTGTCAAACACACTGTGTTTATTGTATTACAATATAGTCAGTAAGACTAATTAGCAATTTTGTTTTAACTTAATTTACTAGAAAAGTCAGATTTAAACTTAGGGTTCACTCAACAGTTTTCCCCGCTTTGTTTAGTCTGTAACTCACAATTGTGTTGTGTTTATAGCATTATTTTGTTTTATGTATAATTCACTTAGTTTACTAGCTCAAACGGCTTCACTCTTTTTAGTCTTCGAACTAGCATAGTATTGTCTAGAAGCTGAATTGCTTCCACATTCACATGCCGATGGAGTCTATCTTCATGGCTTTTTGCGTACTTTTTTATAGTCTCTGCTACAGTTTCGATTTTTAGATCTCGATGAAGGTCACTATTTCGAACGTACCAAGGTGCATTTACAATGTTTCTTAATACTTTATTTTGAAATCTCTGTACAACTAGAATGTTACTCTCTTTAGCACAACCCCATAGTTGAATACCATATGTCCATACTGGTTTCAGTATTTGTCTATAAAGCAGTAACTTATTATGAATTGTTAAATTGGACTTCCTTCCAATTAGCCAGTTGATTTTTCTATACCTTATCTCAAGTTCTTCTTTTTTTTCTTAACATGTGCTTTCCAGCGCAATTTGGCATCAAGTGTCATACCTAGATATTTTGCCTAATTTGAATATGGTACGGGAATGTTGTTAATTGTAATTTGTATGTGATTTATATTTTTGTTTGTAAAATCAACATGAATTGATTTGGTTTCATTTAATTTTATTCGCCACTTTGTGGTCCAACTGTGAACTTGGGTGACTGCATCCTGAAGTTTTTCTATGCATTTTTCAATAGATTTTTCTACCGTCAATAAACCAGTATCATCGGCAAATGTTGCTAAGTGGCAATTTTCTGGCTTTGGGATATCACAAGTGAATAATAAGTATAGATATGGGCCTAGTACGCTACCCTGGGGCACGCCTGCTTGAATTTCTCTTAAATTTGAGTATGAGTCTTCCTGTTTTACTCTAAAATGTCTATCAGATATGTATGATTCTAAAATATCCGAATATTGTTTTGGCAGAAACCGTTTTAGTTTAAAATTAAGGCCTTCATGCTACACTTTGTCAAATGCTTGTGCTACATCTAGAAAAACTGCAGAACAAACTTTTCCCTCTTCTAGTGCTTTTTCTATTATATTAGTAATTCTGTGTACTTGATCTATCGTGGAATGCTTGTCTCGAAAACCAAATTGATGAGACGGAATAATTTCTTGTCTTTCTATGATGGGTTTTATTCTTTTAAGCAATAATTTTTCATATTCATTTTTTGAAGAAACATGCGGGAACTAGATGGATGAACACGGCGACATACAAAGAAGACTGGAAAATATTGGGGAAGGCTTATGTCCAAAGATGGCTGAAAGAAGGCTAAATAGATACAAGAGCGGAATTGGGGGGGGGGGGAGGTGTAAAGTGGTAATTAACCCCCTCCCCTAGACGAAAATATATGCACTTTTAGTTAGTAAATCAAGGATTTGTCGGATAATTACCCCCCCACAAAAAATTAAATGTACAAATATATTTTCTGTCAGATCTATTACTTACTATATAAAATTGCCGAGTCTTGACTAATTTTTCTCAATTTCTTTTTAATTTATGTTTTGAGTATGGAGGGCTCGAAACTTCTTGGGGCTTTTAATGTGCGACAGTGACAAATTATAGCTTTTCGAAATCCGATACCTTTTTATTGCTTTCGTGCATACGAAGAGAGGTTATTAAAATAATGTTGAACTGAAGGCACCCATAAAAAGGGTTTTTTTAGTCTTAAAGGGCTCCTACACCACATATTTAGCAGTGGCGTACGTAGGGGGGGACTTAAAGGGGCTCAGACCACTAATATTGTTAAAAATATTATTTGTAATAAACGTGGAATTTCGTACCCGTGAATTTAAAAATCAAACAAGTTTCGTGGCTAATCGGGCAAAAAGGAGATTTTTTGTTTCCCTTATATTTTTCCGTGGGTAGCTTGAAAACTTAACCTCACGGGGGTCCAAGATCTAATGGACACCTAATAAGTGTTGACAGTTAACCGTTTCGTCCTTATGGGACTCCTCAGAACACTGATGGTCAATGTGACAAATCTTGCGAAGTTAATCAGACGGTTTTGTCTCTAATTAAATGTAATTAGTGAGCGAACTATAGCAAGAGGCGCCATCTACCGAGATACGAGAGAAACAAAAAACCAAAAGCATGGAAAAACACTGCTATACAATATCGATCAATGAAAAGATCGAATGCAAATAAAAGAAAACAACTATAGTCCGTGACCTACGACAGCTCTTTGTCTTTCAGGCCGGATCAACACGGATTGCATTTTTACCCGTCTTCAAGACAGTGAGCGTCAGCAACGGAATTTTTAAGCCAAATAATACTAACAAACGTGGAATTTCGTACCCGTGAATTTAAAAATCAAACAAGTTTCGTGGCTTTTTTAATTAGCAGTGTTTTTCCCTGCTTTTGGTTTTTTGTTTCTCTCGTCTCTCGGTAGATGGCGCCTCTTGCTATAGTTCGCTCACTAGTCACATAGTTTACTCAATTACATTTAATTAGAGACAGAACCGTCTGATTAACTTCGCAAGATTTGTCACATTGACCATCAGTGTTCTGAGGAGTCCCATAAGGACGAAACGGTTAACTGTCAACACTTATTAGGTGTCCATTAGATCTTGGACCCCCGTGAGGTTAAGCTTTCAAGCTACCCACGGAAAAATATAAGGGAAACAAAAAATCTCCTTTTTGCCTGATTAGCCACGAAACTTGTTTGATTATTTGTAATAATCAAATAATCGGGTAAAAAGGAGTTTTTGTTTCTCTCATTTATTTCCGTGGGTGCCTTGAAAGCTTAACCTCAAGGGGGTCCAAGATCTAATGTACACCTAATAAGTGGTGACAGTAAACTGTTTCGTCCTTATGGGACTCCTAAGAACACTGCTTGGTCAATGTGACACCCTTGCGAAGTTAATTAGACGGTTTTGTCTCTAATCCTATGTAAATAGTGAGAAAACTCTTGCAAGAAGCGCCATCTACCGAGATACGAGAGAAACTAGAACAAAAGCAGTCGAATTCGGAACAAAGAAAAAGAAACCATCCGTGAGGACAGCTCTTTTGTCTCTCAGGCCAGAGCAACGCTGATTACCGTTTTTACCCACCATCAGACGCGAGCGTCAATCAGCAGAATTTTTAAGCCAAATAATATAACAAATGTGACTTTTAGTACAGTAGTAGTAGTAACATGACATATTTATATATATATATATATATTTATCGGTTTCACAACGTTCTACGTCTTCCGATACCCAATCTCCATTCGTTTCTGTTTGCCCATAATTCATCATCTAGGCCTCTTATTCTTATTTCTCTGTCTATTCCTTCTCTCCAGCTTCTCCTTGGCCGTCCTCGTTTTCTTTGGCCAGTTGGTTTCCATTGTAGTATTTGTTTAGGTAGTATTTCATCATTCATTCTTTGTACATGTCCGTACCACACTAGTTGTTTTGTTCTTATATCATCCACTAAAGTACGTTCACCCACTGTCATAATTTCTCTTATTCTTTGATTTGTAACTCTTTCTCTTTTTGATTTCCCTGCTGCTCTTCTCCAATAGTCCATCTCCGTAGCGGAAAGCATTTTTTCTGTTCTATCCTTGATTGGTCATACTTCTGAGCCGTATGTAATAATACTTTTTGCAATGGTGTTATATATAAGCTTTTTGTTATGTTTTGATATACTTTGGTCCCAAATTATTCCATTTAATAAAGTTATTGCTTTTCTTCCTTGTATGTTTCGATCTTTTATAGCTTTGTCTAGTGTTCCGTCACCTGTAATTTTTAGACCTAAGTATTTATACTCATCACAGGACTGAATTCGCTGCCCGGTATTTAAGATTAGATCCTGTTTCATTCCACCGATACACATATACTCTGTCTTATTGAGATTAACCTCTAGTCCCCACTTATTGTACTCTTCTATTAGTTTTCGTGTCATATATTCGAGGTCGTCATAATCCTGAGCCACTACTATCTGATCATCGGTGAAACATAAAGTATACAAGGTGGTTTAATTTATGCAAATCTTTAAACAATGGATTTTGTCGTCTGCTCACAGATTTCAAATTTTTGCAAAGTTGTAACAATGGCCAGAACACTACAAGGAACTGCTGCAGGAGAAGAGACCCGAATGTCTGGCAGCCTCTCCGAGGAGAAACATAGAAGTACATGGAGACGAAGTAATCATCGAAAAAGAAATGATAAAGACCTACAAAAAGCATATGATACCGTTCCATAAGAAAAATTATGGACAGTGTTAGAGCAGACTAATATCAATTATACATACATAAAAGCGATAAAAGAACTATACAAAGGATCAAAATCTAAAATTAAAATTGGAAATCGACTTTCAAAAGAATTCCGGGTAACAAAAGGCTTAAGACAGGGACGTTGTATCTCTCCAACTCTTTTTAAAATATATATCGAAGTAGCTCTAAAAAACTGGAAACGTAAAGTGCACGGCATAGGAATACAACTTAACGACCGATTTACCATATACACACTATAGTTTGCTGACCACCAAATAATTGTAGCTAATGATAAAGAAGACATGGAGTATATGATGAGAAAGTTAACGGAAGAATACCAAAAGTGGGGTCTAACGGTGAACGTGGACAAGACACATTACTTATGTATTGGAAACGAATCAAGTGAGTTATAACTAGACAAAGGACCAACAATATCTTCATGCAATGAGTATGTATACTTGGGTGTCACATTTGATAAGACAGGAACAGACTGTAAAGAACTGGAAAAAAGAATAGTAAAAGCAAAAAAGGTTATTGGATGTCTTAACAGTATTTTATGGAGCAGAGAGATAAAAAAGAATGTAAAATTTAACATGTATGAAACAACGGCGAAAAGTACGCTGTTGTATGGAATAGAGACTTGTCGCGTAACAGAAAAATACAAAGCAAAAATGGAAAGTGTCGAAATGGATGCAATAAGAAGATAGTAAATAAGAATATCTAGAACAGATCATATAAGAAATACGATCATAAAAGAGAGAATTAGAATCGAGGGAAACATAACGGATGACATCACTAAAAGATAACTGATATGATACGGCCATGTAAAACGGATGAACGACGAAAGATTGCCAAAATAGGTTCTAGAATGGCAACCAATAGGGCGCAGAAAAAGAGGGCGTCCTAAACTAGAATGGCAACAGTCAATCCAAAGATCAATGAGTCAAAAAAACCTGACAGAAGATGATTGTCAGGATCGAAGGAGGTGGAGAATAGGCGTCGGACAACGTAGAAAAACGTTCTAAACCGACTTAGTAGTAGTAGTAAAAAAACAATAAAAAACTAACCCTAAAAAATAACGGTAACAATAAAGGACGGCCTCCGTAAGTACCGGACGCCATTACCGTAAATAACAATAAAGGAACGAGAGGCTGCTAATGCGCAGACTCAGTAGTAACAACAACGGTAACAAAGTGTAAAATACGCGACCCAAAATGCCCCTATTATACAGGGTGTCTTTAAAAGGTCTGTACAAAATCTTAGCAGATATTCCTGAGGTCAAAATAAGTCGATTTAAAGCAACTTACCTTAGTCCGAAAATAGATATTTTAAGTTGGGCTACGTATTTTTACGTAAAACTGCACGTTAAGCGCTCTACGTTTTGTTCCAAATTTGAGTTTAAGTTAATGTTTTTACGTTACCATAACAAGTCTACTAATAGCAGAGAATATGGAATTCGGCACTGTGTTTTTTTGATGTTACAATTTTGTTTTTTGTCTTTTCAACTACAGTAGGAATATATTTGCAAAGAATCGTTTGTCCTGGAAGCGGAAATTATCGTCTGGGCCTCATTTTTCGATCGGTCAATCAACCAATTCTATTCTTTGGTAACGTTAAGGTGCCCGCAGACTGCCGTAAGCTAACGTAAATACGTAAGCTCCTAACGTGACCTTGACGACGGTGTGACGAAGTGCGCTTGCGTAACTGTCAAATCTCATGCTTACGTAAAAATACGTAGCACAACTTAAACTATCTAATATGGAATTCGGCACTGTGTTTTTTTGATGTTACAATTTTGTTTTTTGTCTTTTCAACTACAGTAGGAATATATTTGCAAAGAATCGTTTGTACTGGAAGCGGAAATTATCGTCTAGGCCTCATTTTTGATCGGTCAGTCAACCAATTCTATTCTTTGGTAACGTTAAGGTGCCCGCAGACTGCCGTAAGCTAACGTAAATACGTAAGCTCTTAACGTGACTTTGACGACGGTGTGACGAAGTGCGCTTGCGTAACTGTCAAATCTCATGCTTACGTAAAAATACGTAGCACAACTTAAACTATCTAATATGGAATTCGGCACTGTGTTTTTTTGATGTTACAATTTTGTTTTTTGTCTTTTCAACTACAGTAGGAATATATTTGCAAAGAATCGTTTGTACTCGAAGCGGAAATTATCGTCTAGGCCTCATTTTTGATCGGTCAATCAACCAATTCTATTCTTTGGTAACGTTAAGGTGCCCGCAGACTGCCGTAAGCTTACGTAAATACGTAAGCTCCTAACGTGACCTTGACGACGGTGTGACGAAGTGCGCTTGCGTAACTGTCAAATCTCATGCTTACGTAAAAATACGTAGCACAACTTAAACTATCTAATATGGAATTCGGCACTGTGTTTTTTTGATGTTACAATTTTGTTTTTTGTCTTTTCAACTACAGTAGGAATATATTTGCAAAGAATCGTTTGTACTCGAAGCGGAAATTATCGTCTAGGCCTCATTTTTGATCGGTCAATCAACCAATTCTATTCTTTGGTAACGTTAAGGTGCCCGCAGACTGCCGTAAGCTAACGTAAATACCTAAGCTCTTAACGTGACTTTGACGACGGTGTGACGAAGTGCGCTTGCGTAACTGTCAAATCTCATGCTTACGTAAAAATACGTAGCACAACTTAAACTATCTAATATGGAATTCGGCACTGTGTTTTTTTGATGTTACAATTTTGTTTTTTGTCTTTTCAACTACAGTAGGAATATATTTGCAAAGAATCGTTTGTACTCGAAGCGGAAATTATCGTCTAGGCCTCATTTTTGATCGGTCAATCAACCAATTCTATTCTTTGGTAACGTTAAGGTGCCCGCAGACTGCCGTAAGCTTACGTAAATACGTAAGCTCCTAACGTGACCTTGACGACGGTGTGACGAAGTGCGCTTGCGTAACTGTCAAATCTCATGCTTACGTAAAAATACGTAGCACAACTTAAACTATCTAATACGGAATTCGGCACTGTGTTTTTTTGATGTTACAATTTTGTTTTTTGTCTTTTCAACTACAGTAGGAATATATTTGCAAAGAATCGTTTGTACTGGAAGCGGAAATTATCGTCTAGGCCTCATTTTTGATCGGTCAATCAACCAATTCTATTCTTTGGTAACGTTAAGGTGCCCGCAGACTGCCGTAAGCTTACGTAAATACGTAAGCTCCTAACGTGACCTTGACGACGGTGTGACGAAGTGCGCTTGCGTAACTGTCAAATCTCATGCTTACGTAAAAATACGTAGCACAACTTAAACTATCTAATATGGAATTCGGCACTGTGTTTTTTTGATGTTACAATTTTGTTTTTTGTCTTTTCAACTACAGTAGGAATATATTTGCAAAGAATCGTTTGTACTGGAAGCGGAAATTACGTCTGGGCCTCATTTTTCGATCGGTCAATCAACCAATTCTATTCTTTGGTAACGTTAAGGTGCTCGCAGACTGCCGTAAGCTTACGTAAATACGTAAGCTCCTAACGTGACCTTGACGACGGTGTGACGAAGTGCGCTTGCGTAACTGTCATATCTCATGCTTACGTAAAAATACGTAGCACACTTAAACTATCTAATGAGGCATTATTCTTGCGGTTATCCCTATCTCTCCCGAGCTCTAGAGCTCCCGAAGGATCATCGCTTTAAAACTTATGACAACATGTGCATATTCATTAATGTACGAAGTGACACAAGATGAGTAGCATCTGAGAAGTTTTTAAAATTCTCGTGTTTTGTTTTCTTTTTTTTTTCTTTTTTTTTTCTTTTTATTTAAGTAAAAAAGAAGTTATGTGAACTATCTTAAAAACTTTTTTTCATTTTTATTTTTTTTTATTTTAAATTTTTTTAATTATAATTTTTTTAAGTGGTTTTTGTGCAGTTTTTGTGTTTACAAAATGAAGGTAAGTTATTTTGTTTTTTAAATTTTTTACGCCTTACTTATCTTATCATTACAGTTTTCATGAAGTTAAAGAGTTAGATAATTGTTTAAATTTAACCTTAATTGGGTGCTTCTTAACTTAGATGTTTACATTAAAATTTTTGATATACAGGGTGTCTCAAATTGGGCACATTTAGGGGGTTTAAGGTACTTCTAGGGGAGACAGAGAAAAACTGACCACGCATTGCGAGGCTCAAATTTCAAGAGAAGACTTATAGTGAAAACCGCATTTTAAAATATCGTCTCGTCTTTGAGCTACGGGGGTTTTTTGAAAAGTCTGCATTTTTGAAGGGGGTCAATAACTTCGTTATTAGTGGAAATTTTGATTTAGAGTAAATTGCAGTTTTATAGACTTTGTCACGAGGAATTCACCCGCTAAATTATATTTTAACTGTCACTTTTAGTTTTTGAGATATGACATAAAGTTGCATTTTTTCTTATGGAATGGCCTATATTTTAATTAATTTTCGAATTTGTCATTGAATTCTTTTCAAAATGTTGTATCATATATCATAGCTTTATTGAGCGGTTTAGGAGATATTCAGTTTTTTCACTTATTTCTAGTGCGCTATGATTTCCTGCTGAGGCAGGTCAAGACACTCCAGTATTTTTATTATTTTACACAGTCAAAAATATAGTAAGCCTGGTTTCAAAAAATTATAATTCAGCTGACGGCCCTCAAAGCCTAGTTATAAAAAGTAACAAAAATGATACATATTTCAAAATAAAATTAAAACGCTTTTGTGCAAAATAATTTCATATCAAAGCGTAATGTCAAATTGTTTAAACAATTGAAAACAATGACAAAACGCCAAGACGCAAGGCCAACTTGATTTGCATAGTATAAGACAACAAATCTATAGGAGCATTGAAGTAGCATTTGACCGCAAGGCTTTCACGTTAATGGCGCATGACGTCATTCAATGCACACTAGACAAAAATAAAAAACTTTAATTATCTCCGAAACCGCACAATCAAACTATGACATATGATACATCATTTTGAAAAGAATTCAATGACGAATTCGAAAATTAATTAAAATATAGGCCATTCCGTAAGAAAAAATGCAACTTTATGTCATATCTCAAAAACTAAAAGTGACAGTTAAAATTTAATATAGCGGATGAATTCCTCGTGACAAAGTCTATAAAATTGCAATTTACTCTAAATCAATATTTCCAATAATAACGAAGTTATAGACCCCTCTCCAAAATGCAGACTTTTCAAAAAGCCCCCGTAGCTCAAAGACGAGACGATATTTCAAAATGCGGTTTTCACTCTAAGTCTTCTCTTGAAATTTGAGCCACGCAATGCGTGGTCAGTTTTTCTCTGTCTCCCCTAGAAGTACCTTAAACCCTGTAAAAGTACCCAATTTGGGACACCCTGTACAGGGTGGGGCATTTTCGTTGGTTTTATAGGGTACATGCTAAACGGTAAGAGATACAAAAAAACTGACATACGTGTCCCGTCCTCTTTTTTAGTGTCTTTTTTAATGGCGCAATCAAATCTACGCTAACTATATTGGTTTAGCAGATATAGGGTGATTCTCAAAAATTGGCGATTTTTATTATCTCTTATTACTCGGTTATTTATGGAGATAGAAAAAAACTTCAAATACAAAAGTTTTATGATTTTCTACATAGAATCCAGTGGCGTAACCAGAAAAATTAAAAATGTTTTAGTTTTCAAGATATTATCAAAAGTAACATTTTGTTAAATGGAACACCCAGTATGTAAGTATCTCAAAAAATTGATTTTTTTCTTGTGATTACAATGATATATAACACTTAATACTTTTCTTTGTCCTAAATAGGTATAATACGGAAAAATATATTTTTTTTGTAGTTGGCTATGAATTGATCCAATATTTTTTTATTTTATAGTTGGTATATTCAGAACCTACTTAACGAGAATATTAAGATTTTACTAAACTATAACAACAACAACATAAATTTGTAATAAGAACTGAATAGTTATTATAAAAATTAGTTACAAAAGGTGCTCAAATTCTCTCCCATTCTGCTCAAGCCATTTTTCTACTCGACTTGTAACCGAACGAGTGGCATTATAGATGCCAATATTTGATACTCTCTCAATGCAAATAATAAAATTTACCCTAAGTTCCTCTATATTGTTACTTCGTGTTTTATAAATTTCATTTTTGATAAATCCCCAAAAATAAAAGTCGAGGGTGGTCAGGTCGGGAGAACGCGGGGGCCATCGGTTTGGCCCATATGTACCAATCCAATTTTCATCAAAATTGGCAGTTAGCAAGTTCATTATCATATGGCTATTATGTGCTGGAGCACCGTCTTGTTGAAAATAAATGTTATTTATTTCACCTAATGGCATGTTATCCAACTCTATTATTACATATTCTTCCAAAATATGTCTGTATCCTTCTGCATTCATGTTTTCATTAAAAAGCCTGTAGTTAAACACTCTATTTCGATACAGCGCTATCAATGCATGGAATCCAAAGCGTCCTTGTTGTACCCTGGCCACCGTCTGATGAGGATTTATGTTTGACCAATATCGATTATTATGTCGATTAAACATTCCTTCGCTAGATATATAAGCTTCGTCGGTCCATATTATATTTTGAAAAATTGGGATTCTGATTAATCTGTTGCAAATACCAATTGCAAAATTCAAAACGCCGTTGTTCATCTTCAGGATGTAAATTATGAAGCTTTCTTATTTTATAAGGTTTATACTTATGCTTTTTCAATATTCTTAAAACTCTACGTTTACGTATATACCAATATCATTCTCAATATTACGACTAGGTACCGTCGGATCAGCAGCAACACAAGCCAACGTATTTATTTCATCCGTTTCTCTATTTTCTTTATTGTAAATTTTATTTCTTGCTTTTCCAAATGATCCATACTCACTTAAATTGTAATACATTCTTTGAAACATCCTTTTGTCTGGCTGACGTCGTTCCGGATAACGGTATATAGTATATATATATAGTGTAAGTGCTGCATCTCTATTTTTATTAGATTCAATATAGCACTCAAACATGTTTAACTTTTCATTGTTTTGCTCTTAGGTTTTGATAAAGATTCATCTTAGACAAAAGTAATAACAACAAAGCAAAAACAATACTTAATTGACGTTTGACTTTGTGACAAGTTAAAAAAGCAAAACAAAAGTTTATCCCATCCATAGCCAACTACAAAAAAATTTTTTTTTCGTATTTTACCTAATTAGGACAAAGAAAAGTATTAAGTGTTATATATCGCTGTAATCGCAAGAAAAAATTTAATTTTTTGAGGTACTTACATACAGGGTGTTCTGTTTAAAAAATGTTACTTTTGATAATATCTTGTAAAATAAAATATTTTTAATTTTTCTGGGTACGCCACTGAATTATACGTATAAAATCATAAAACTTTTGTATTTGAAGAATTTTTGTGTCTCCATAAATAAACGAGTAATAAAAGATAATAAAAATCGGCAATTTTTGAGAATCACCCTGTATCTGCTAAACTAATCTAGTTAGCCTAGATTTGATGAGGCCATTAAAAAAGACACTAAAAAAGAGGACGGGACACGTATGTCAGTTTTTTTGTATCTCTTACCGTTTAGCCTGTACCCTATAAAACCAACGAAAATGCCCCACCCTGTACAGTGAAACCTCTCCTTGCGGACACCTCTGTTAAGCGGACACTCCCTTTAGGCGGACAAATTTGTTGAAACCAAGCTTTTCCCTATTTCTTTACATGTAAAATTCACTCCTATAACCGAACACTCTATTAACCGGACGCGGACAATTTTTTTTGGTAAAAAATTCTGAAATCTCCCTTAATCGGACGCGAACCTCTGACAACGGGATGGAGCGCTGCACGACATGGGCATAAATATTATGTAGTATGTTGGCAATAACGCACTCTGCAGCCGGGGAATTACCTCTTTCCGTTTTAATGCGGAGACTAAATACTTCTGTCGTATTTAGAACATATTTTATTCGGCGGGACTGCTGTGTTTTATTTATATTGTTCAGTTGGGTAGTAATAAATCTCTTTGCTCCTAGTAAAAAACTTTTAGTTTCGGAGAAGGAACATTTATTAGCACGAAAGATCGCTGAAAAATTTAATATCGGAAAAACTCAAGCAGCGGAAATTGTTAATAAATGTACAGAGTGTCCCATAACTTAGGGGCCATAGGCCAACAGGTGATAGAGGAGGTCATGTCTGAGAAAAAAGTTCCTATAATGCATGGGTCTAAACTCTTTTTTTGTCGAGATACAGAGCATCAAAGTTGGCAATTTTTTTAACTTTTTTGATAATAACTTTTTAAAAAGACGCAGTAAAAATATGAAATTTGGTAGAGTCACGTATTGGAACAAGAGCACTAACATGAAATTAAAAACTACTTTGAAAAAAATAGTCGGTCAATTTCTTTTAGAAAAAACTACTCTTTGGTATAAACTTTTATAACTACCATATTAAACGCATGTTTTTTTTAAATATTTTTTTGTAAATAAAAACAAGTCTCTAACAAGACATAATAATAAAATATTATTAATATTTTTTTAAAGAATAAGTTAGCAAAAATTAATTTAAAAAAAAATATATATTATTTGGAGGTTATTTTGACAGCCTGTATCTCCTGAACTTGTAATTTTATCCAAAAAAGGAATACCACATTTTGAATCACAATTAGGTGAGTATTCGGCTGGCTATGACAGATTTTCTTTTTTTTGTGAAACCCCTTTCCCCCCACTCCTATAACTTTAAAAATCCTATATCTTAAAAACAGATGTGTGTTGACCCCCATGTTATATAAACTTTTTTCTCGGAAATAACCTCCTCAATCACCTGCTGCACTATGACCCCTAAGTTATGGGACACCCTGTATATTAAAATTTGGCAGTTCTCTCTCATAAGCGGACAAAATCGACGAAACCGCAAGTGTCCGCTTATAAGAGGTTTCACTGTACCCTACATATTTTTTATTGAAGAAGGTATTGATTTTGATTTAAAAAAAATTGAGAAAACGTCAAAGACGTTTTTTTCTCAAAAATTTGTGTTAAAACTAAAAAACTCGTAGGAGCTTTCGTTTTTGAGATATTTACAAAAAAACTTTTTATATATATATTTATCGGTTTCACAACGTTCTACGTCTTCCAATACCCAACCTCCACTCGTTTCTGTTTGCCCATGATTCATCATCTAGGCCTCTTATTTCACTGTCTATTCCTTCTCTCCAGCTTCTCCTTGGCCGTCCTCGTTTTCTTCGGCCAGTTGGTTTCCATTGTAGTATTTGTTTAGGTAGTCTTTCATCATTCATTCTTTGTACATATCCGTACCACACCAGTTGATTTGTTTTTATATCATCCACTAAAGTACGTTCCCCCACTGTCATAATTTCTTTTATTCTTTGATTTGTAACTCTTTCTCTTTTTGATTTCCCTGCTGCTCTTCTCCAATAGTCCATCTCCGTAGCGGAAAGCATTTTTTCGGTTCTATCCTTGATTGGCCATACTTCTGAGCCGTATGTAATAATACTTTTTACGATGGTGTTATATATAAGCTTTTTGTTATGTTTTGATATACTTTGGTCCCAAATTATTCCATTTAATAAAGTTATTGCTTTTCTTCCTTGTACGTTTCGATCTTTTATAGCTTTGTCTAGTGTTCCGTCAGCTGTAATTTTTAGACCTAAGTATTTATACTCATCACAGGACTGAATTCGCCGCCCGGTATTTAAGATTAGATCCTGTTTCATTCCACCGATACACATATACTCTGTCTTATTGAGATTAACCTCTAGTCCCCACTTATTGTACTCTTCTATTAGTTTTCGTGTAATATATTCGAGGTCGTCATAATCCTGAGCCACTACTATCTGATTATCGGCGAAACATAAAGTATACAAGGTGGTTTCGTCCAACAGAATTTCCATGTTTTGGCATTTTCTCTTCCATACTTTAAGGACTTTTTTCAAGGCGAATATATCGTGGAGTTCACATGGATCCATTTATTTTGATTTTATTTGTTTTTTTTTGGAAAATTTATAAATTGTTTTATACAGTTCTACGACATCTTACATCAGATTAAGTTATTGTTACGTTGTTGTTTTTAAAAACGTGAAATTTTGTTGTTATCACAACAAAATTTCCAGAAAACAATCAACATTTTTGTAAATATTAGATTTATTACCAAAATTAACCTAAAAAAGGAATTTTTTAAGACCTTTTATCTCGTTTTTTTTTTTTTACGGGTATGCGCACTCGCAAGGAGATCCCTATCACGCTCGAGAAGCGGCAAGTGCGCGGAAATCTTGGTGTGTGTTGGTTTTGAAACGGTTCAGGTTGTAACCTGCAGGGAAAACTGTCGCAGGGAGTTTATTCCACAGCGATGCTGTTCTCCAGAGATATGAATTCTGATATAATGAGGTTCTTGGTGCCTCTATTTTGACAATAAATTGATGGTTACCGTCTGTTTGACGTGTTCGCCTAGTAGGTGCTACTCCCGGGGGGATCATACGTGCCAACTCTTCAGAGCATTTTCCGTGATAATACCTGTAGAAGAGAGATAGATCGCCCACAGTTCTTCGATGTTCGAGACTATCCAAGCTACGGGTAAGTGCGGGGTCATTGATCAGCTTGATAGCTCGTTTTTGCACGGTGTTCAAAAGCATTAAGGTATGTTTGGGTGCCGTTCTCTAACTTTCATCAGTGACGCTCTCAGCAATATGTCTTGGGGGGTGCGAGACCCCATGATGTCGTTATTTATGCTATTTAATTTTTACCTTCCTAGCCCGCTAGTGAGTATTAGTTTCGACAAAAATTTTTTTTTAGATAACACCGAAAATGTGTTATTTGGGTGTATTTTGACCTATCTTAGCAATATCGTCGTGATGTCTGTCTGTGTGTGTGTGTGTGTGTGTGTATATTATTTCTGTCCGTCACACGATAGCTCCTAAACCGTTAAACCGATTTTCACAAAATCTTCAGGTAAAATAGTGTTCGACACTCTTACGAGCTGATTAGATTTTGCTAAAAATCGATTAATGCTAATAACAGTTTTTTGGCAGTTAAAATTTTTTAAAAATGCTAACTTTTTAACGGAGCGTCGTATCAATATGCGGTTTTCACAATATTGTAGAATACATTTTGCTTAATAATTTGTGTTATAACCAAAAACTTCGTAAGAGCTTCAGTTTTTGAGATATTTACAAAAAACTGTTTTTAAGGCTGATATATCATGGCTTCACTTGAAGTGTGCTAATAGGCTAGCTAGGAAGGTAAAAGATCCGTCATGGATCCATTTATTATTTTATTTTTTATTTATTTAGTCGGTTTAGAACGTTTTTCTACGTTGTCCGACGCCTATTCTCCACCTCCTTCGATCTTGACAATCATCTTCTGTCAGATTTTTTTGACTCATTGATCTTTGGATTGACTGTTGCCATTCCAGTTTAGGACACCCTCTTTTTCTGCGCCCTATTGGTTGCCATTCTAGGATCTGCTTTGGTAATCTTTCGTCGTTCATCCGTTGTACATGGCCGTACCATATCAGTTGTCTTTTAGTGATGTCATCCGTTATGATCCCTTCGATTCCCATTCTTTCTTTTATGATCTCATTTCTTATGTGATCTGTTCTAGATATTCTCATTGATCTTCTTATTGCATCCATTTCGACACTTTCCATTTTTGTTTTGTATTTTTCTGTTACGCGACAAGTCTCTATTCCATACAACAGCGTGCTTTTCACCATTGTTTCATATATGTTAAATTTTACATTCTTTTTTATCTCTCTGCTCCATAAAATACTGTTAAGACATCCAATAACCTTTTTTGCTTTTACCATTCTTTTTTCCAGTTCTTTACAGTCTGTTCCTGTCTTATCAAATGTGACACCCAAGTATACATACTCATTGCATGGAGATATTACTTGTCCATTGTCTAGTTCTAACTCACTGGATTCGTTTCCAATACATAACCCAACTAACATTTATAGTAGCGGCTACATGTTCTAAAGGCTTTGCTACTTTCTTATAGTAGAAATGTGGTGATCCCAACCAAAATTTGTTACTTTTTAGTTCTAACTACTATTTAGTATCAGGAAATAGTAGATGTTTCGTAAAAACGACCCTCCAAACTACTTCATAGGATTGTTTCTTGATAGTCGATTCTGATAGTCTTCTCTACCACAATAGGACGTTGCTAAAGTTTTACTTTCTTTTTAGTCGTTATTTCGTAGTCGCCCTGACTTTTATATCCTACTTAATTACCACTAGAAAGTTAAGCTTCATTGGAGTCCCAAACAAGTGTATCCGACAACTACATTATAACTTTAATTTTTACCACAAAAGTTTGTGTCATCATAGTAACATCTGATGTAACAATGTAGACAAAATAACTTTTTGGATCAACTTTAAAGCCGCAACTACTTTCAAGTAACCTTTTCGACTATCAGGGAATATAGTTTGGGACGCCATGTTTTTATGTAAGAAAGAAAATTTAATATTTTTGTTGTCGTTTTATGAGCTCATATTAAAGAGCCATACTATTTTATAAACAAATTAGTTGAAGCTTACCAAAAATGCTCTTCTTAAGCACCATTTGTTGGAGTTAACTGTCGATTATGAAAACATAACCTCCAAAATCACAACACAAAAATTCCATCAGCTACCAGAAAACGGCTCAATTTTACGGGCGCACCGGTTTTTTGCAATATATATAATGCATGTTATACAAAAAACTTTGCGTCGCACTCGAATTTTGATCCTCTGCTCGTAAATTCTCACACTTTTGGATAACATAGTTCATATTATAACCATAACCAAACAAAAAAACTAAGCGAGTCTGTTTACTGTTGTGTCCACCATATTGTGTAACAAATCTACCAAAAAGAAACGATTATATTATTTGCAACTACATCGCAACTTTTATGCCATTACAGAAAAAAAACAGCCCCTACGACGTAGTAGATACCTGGCTACGACGTAGTAGTGTAGTTGTTACTACAGTGACTTTAAACACTTGGCCAAGTAGTTATAACCAGAAATTGGTTCCCCACTTAGGGAATTATAACGTCGCTGTATGGTATACTGAGACGTAGCGGGAGTACGTTGCGGTTACTTTTAAGAAATTCTTTCTAGTTGGGGTTTCGTCGTTACAACTTTAATTGTTTGTTGGGAAGTACTGTGTCTTGTCCACGTTCACTGTTAATCCCCACTTTTGGTATTCTTCCATTAACTTTCTCATCATATACTCCATGTCCTCTTTATCATTACCTACAATTACTTGGTCGTCAGCAAACTGTAGTGTGTATATGGTAAATCGGTCGTTAAGTTGTATTCCCATGCCGTGCACTTTCCGTTTCCAGTTTTTTAGAGCTACTGCGATATATATTTTAAAAAGGGTTGGAGAAATACAACATCCCTGTCTTAAGCATTTTGTTACCAGGAATTCTTTTGAAAGTCGATTTCCAATTTTAATTTTAGATTTTGACCCTTTGTATAGTTCTTTTATCGCTTTTATGTATGTATGATTGATATTAGTCTGCTCTAGCACTAGCACTGTCCATAGTTTTTCTACTGGAACGGTATCATATGCTTTTTGTAGGTCCACAAAGGTAACATGAGTCTCTATATTTCTGGCGCTCCTTTTCTCAATTACTTGTTTAAGACAAAAAACCATTTATTATATTTATGGAAAATATCTTTAAAAAATTTAGGTTTAAGGAGGACGGGGTCCGACGTCGTCCCTCCTTGAGTGCGCCCATGATTTTACTTAATTATTTAATTGTGGCACAGTATAGTTTTGTTTATATTCTTAAACATATGATGTTCCTGAAACACCCTGTATAGTCCTTACCATAGGCAGTTACACTTTTGTGACATTTCCAACCTCTTTATTTATCATATGCATACTGAGAGCAACAAATTAAGAAAATGAAAATTAAAAATGGCATGTCTTTGAGTTGTTTTTATCTGTGCTTTTTTTGTCAATCGACAGCCAGCATCTTTTTATCCAAAAACAATGACAGTTTTTACCTTTAATTTTAACGAGCGGATAGTTCACAACTTGCATTCCATTTGCTGTTGGTTGACATAGTCAGGCGGGATTTTTAAAATTAAAACTCTCCTGTCCTCGTTTTGGGAGGTTGAAATCGGTGTTAAACCAAACTGAAACAAAACCTAACCGTGGTCAATTGATGGGAAACGTATCCTAACCGGGGCGTGTCTGGACAGGTTAGGATACGTTGTCGAATAATTTATCAGGGTTAGGTTAACACCGATTTCGACAGGAAAACAGGATAGGGAAGCTAATTTAAACTATATATCATAATTTTTGAGATAACTTTTTGACAGTTATCAATTGTTTACCATAACAAAAAGCATAGGCCAACAAAAAAAAGTTGTAAAAAGTTGTCACAAAAATAATGACATGAACTGTAAAAGAATATAATATGTTTTTAAAAAACAATAAAAAAAAACTCATCGGCATATGCATGGATTTAGTTAAATTCAATAGATATGTACTGCACAAACCACTACACTTTTTAATCACTTACAACTAGTATATATTCGTATTTTACGCCGAAAGCTGTAAACATAATGTTTGTTAAATGCTTGACTGGTGGCACCATCTCTTAATATAATATAATAATAATCTTAAACGGCAACGTTCAACATCAAAAAGTCAGCTGACTATTTCGACCAATAGCAAACGGAATGCAAGTTGTGAACTAGCCGCTCATTAATTTTATACCAACATGACATATTAACTTTTTAATATATTTCGGGTTAGGAAATACGTTAATTTCATGTCAAAGTCACAAAAGTGTACCTGCCATTGACTTCTATATCCTGGGCCTTATACAACTCAATTTGTAACTGCGCATGTAACTGCGAATGGCAAGCACTATACTATAACATACTGTTATTGACACACCTTTTTCAAATGTTTACAAAAACACAAAATGACGTTCTTATTTTCTAATCAAGAGTCATATGACATAGATTTTGAATTAGAAAAACAAAAATACTATACCTACGTAATAACAATATCATCGTTCTTAAAAATTTGTTTGTTCTAAATTTGTTTGTTCTATGACGTTGTTACCTACAGATTATTATTTCACAAAATCATTTTACAGTTAGCAACAGTGTATTTATATTATAAAAAATTATTTAAAATTATATTTTAAACAATTTTTTCGAAATAAAGCATGTATAAATATACAGCAAAACAATAAGATATTTGATGAAGAGCTTTTGGAGTGAAGAAAAGAATAGATACCTTGACTGACATTGTTATCAACAGAAAATATTGTCAAAAATCTGAGGGCATGGCAGTGCCTCGCCAAGTTCGCACAAATGCTGTACCACCTTTTCTTGAAACATTTCAACCAATATTTGACTAAATCTAAATCTCTACTTCGGAATGAGGTACGAATCTCTAACTTTGCACAGTCGTAGATCTCCATGGAGTTAACAACCCCTCCATGTGATGAACTTCCATAAAGTAGTAAAGTAGTTCCGAAATTTCAAAAAACGTCGAAATTTCCACTCACTCAATCATTCATGTATGGATCTTTAAAATTCTACTGTACTTCCAGACATGCTACAAAGCTGAAATTTAGCACACTGATAGAAATTATGACGAAACCCCTGGAAAAAAAATCAAAAAACCCCAAAATTCTAATTTACTCCCGTCCCCTATAAATGTAAAGTTATGTAAAAGTAACATTGCCCACTTCCAGAAACGCTAGAGAGCTGAGCTTTGGCAGACTGATAGGAACTATGATAAAACTATAGAAAAAAATTTAAAAACACCAACATTTTAACTTAATTTCCTCCCCTATACATGTAAAGTTATGTAAAAGTTACATTGCCCACTTCCAGGAACGTTAGAGGGCTGAGCTTTGGAAGGCTGATAGGAACTATGATAAAACCATGGGAAAAAATTAAAAAACCTTAAATTTTAAATAAGGATTTTGTTAACAATATTCCACATATTTTACTATTTTAAAAATTAAATATTATTCAATTCCTTTAAAAAAGAAGTGAAATTATAACAAAAATATTTAATGTAAAAAAAAGCCCAGTAAAAGAAAGAATTGAGATATAGGTACATACAGCATTAAAGTACTTGGCTTTTTTTACATGAAATGTTTTTGTTAAAATTAAATATTATCCAATTCCTTTAAAAAAGAAGTGAAATTATAACAAAAATATTTTATGTAAAAAAAGCCAAGTACACGAAAATGGTATTCCGTAAAAAGAATTGAGATAAAAGTAAAGCCAAGTTCTACTACTACTACTATGTCGGTTTAGAACGTTTTTCTACGTTGTCCGACGCCTATTCTCCACCTCCTTCGATCCTGACAATCATCCTCTGTCAGATTTTTTTGACTCATTGATCTTTGGATTGACTGTTGCCATTCTAATTGCCCTATTTTTCTGCGCCCTATTGGTTGCCATTCTAGGACCTGCTTTGGTAATCTTTCGTCGTTCATCCGTTGTACATGGCCGTATCATATCAGTTGCCTTCTAGTGATGTCATCCGTTATGCTTCCCTCGATTCTCATTCTTTCTTTTATGATCTCATTTCTTATGTGATCTATTCTAGATATTCTCATTGATCTTCTTATTGCATCCATTTCGACACTTTCCATTTTTGTTTTGTATTTTTCTGTTACGCGACAAGTCTCTATTCCATACAACAGCGTGCCTTTGACCATTGTTTCATATATGTTAAATTTTACATTCTTTTATATCTCTCTGCTCCATAAAATACTGTTAAGACATCCAATAACTTTTTTTGCTTTTACTATTCTTTTTTCCAATTCTTTACAGTCTGTACCTGTCTTATCAAATCAAATGTGACACCCAAGTATACATACTCATTGCATGGAGATATTGTTAGTCCATTTTCTAGTACCAACTCACTGGATTCGTTTCCAATACATAAGTACTGTGTCTTGTCCACGTTCACTGTTAATCCCCACTTTTGGTATTCTTCTGTTAACTTTCTCATCATATACTCCATGTCTTCTTTATCATTATCCACAATTACTTGGTCGTCAGCAAACTGTAGTGTGTATATGGTAAATCGGTCGTTAAGTGGTATTCCCATGCCGTGCACTTTGCGATATATATTTTAAAAAAAGTTGTAGGGATACAACATCCCTGTCTTAAGCCTTTTGTTACCAGGGATTCTTTTGAAAGTCGATTTCCAATTTTAATTTTAGATTTTGACCCTTTGTATAGTTCTTTTATCGCTTTTATCTATGTATGCTTGATATTAGTTTGCTCTAACATTGTCCATAATTTTTCTACTGGAACGGTATCATATGCTTTTTGTAGGTCCACAGAGGTAACACGAGTCTCTATATTTCTGGCGCTCCTTTTCTCAATTACTTGTTTAAGACAAAAAACATTATCACTACAAGACCTGCCTGCGTGAAACCCACTTTGCTCTTGTTCATGAAAATCATTCTTTATTAGGTCTCTTAGAATCCTACCGTACAATCTACTTAGAGTACTGGTTACTGAAATTTCTCTGTAATTGTTGCAATCCAGCTTGTTTTCTTTTTTATGTATTGAGGATATGAATGCAATTTTCCAATCATTAGGTACTGGATGTCCGTTTATGCATTGGGTAATAATATATGTGAGATTTTCGAGTAGTTTCTCTGATCCATATTTGAGCATTTCAGCATATATTCCCCCAGGTCCGCTAGCTTTTCCGGATTTAAGCTTTTTAATATTATTCTTTATCATTTCTTTTTCGATGTACTATGTACTATGTCCCTTCTCGGAGAGGCTGCCATATATTTGGGTCTCGTCTTCTGCAGCAGTCCCTTGTAGTGTTCTGTCCATTGTTCTGGTTTGATTATCTGGATGTTTACTTTTTCTTTTGTTGGGTTTTTTACTGTAGAAATGAATTTCCATACTTCAGAACTCTGCCTACCTCCTACGTGTGTATTTATGTCGTGGCACTTGCGCTCGAACATTTAATTTTTTTCTGTGCGTATCAAATTTCTTAGCTGTCTTCTGGTTTCCCTGTAGATTTCTAGGTCTCTTTGCTCCTCTGTACTGAGCCATTTCAAGTATGTACGTTTTTTCTCTTTGACCATTTCCTGTATTTTGTCCGTCCACCACATCTTCCTGTTATTTCTATTATCTTGGTACCCAACAGCTTCGTTGCTTGCTTCCTTCAAGCTTTTTATTATGTTTGTATATATCTCCTTAAATGAGTGATGAAAGCCAAATTCTTCAATACAAAATTGGAAATGTTTGTCTAAACTGAGAAACTGAGTAAAAGAACACACAGCGCCGTAATTTCAGTATAATATATAGCAAAATATTTCTTAAAAACTAATTTTTAGAGATTTAAGTTATTATTAGGTATTTATATTTATTATTTTACATAAGTTGTATCTAAAGAACAACATTAAATTAAAAAAGTTGGTTTAAAATAACGCAAATTTAAAAAAAATAACAGGAATTTTAGGTGTTACAAGGGCCATCACGTAACGTTATCTCATGTTTTCAGACGTTGATACTTTACGTCTAATTTGAGTTTTCATACCTTTGACAGTGGAAAGGAAGAATTATAGAGATGAGTTGGATGGCTAAGTCGAGTTAATACCCTGAGAGTTTCTCGTTCTTGTATTGAGACACCACACACATGCATAGATAGAAGTTTTTCGAAAATTTATCGCTGGCTTAATGTAAAAAGCGTTTACGTACAAAGCAAGAGATTCCGGGTTCGAGTCCCGGTCGAAGACAAAAAACTTTTTTCTTATGTCTCTTTCTTTAATTTCACTTGTTGTTTATCGAAAAATAAAGTTACAGAAATTGCAAAAATATAAAAACCTTGAAATTAGATTCTGCATGATGTAATTTTTATCAAAATCCACTAAGATCATAAAACATTCCCAGCCTCTTTTAAGAATTTGTTTCAGAATTTTATCTAACCCTCCATAACTGTCAACAAAATATAAATATATTTGTATTTAGTAACGACAAATATAATGCAAAAGGTTTAGATTTTAAAGTTTGTATCTAGAGACGTAAAACCAAATAAAAAAGAACTAAAACTATTCGTAAGATATGGTTTTTAACAGATAGATACTATTAGATACTGATAAACCATTTAAAAAACTCTGGTGAATCAGCCTGGAACCCACCAGTTATAACACTGTTTGAAGATAAACAGAAGTGGAAGATAGAAAGTTATAAATCAAAAAAAGTTTCGTGGCTAATTGGGTAAAAAGGAGTTTTTGTTTCTCTCATATTTTTCCGTGGATAGCTTGAAAGCTTAACCTCACGGGGGTCCAAGATCTAATGGACACCTAATAAGTGTTGACAGTTAACTGTTTCGTTCTTATGTGACTCCTCAGAACACTGCTGGTCAATGTGACAAATCTTGCGAAGTTAATTAGACGGTTTTGTCTCTAATCCTATGTAAATAGTGAGAAAAATCTCGCAAGAAGCGCCATCTACCGAGATACGAGGGAAACTAGAACAAGAGCAGGCGAAAATAAACTGCTATACATATCGATCAATGAAAAGATCGATTGCAAATAAAAAGAAACAAACCATCCGTGACCTACGACAACTGTTCTGTCTTTCAGGCCAGATCAACGGTGTTTAGCGTTTTTACCCGCCATCAGACACGTTTTTTTTTTTTATTTGTCAAACACACTGTGTTTTTTTTATTACAATCTAGTCAGTAAGACTAATTAGCAATTTTGTTTTAACTTAATTTACTAGAAAAGTCAGATTTAAACTTAGGGTTCACTCAACAGTTTTCCCCGCTTTGTTTGGTCTGTAACTCACAATTGTGTTGTGTTTATAGCATTATTTTGTTTTATGTGTAATTCACTTAGTTTACTAGCTCAAACGGCTTCACTCTTTTTAGTCGTTGAACTAGCATAGTATTGTCTAGAAGCTGAATTGCTTCCACATTCACATGCCGATGGAGTCTATCTTCATGGCTTTTTGCGTACTTATTTATAGTCTCTGCTACAGTTTCGATTTTTAGATCTCGATGAAGGTCACTATTTCGAACGTACCAAGGTGCATTCACAATGTTTCTTAATACTTTATTTTGAAATCTCTGTACAACTAGAATGTTACTCTCTTTAGCACAACCCCATAGTCGAATACCATATGTCCATACTGGTTT
Source organism: Aspidapion aeneum (assembly GCA_963576565.1). Classification (NCBI taxonomy): domain Eukaryota; kingdom Metazoa; phylum Arthropoda; class Insecta; order Coleoptera; family Brentidae; genus Aspidapion; species Aspidapion aeneum. The sequence continues at coordinate 70,847,399 of OY755046.1, forward strand.
CAGTATTTGTCTATAAAGCAGTAACTTATTATGAATTGTTAAATTGGACTTCCTTCCAATTAGCCAGTTCATTTTTCTATACCTTATCTCAAGTTCTTCTTTTTTTTTCTTAACATGTGCTTTCCAGCGCAATTTGGCATCAAGATACCTAGATATTTTGCCTGATTCGAATATGGTACTGGAATGTTGTTAATTGTTATTTGTATGTGATTTATATTTTTGTTTGTAAAATCAACATGAATTGATTTGGTTTCATTTAATTTTATTCGCCACTTTGTGGTCCAACTGTGAATTTGGGTGACTGCATCCTGAAGTTTTTCTATGCATTTTTCAATAGATTTTTCTACCGTCAATAAACCAGTATCATCGGCAAATGTTGCTAAGTGACAATTTTCTGGCTTTGGGATATCACAAGTGAATAATAAGTATAGATAAGGGCCTAGTACGCTACCCTGGGGCACGCCTGCTTGAATTTCTCTTAAATTTGAATATGAGTCTTCCTGTTTTACTCTAAAATGTCTATCAGATATGTATGATTCCAAAATATCCGAATATTGTTTTGGCAGAAACCTTTTTAGTATAAAATTAAGGCCTTCATGCCACACTTTGTCAAATGCTTGTGCTACATCTAGAAAAACTGCAGAACAAACTTTTCCCTCTTCTAGTGCTTTTTCTATTATATTAGTAATTCTGTGTACTTGATCTATCGTGGAATGCTTGTCTCGAAAACCAAATATCAGACACGTGAGCGTCAATCAGCGGAATTTTTGAGCCAAATAATACTAATAAACGTGAAATTTAGTACCCTTGAATTTAAAAATCAAACAAGTTTCGTGACTAATCGGGTAAAACGGAGTTTTAATTTCTCTCATATTTTTTTATATAAAAATATGATCATATTTTTTTTAAATATAAAATATGAAAGAAACAAAAACACCTTTTTACCCGTTTAGTCACGAAACTTGTTTGATTTTTAAATTCACAGGTACTAAATTTCTCGTTTGATAGAACAGTAGATTTTTTGCTATCATTTATTGGATGATATTTTTCGCGTGCAATTCGGCACTTCTTTTTGATATCTATAAATAAGTAAAAATTATCAAAATTTCGCAAACCTTGCCCCTCAACTCAAAATAATTCCACTTAATACTTTTTAAACTCAACATAGATTGCGTAAATTTTTGAAATACTACAAATTCAACTAAATGAGTATTGTACTCCCCCCCATCTTTTAACCATCCATACTCGGATCCATCAAAATAAGTTATTTGCGTTAAAAAAGGGCAAAAACTACCAAGTTTTTTTATGGTATTTGATAACCTAAAAATCGATAAACATCTGAGGGCACGGTAGTGCCCCGCCAAGTTCGCGTAAACTGCTGTACCCATCTTTTCTTGAAACATTTCAGCCCATATTTGACCTATCTTAAACTCCACTTCGGAATGAGCTACGAAACTCAAACTTTGCACAATCGTAGATCTTTATAAAGTTAACAACTCCTCCAAGTTTCATAGAGTAGTAAAGTAGTTACGAAATTTCAAAAAACGTCGAAATTGCCACTCACTGACTCACTCATGTATAGATCATCAAAATTCTACTGTATTTCCAGACATGCTACAAAGTTGAAATTTGGCAGACTGCTAAAAATTATGACCAATCCTTTCGAAAAAATCAAAAAACAACAAAATTCTAATTTACTCCTCTCCCCTATACATGTAAAGTTATGTAAATTTAACATTGCCCACTTCCAGAAACGCTACAGAGCTAAGCTTTGAAAGGTCGATAGGAATTATGATCAAACTATAGAGAAAAATTAAAAAACCCCAAAATTTTAATTAACTTCCCTCCCTATAAATGTAAAGTTAATGTAAAAGTAACATTGCCCACTTCCAGAAACGCTAGAGAGCTGAGCTTTGGAAGACTCATAGAAAATATGATAAACTATAAGAAAAAATTTAAAAATACCAAAATTATAATTTACTCCCCTCTCTTATACATGTAAAGTTATGTAAAACTAATATTGCCCACTTCCAGAAACGCTAGAGAGCTGAGCTTTGGCAGACTGGTAGGAAATATGATAAAACTGTAGAAAAAAATTAAAAATCACCAAAATTTTTATTAACTTCCCCCCCAATAAATGTAAAGTTATGTAAAAGTAACATTGCCCACTTCCAGAAACGCTAGAGGGCTGAGCTTTGAAAGACTGATAGGGAATATGCCCAAACCCTTGGAAAAAATCAAAAAACCCAAAATTAATTCACTCCCCTCCCCTATACATGTAAAGTTATGTAAAAGTAACATTGCCCACTTCCACGAACGCTAGAGAGCTAAGCTTTAGAAGGCTGATAGGAACTATGATAAAACCACAGGAAAAAATTAAAAAACCTCAAGAGTTTTGAAGAATATTCCGCATATTTTACTGTAAAACTTAAATATTATCCAAATCCTTTAAAAAAGGAGTGAAATCATAACAAAACCATTTCATGTAAAAAAAGCAAACTACGCGAAAATGTTATTCCGTAAAAAGAAATGAGATAAAAGTAAAGCCAAGTTCTCCAAATTTGGAAATCCTAAAAACTTCGTCGGAGCTTCCGTTTCTGAAATTTTTTTTCAATTTTTTTTTTTAAATTTATTTCTAAGATACATACATTTTTTTTTTTTTTGGTTTTAGTACAACTTATCATAACAAAAATTATGCTCCTAGAAACATCACAATCCTAAAGACAAACGTCGTGCTAGGCATTTTTGTATAGTTACACAAGCAAATCTAATATGATAAATCACACTAATTTTATAATTATTTTTTGAACACTTAACACAAAATTTTAGTTCAGTTTAATACCAATATTTTAATTTTTTTAGTAATTATAAATCAGTTAATAGTTTACTTTATTGATACATGCACAAAATATTTTTTGTAAAGATTAATTATAATTATTTATTATATCAAAGATTTATTATTTTATTGATTTCTTCACTAGAAAGCATAAAGAGTCTTGTTTTCACTAATGTTTTAAACGATTTTAAATTAACTGTATTTTGTAGTACAGATTTTTTCAACTCTGTTGGAAAGTGATTAAAGACTTTTGGAAATAAATACATGTGATATCTCTCACCTATATTTTTGGAAGCTGTTTGCTCTTCTATGTTGTACTGAGTGGTAGATCTCGTATTTTTTTCATGCGAGTGTAATTTTAAATTACTCCTATTTTTAAAGCAAAATAAGCTCAAGTGATAGTAATAAATTTGTCTAATATCCAATACTTTTGATTCTTGGAATAATCGATTTGTAGGATATAGAAAATGTCTAAAATACATGGTTTTTAAAATAGCTTTTTGTGTAATATTTAGTTTTTTTAGATGTGAATCATATACGCCCCCCCATGCCAAGATGCCGTACTGTAGTCTACTTTCGACTAAGCCATAGTAGAGTGTTTGAAGATGGTTTATGTTTAAAATTTGCCTAAGATATTTAAATCTAAATAGCATTATTCTTATAGTGTTTGTGACTTGTTTTACGTGGATATTCCATTTTAAATGTTTGTCAATGTGGACTCCTAAGTATTTAACAGAATCTGTAGAATTTATTGTTACATTATTTACCAAAAGACAATCATAATTTGGTAAATTCCTTTTATTGCAAGAGAACGGCATAAAATATGTCTTATCAAAATTTATTGTTAGTAATTTGTAATTAAAGATGTCAACGATTTCATTTAAGTTTCTCTCCGCAATAATTTTTAACTCCTGCCAAGAGTCTGCCTCAAAGAAAATAACGGTATCGTCACAGAAACTAAAGATCGTTCCTTGAAGCCGATGTTCGAGAATATTATTTATATAGAGTAAGAGTAGAGAAATATTTACCAAAACTGTTTTCAATGCTGATATAGCGATGAGCTAGGAAGGTATTAGATCCCTCATGGATCTATGCGTTATTTATTAACATAAACTTTGTCAATTTTAAAACAATACTTTGACTTGTATTTTTTTCAAAAAGAATTAAGATATGAAATGAGTAAATAACATGTTGATTAAACAATCTTAAACAATAATTATAATATTTTACTGATAAGGCAGAACCCCTGCGAACCTCTCAGTACAGAACTGGAGATTCCTGCGACTGACGTATAAAAAAATTACGCGTTGACCCAAGTGTCAAAAAAAATTAAAATAATAAATTTAAAAAATTTTTAAATTTAAAAAAAAATTATTTGTGATTCTTTAAATAAATACTCTTGTTTTTGTGTTTAAAAAAAGTTGTCGGAACCTATAGGATTATATTCAGTCCAACTTGACCAATGGGTATGTTTAGTTTAGTAGATACTAACAATTATTCTTATAGAAACCAAATTTCGGACTTGTATTGTCTACAGCGTGTCCCATTTTCGATGGGATTAAATGGGAAACTCGTTTATTATTAAAGATATTGATTTTTTGATTGCACCTTACCGTGCTCTATTTTTGAGCCCTTAAAAATGGCGTAATCAGATTTTTGCTATACCCCGCAGTTTCGGTAATACATGGAGTTTTTGAAAAAATTGTATTTTTAATAATCCCTTGTATTTCGCTTATTTTGCGAGATATTTTTATTCTGTAAAAACCTTTTCATGGCAACTTTTTTAGAAGAAAATAATGACGTTGTCATATTTTTAAAATATTGTTTAGTTTTTGAGATATGGTATTTATCATAAAAAAATTAAATAAGGACCTGGTTTTTTTTTATTACTATTTTGATTGGTTTCATGCTAGTATTATCATAAAAGAATAAAAATTTTAAAAAATTTTGTTTTAAGGTAAAAAAAAAATTTATATTTAAAAAAAAAATAGTCCGAACCTGGATATTTCCAACATAAATATAAATTAAAAATTGCTAGTTAAACAATTTTTAGTTTAACTGTTTTGATACTTAGCATATGAAAATGGTTTTACGTTAATTTACAGATTTATTTGAAACAAAGTCTACGAAAAATACAAAAAAAACAAATTATAAAAAATAACTAATTTTTCTGATTACCATTATGTGTAAGACATTGTTGGCATTTTTGAGTAATTTTTCTTAACGCATTTTGCATTAAAATATTTCTGCCATTTAAATATTGGGATTTTGTTGCTTGAATGAAGCAGTCAAACATCACATTTTCCAAAATCTGGATATGGTCGATTTCTAGCCTGTTTAAAATAAGCCATTCACAAAAATGACAAGTAAAATGACAATGTCAATTCCACGCTTTTGTTTTGTAAATTTCACGACCTGCTGTGCTACCATCAAATAATTAGTATGGTATTATTTTTGTAACTTTTTACCGTTTTTTACTTTATTTATAAATCTTTTAATTATCATTTCAAAACAGATAAATTAAAAATCGTTCAACTAGTGTGTCTTGCAATTTTTAATTTATAATTACGTTGGAAATTTCCAGGTTCGGACTATAATTTTTTTTTCAAATATTAAATAGTTTTTTTTCACCTTAAATCAAAAAAATATTAAAGTTTTATCATTTTAAGGTAATAATAGCATGGAAAATCCAGGTCCATATTTAATTTTTTATGATAAATACCATATCTCAAAAAGTAAACAATATTTTTAAAAATTGACAACGTCATTATTTTGCTCTAAAAAAGTTGCCATAGAAAGGTTTTTACAGAATAAAAATATCTTGCAAAATAAGCGAGATACAAGGAATTAATTAAAATGCAATTTTTTCAAAAACTCCCTGTATTAGCGAAACCACGGGGTATAGCAAAAATCTGATTACACCATTTCTAAGGGCTCCAAAAAAGAGCACGGTAAGGTGCAATCAGAAAATCGATATCTTTAATAATAACCGAGTTTCCCATTTAATCCCATCGAAAATGGGACACGCTGTACAGCTTGTTGCCTTTTTATGTATTGAGGATATCAATGCAATTCTACAATCATCAGGTACTGGATGTCCGTTTATGCATTGATTTATAATATATCTCAGTTTTTCTAGTAGTTTGTCTGATCCATATTTGAGCATTTCAGCCTATATTCCCCCAGGACCGCTAGCTTTTCCGGATTTAAGCTTTTTAATACTACTCTTTATCATTTCATTTTCGATAATTACTTCCTTTCCATGTACTTCTATGTGTCTCCTTGGAGAGGCTGTATTGTCTACAACAGTCTACAACACAGTTTTTATAAATATCTCAGAAACGGAAGCACCTACGAAGTTTATAGTAATGTCAAAATACACCAAAATAACACATTTTCGTCGAAAAAAATACCTTTTCTAGCTACTGCTGCATGGACTAGGAAGGTAAAAATTACCATACTATTATTACCTCATTCTATTTTTCTTCTACAACTTTTATTTAACAATCACTATAATTGTTTCAGATGCTGGTATCATCAGACCCCACTCTAGCAACATCAGAACTCTACAACCCTTTAACTAATTTAAGGACACACGATCTCATGGAGAAATTTAACTTAGCTTTCTACGAGGCTCAAAATGTGTCTCGAAATGATCTGATACGAACATTTAAACAAGAAGTTGCCAATGAGAACAATAGTAATCATTCTGAAGAAAAGTTCAATGATGAAGATTTAATAGACTATCTAATAAGTGAAGATTCTACACTGAGTCCAACGGAATGTGATATTACTTTTGATTTTAATGATTTTGAACAGGATTTTGATAATAATGTCAATAAAACCGCTGTAGACCAAACAATTTTAAAAACAGAAATAAATCTTGATTCAGAAACTTATCTCAATGCCAATAAAAATGCTCAAGAAAACCTAACTCAATACTCAAATATTTATATTCAATGTGTTCCAAACTCGCCATTTGAAGATTTGTACCCTAATTCACCTTTGACAGATAATAATTTATACCAAAATTGCGATCAAAAACCTATCCTAAATCTTTCTAACAACGAAAATCAAATACAATACATGAAATCATTTATACATGTTTCAGAAAATCAAAATAAACAAAGTTTAAGTAGAGAATACCAAAATGTTGGTTTGGATGATTTAGATTTGGAAGTATTATCAAATGTTGATAGTTGGAACAATGATCTATCAGACAGAACACAAGATTTTGGTAATACAACTTTACCACCTGTAAATACTATTACTAAAAATAATGTAGATTTTAATAACTATGTCAGAACAATTCCAATAAACGACTGTGGTTATTTTAAACAAGATTTCAACAATAAATCGGAATTCGGACATCTACTATCTACAACTGCGTGTCAAAACAACCCCTTAGAAAACATTCTGACAAACGATACTCCTCCCCCAACTCCAACATGCGATTCTACTGTGGATCAAAGGTTTTTTTCTTCAACATGCGATGATAGATCAACTCACAGAAGAAGGGCAACACAAGTCCATGAATTTAATGAAGATAATCATATGGTTTTAACACAGACTGAAGCATTACTAAACGATGATCCACTTCTCAGGTAAAGAACTTGTATTTTTTACAATATGTTATGTTTTTTCTTTAGCATTAAAGATCTAATAAAAACCCCAGTTGTCTCTTAGTGGGTTTTGCCTCATTAACATCTACAACTACAAAGTACAACTTCTTTCAAATGCTTGATTGTTTCATTAAATTCTACACCAACGAAAGGTTTTGGAGAGCCTGGCACTGAACCTGCTTAGCCTATTGTAGCTTTGTGTTTTCCTAATCTAGGGGGTGAGGCACAATAGCCCTTTTATTATGTTTTTCTGACAGACTACTTCCTCGAACAGGTCTTGCTCCAGGAGGTTTCTGATTCTGCAGTGTTGCCTCGGTGTTGATGCCAGTGGTTTCGATGTTGTTCGTCCACCCATCTCTTGATACCACCACGTATTGAACTGGGCTTACAAGTGGTTTTTCAGATCCTCTTTTTGCTGGAAAATTTGCATTAACATCATGTAGCTTCCCTAGCAAGAAAAGGAACTGAAAAATTCTTAAATTTCTTTGGAAAAATCCTTACATATATTTATCGGTTTCACAACGTTCTACGTCTTCCGATACCCAATCTCCACTCGTTTCTGTTTGCCCATAATTCATCATCTAGGCCTCTTATTCTTATTTCACTGTCTATTCCTTCTCTCCAGCTTCTTGGCCGTCCTCGTTTTCTTCGGCCAGTTGGTTTCCATTGTAGTATTTGTTTAGGTAGTCTTTCATCATTCATTCATTGTACATGTCCGTACCACACCAGTTGTTTTGTTCTTATATCATCCACTAAAGTACGTTCACCCACTGTCATAATTTCTCTTATTCTTTGATTTGTAACTCTTTCTCTTTTTGATTTCCCTGCTGCTCTTCTTCAATAGTCCATCTCCGTAGCGGAAAGCATTTTCTCTGTTCTATCCTTGATTGGCCATACTTCTGAGCCGTATGTAATAATACTTTTTACAATGGTGTTATATATAAGCTTTTTGTTATGTTTTGAAATACTTTGGTCCCAAATTATTTCATTTAATAAAATTATTGCTTTTCTTCCTTGTACGTTACGATCTTTTATAGCTTTGTCTAGTGTTCCGTCAGCTGTAATTTTTAGACCTAAGTATTTATACTCATCGCAGGACTGAATTCGCTGCCCGGTATTTAAGATTAGATCCTGTTTCATTCCACCGATACACATATACTCTGTCTTATTGAGATTAACCTCTAGTCCCCACTTATTGTACTCTTCTATTAGTTTTCGTGTCATATATTCGAGGTCGTCATAATCCAACAATCTAATAAAGTATCTAAAAGCTTAACTTCTTTTACAGTTCAAGCAGTATTCTCTTCAATAGCCACGAAGGCGAGATGGTGGGGGAAATCTACGACGGTGACTATGATGGAACAGACTCTGAAGAAACAGTAAGCAGTTCTACCAACTACGTGTGTAAGTGGGAACAATGCTACCAACTCTATGACAGTCAAAGAAGTTTGGTCAAGCATATAGAGAAATGTCATGTTGAACTGAAAAGAGGTAAGAAATCTAACAAGGTCAGCTCAAGTCAGATTAGGTCAAGAACAGCAAATTAAGATAGTTATGTCAAGGCATAAGAAATAAAACAAAACTATCTACAATCTAAATCTACAATTCATTAAAACTAAGGGATTTCAGAGGTTGCAAAATTAAAATTAAAATTTGCCGGTCATAATATCAAACTGAAAGACGATCGATGGAACAAATGTATTGTAAACTGGAGACCTTGGGAAAACAAAAGAAGTAGGGGAAGACCCCAAATGAGATGGGCGGATGATTTGAAGAAACATGCAGGAACTAGATGGATGAACACGGCGACAGACAGAGAAGAGTGGAAGATATTCAGGGAGGCCTATATCCAAAGATAAAACACAAAGACACTGGCTTATACTGGGAAGGGTTGTAACTATTATTCTAACATTTTTTTATAGGTGATGAGTTTACATGTTTTTGGGAAAATTGTCCAAGGAAAACGAAGCCTTTCAACGCCAGATACAAACTTCTGATCCATATGAGAGTTCACAGTGGAGAAAAACCAAACAAGTGTATGGTAAGTTTAAGTATATTGAGTTTTGTCATTATTTTGGTGTTAGTGGTTTTGTTATTTTTGGTTTGTTTAACCTTAAAAGAACAGGCAAATACTTGAAAATATCTAAACATTATTATCTATCTATCTATTTAGCAATTTTCGATTTATCTTTGGACATAGGCCTCCCACAATATCTTTCACTCTTCCCTGTCTGTCTCATTTGGGGTCTTCCCCTACTTCTTTTATTTTCCCAAGGTCTCCAGTTTACAACACATTTGTTCCATCAATCGTCTTTCTGTCTAATATTATGACCGGCAAATTTCCATTTTAGTTTTGCTCCTTCTCCTCTGACATCCCTTACTTTTGTTTTATTTCTTATCCATTCATTCCTTTTTCTATCTGTTAGCTTTATATGTAACATTTGTCTTTCCATTGATCTTTGGGCTTTTGTTACCTTATCCATGTTTGATTTTGTAAGTGTCCAGGTCTGGTATCCATAGGAAAGTACAGGAAGGATACATTGGTTATACACTTTCGTTTTGAGGTACTGAGGATATTCTTTATTTTTTAAAATGTAGCTTAATTTACCGAATGCTGTCCATACACGTTTCTTGATTTCAGCTGTTTGGTTTTCTTTTTTTAGTTTAATAATTTGTCCCAGGTTGGTATATATATTCCTCTACTTGTTCTATTTTCTCTTAGTTTATTCTGATAGTGATATCTTCATCTGTGTTTGTTATGATTTTAGTTTTAGTGTAGTTCATACTCAAGCCTATATTTTAGCTGTTGTATCCAGTTCTTTTAGCATTTTTATCAGTTCTTCTTTTTTATCTGTTATTAAGGCGATATCATACGAGTCGTTAAATACCGAGATGAATTCCATCAAAGGAGTATGCGCCAAAATTAACGTCAAAATGTCTAATTTAAATTATTGGCGCGAATACCGGGATTGGCGCGAGATCGAAGAGCTTAACGTATAATAAAAAATTCAAGGTATAAAATAATCGTCAATTCTAATTTGTAGGTATGATTTTATGTAGGTACCGGGTGGTTTTTTATAACCGGAGCACTCAGCAACTTTATCATTGAAAATAAAGGGCTATAATAAATTGTAGATTTTTTTTGGTTAATTATGATGATGATGAACTTTAAGAGCCAACATAATTTTTTTCTATCCGTCACCATGTACAGGGTGTCCCAAATTCGATGTTTTTGGGGAGTTTCGGGTATTTCTAGAGGAACTAAAAAAACCTCATCAACCTTTGCGACACTCAAATTTCAAAAGAAGCTTAAAGGTGAAAATCGCATTTTGATATAGCAAGCCGTTTTTAAACTACGGGGTGTTTTTAAAAAGTCTGCATTTTGGGAAGGGGTCTATAACTTGTTTATTTATTAATATTTTTATTTCTGTGAAAACATTCTTTAGACACTTTTTTAAGAGGAATTCAACTGTTAAATTAAATTTCATTTGTCACGTTTAGTTTTTGAGATATCACATAAAATTAATTTTTCTTTATGGGATTAGTGGGATTTCTTTATATTTTTGTTTTTTTTTTATTTTTACCACATATTTTAGTTTGCTTAATATTAAAAAATAATAAAGAGGTGATTAAAAAATAAAAATAAAGAAAACAATTAAAAAAATTAAAATATTGAGTGTGATACATCATTTTAAAGGAAATTTTAGAGAGAGTTTTAGAGTTATTCTGTAAGAAAAATAACAACTTTATGCAATATTTTAAAAACCAAAAGAGATAAATAAAAACCGTTGACATCTGTCAATTCTTCACGAAAAGATCTATAAGAAAGCTATTTACACAAAAGCAAAATGCAGACAAAAACACTCCGTAGCTTAAAAACGGCTTGATGTAGTTTTCACCTTTAGGCTTCTCTTAAAATTTGAGCGTCGCAAAGGGGGCTCAGTTTTTTCTTTTTCCCCTAGAAATACCCGACACCACAAAAAAACAACGAATTTGAGACACCCTGTACAGGGTGTGACAATAAAGTCGATTTTTTGAGAGGGAACACCCTGTATATTTTTGCATTTTAAGATTCGTCTTTTCTTTTTGATTTCAAACATATACAATATCTATGTGCTGCGATTAATATTTTTTGAGGTATATGCAGTATTTCTTCTATATGCATTTCACGTTTATTTTGTTTTGCCATAGGAGTATTGACAAATTTAAATGCGCTAAATCTTTTAAAAATACTCTGCCAATATATGGGCCCCTAAGCTCACACTAGGTACTATAGTTAAAGTGTATGTGTGAGCTAATATAACTAAAAACTAAAATATATTTTATTCAACTCCACACTAAATTACCTTTTGTTTGATACCACACAAGCCATGTTTTGACTTAAACTCAAATTTTTGAAATCCACCCCCACCCTTAAAAATAACAAAAACTAAAATGTATTTTGATGAACTCCGGACTTAATTACCTTTCGTTTGATATCACACACGCCATATTTTCACATAAACTCTAATTTTTTAAATCTATCCCCACCCTTTTATTTGGTTTGTGTTTGGTGTATTTTGTTCATTTTTAAATGGGACCATCTCGACCGAAGACCCAGCCTAGGTACCAAATTTCATTGAAATCGGCCAAGCGGTTTTTGAGTTATGCGCGTTGGTCGTTACATACAGACATACAGACAGACAGACAGACAGACAGACAGACAGACAGACAGACAGACAGACAGACAGACAGACAGACAGACAGACAGACAGACAGACAGACAGACAGACAGACAGACAGACAGACAGACAGACAGACAGACAGACAGACAGACAGACAGACAGACAGACAGACAGACAGACAGACAGACAGACAGACAGACAGACAGACAGACAGACAGACAGACAGACAGACAGACAGACAGACAGACAGACAGACAGACAGACAGACAGACAGACAGACAGACAGACAGACAGACAGAGACAGACAGACAGACAGACAGACAGACAGACAGACAGACAGACAGACAGACAGACAGACAGACAGACAGACAGACAGACAGACAGAAAGACAGACAGACAGACAGACAGACAGACATACAGACAGACAGACAGACAGACAGACGGCGCAACAAAAAAGTTTCAAAATCATCTGAAACGCAAAGATATATAAAAAAAAATTTAAATCGGAGCAACTTTTTTTTTCTCGAAAAAATTAGGATCACCATAGCTCACACTACTATAGTATAGTATATGTGTGAGCTAAAATGTTTATCGTAGCATAGACATACAGTAGAACCCCGATGACAGTGTTTATTCAAATTAAATTGGGCACTAAATAATTTGTCACACAACTTGCACGTCACCGGCATTTTCACAGAACAAAAACGACGAATTTTCATCAAAAAGGACTGGGAATTATTAAAGTTTTGCTGTATAAAACCATACTGAAATATCTCTCAGTTGATTGGTTGGCAGAAGTGACAGATCAACGCTTGCGCACGTCTTGGAATTCTTCTCGGTATTTAACGACTCGTGATATCATCAGCATATCGTAGGTAGTCCAAATATTGTCCGTTTATGCGTTAGGTTTTCGTCCAGGATTGTAGTAATAAAAGGTAGTTTTCAGCTTTTTTGGACTTTTATTTAAACATTTAAAATTCAACAGCCAACGTTTCGACGTCTTCCGCGTCATCCTCAGGGCTAAAACGCACAAAGAACGTAAGTAGTCTAATCAATAACAACAATAAAAGGTTATAATTAAAAAATTAATAAAAAAGTCTATAAAATTGTTTTTAAAGTTTTTTCCTAAAAAATAAACATATAGCAAAATAAAATGACAGGTCAAAATATTATTTAAAAAGCACAGGAAATAGATAACATAAAAAAATACTCTGCCAATCTATGGACATCTAAGCTCACACTACGTACTATAGTTATAGTGTGAGCTAATATAATCAAAAACTGAAATATATTTTATTCAACTCCAGACTCAATTACCTTTCGTTTGATACCACACAAGCCATGTTTTGACTTAAACTCAAATTTTTTTAATCTACCCCCCACCCTTTTGAAAAAAACTAAAATGTATTTTGTTTAACTCCAGACTCAATTACCTTTCGTTTGATATCACACACGCCATATTTTCACTTAAACTCTAATTTTTGACATCTACCCCCACCCTTTTTTTAAAAATAAACTAAAATTCATTTTTTTAACTCCAGACTTAATTACCTTTCGTTTGATATCACACACGCCATATTTTCACATAAACTCTAATTTTTGGAATCTACCCCCACCCTTTTATTTGGCTTGCGTTCGGTGGATTTTGTTCATTTTTAAGCGGGACCATCACGGCCCAAGACCCAACTTAGGTACCAAATTTCATTAAAATCGGACAAGCGGTTTTTGAGTTATGCGGGTTGGTCGTTACAGACAGACATACAGACAGACATACAGACAGACATACAGACAGACAGACAGCAAAACACAAAAGTTTCAAAATCATCTGAAACGCAAAGATATATAAAATTTTTTGAAATCGGAGCAACTTTTTTTTTCTCGAAAAAATTAGGATCACCATAGCTCACAGTAGTGTGAGCTAAAATTAAAAAAAATTTATAAAAGCTATTATGTACCTACCCAGAATATTAAAGTTATATAAGATATCGCATTCTAAATTACAAACATTTTTAAAAACACTGTTTTTTGACCTGTCATTTTATTTTGCTATATGTTTATTTTTTAGAAAAAAATTTTAAAAACAATTTTATAGACTTTTTTTATTAATTTTATAATTGAACCCTTTTTAACTTGTATAAATAATTTTTATTTTATTTTAATTTTTTGAATCTTATTGTTGTTATTGATTAGACTTGTGTTTTTTAGCCTTGAGGATGACGCGGAAGGCTGTTGAATTAAACATTTAAAATAAAAGTCCAAAAAAGCTGAAAACTACCTTTTATTATTGGCCATTTACTTTGATGCCTATTTCTCCCCAACATAAACATAAAAACATCTTCTAGGGCCTGGTATAGTTTAGGGGATATTGTGTCACCCTGTCTCACACCTCTTCTTATACGGATTGGCTTGGTTCCTTCGTGGATTTTGATTGATGTTGTTGCTTCGCTATATATATTGGCTATTGTATCTGTGATCCATTCGGCTATTAGTTAAATATGCTTTTACTGCCCAGTGTTTAAAACATTATTATAAAGAAATATATTTATCGGTTTCACAACGTTCTACGTCTTCCGATACCCAATCTCCACTCGTTTCTGTTTGCCCATAATTCATCATCTAGGCCTCTTATTCTTATTTCACTGTCTATTCCTTCTCTCCAGCTTTCTCCTTGGCCGTCCTCGTTTTTTTCGGCCAGTTGGTTTCCATTGTAGTATTTGTTTAGGTAGTCTTTCATCATTCATTCTTTGTACATATCCGTACCACACCAGTTGTTTTGTTCTTATATCATCCACTAAAGTACGTTCACCCACTGTCATAATTTCTCTTATTCTTTGATTTGTAACTCTTTCTCTTTTTGATTTCCCTGCTGCTCTTCTCCAATAGTCCATCTCCGTAGCGGAAAGCATTTTTTCTGTTCTATCCTTGATTGGCCATACTTCTGAGCCGTATGTAATAATACTTTTTACAATGGTGTTATATATAAGCTTTTTGTTATGTTTTGATATACTTTGGCCCCAAATTATTCCATTTAATAAAGTTATTGCTTTTCTTCCTTGTACGTTTCGATCTTTTATAGCTTTGTCTAGTGTTCCGTCAGCTGTAATTTTTAGACCTAAGTATTTATACTCATCACAGGACTGAATTCGCTGCCCGGTATTTAAGATTAGATCCCAATTATTATATCAAACTAAAAAAATTCAGAAAAAAACTATAAACACACATGTGTACATATTTTGAGTCATCCTAAAGATGTGAAGAGACATATTGTAAATAAGGTTGGTATAGGCTTTTTGTTTACATGTCATGGTGTTATGTTTCTATTCCTACTTTAAAAGTTTATATATGATGTCTCGGTTCTTTTTTTTCGTTTTTTTTTTGGAGTCACATTTTATAATTATCTGTATCATTGACCCCAGTAAACTGACATTTTTAACTGTTAATGGGGCGTTTTATTTTTTTTCCCAGCTGCAGCACGACGAAAGGAAGGGTAATGTTTTTAGATTGTTGTATGTATGTGGATCATTCCCAAAAGTGGGCTATATAATAATAATAATAATAATAATAATAATAATAATAATAAATTGTCTTTATTGAAAAAAATGCCATGTACAATATTGCTGGAAATTTAATAAGTAGTTAGTAAATAAAAAAAAGCACTTTTCAAAGGGCGAAGTCTAGCTGACAGTCCAGCTACTATGATATGGATATCATTTTTGGTCATTGCCTTTAAATAACAGTACAGCACAGTAAATAACTGTTTTTTTTTAATTTATGTAACTAATTAGGTGTAAGATAAGAAACATTTATTTTCCCGAATTTTAGGAATTATTGCATAAAAATTCCAGAGGAATGAGTACCAGAGGAATGAGTTTTTTAATGGTTTTCCAATTTAAATCAAAATCTATTTAGACTACTCAACTTAAGTTTTATATAAACAAAGTTCCTATACTTATAATTTTAAAACAATCAACAAAAAAATTATACTATTGATATCAGTCGAATATTTACTTACCAGAGGGATGATAATTGAAGCGTTCCTTTTTGATTTCTCCGAAAAAAACTAATTTTCTGCCGAGATCTATAACTTAAACCAAACTAAAGTTGACATTATCTGTCACAACTTGTCACCCTCACAAGTAAATTAGATATACAGGGCCGTCTCTTTCTCTAGAAATTAACCAGTGGTATTCACAAATATTGTTTTATTAAAAATGGAGCACGTTTAAAATTGTAAAATTTTCCGGAGAAGATGTAAATTCGGATTTTCAAAAATAGGAATGCAAACTTAAGTTTTATCAATTTTTTGATAAATAGTTAAGGCTTGGTTAAATATTATTTATTAGGATATTTTTTTTAATTTTAGTTTTTAATATTTGGTTTGGGACTACACCAGAGGAATGAGGTATTTGCTTTGTAATAAAAAAAATTATAAACATGCAATTTTTTTATACATTAAACTTAAATGTTGCATAAAGAAAACATTTCGTTTTAAATCTTACAACTAAAACTATGCTTCATTTGCAGTCTGTGTTTGAAAAATATGCATTCCCACTCCACAGCAACATTTTTGTAGAATCATCCATGTAAATAAATATGTTTCTGTCACGCTATAGGCTAAACGGCTGAACCGATTTTGACAAAAAAGGTGTCATTCTATTGCTACTGATCCCGAAGGTGCTATAGGCTATATTTTTTTAAACAGGAATCAACATGGCGGTCTTCAGACGCCATTTTGTCACATGATGTAAGCTTTAAGGCATACAAATTATCTAAATTTCAGGCGATTTTATTGAAATTCCTTTGATTACCCATTGCAAATGTCCTCTAATTTGCTGTAGTTACTTTGTAGTTCTCCCTGCTCCCATCCATCTCCCCTCCTGTAATTTCCCCCACCCTATTCAAAAACCATATTCGCATAATTTTATCAAATATAGAGCGATTTCATAAATTCTTTCTGCTTACCCTTTCAGATTTTTTTTCCAACACCATTTTACTAGTCCGTATCAGTAATAGTTATAGCTATAACTTTCACAAAAATAAAGCGATTTCAAAAGTTTTTTCTGCACACGCTTGAAGACTTTTTTTCCAACATCATTTTACTAGTTTCCCCTTCCCTCTCTTCTGCCCTCCCTCCTTATTAGTAATAGTTGTAGCGATTTCAAAAATCTTTATTTTCTTCAAATTTTGTTTCGAATAATACATAACTGTTGTATCTAAACCCAACTTTTGACTAAATAATCATTTTTTTTTTTCAGTTCAAGGGCTGTAATAAGGCATTTTCAAGACTGGAAAACCTAAAAATCCACCAAAGAAGTCACACAGGAGAACGGCCATACGTCTGCCAATTTACAGGGTGCACCAAATGTTTCTCAAACAGCTCCGACAGAGCCAAACATCAGAGAACGCATTTTGATACGGTAAGTAACAAAAACACAAAAACTTGTAACAAAAACAAACAATTTTACAGTAGTAGTAGTAGTAGTAGTAGTGGGGGGTTGACCCGCAGGTCTGACAAGTAGGCCAGAGTAGGCCCTTTTTGCCATGCCCCAAGTCTGTCCCTTAACCCACTCTCTACACTTCCCTTTGATGGTCGAGTAACTCATTGGGCCTTCCTGTTCTCTTTACAAAGTCCAGTAAGTCTGCCCATTTGAGCATGTGCAGTTCTTCCTCGCTCAGAGTTGGCGCTCCGAGTGCCTGTTGTCTCATCCTTGCGTAGGCCTCGCATTCTGCCACGAGGTGTCTTGATGTCTCTTCCTCCTGTCCACAGGCTGGGCAGGTAGGGTCATTCTCGACTCCTATACGTGTCATGTGCCTCCTCAACCGGTTATGCCCGGTTAGAGACGCATTTGGTAGACATGTTTTAGTTCCAGATACTTTGGGAATATCTGAACACTATTCCCGAACCATTGACGAATTGAAAGCAGCAATACACCAAGAAATTACAGGAATATCGCTTTAGAGTTACTGCACGAGTGAAACTTTCAGTACCGAAAAAATGAAATATTAATAGCATTTACAATGGCGTTTTTATTGTGGGAGATCATTCTGCCGGACCCTGTATATAAGTATAGTGAAATAATCTATGTTTTTCCAAATATTAACATTTAAAACTAAACATTTAAAACTCCGTCCAGGTTTAACGTGTCCATCACACACTATATATATTTGTGAATTTCGTCTTTCGTCAAAGTTAGTTTTTTTGCCGAAGTATTTTTTTTAGGTTCCTAACATAGTCTTCGCACCCACGAACACAAAATTGTTTTCTTTTAAATTTCTTAATTACCGATAGGCCACAATTTAGCAAAAAACACTTTTTAAAATAAGGTAAAAAGTCGAAAAATCACGAAAAACTGCAACCACAAATGAAAAATGCCGAATTACATTTACGTCATATTTTTATCTGTTTTGCCAATGTCAGTCATAATCAAAAACATATACCGAGAGTAGCGGTTAATGTCCATGGCGACAGCACAGAAGTCTGTACATAATATTTTTATAACAGGGGTGACGGTCTGTAATAGCGCCTCTCGAACTTTGTATTCCGAACTAATGTATACAGGGGGTATGTATAACAATATTATGACAAGACCGGGGTGCTTTCCTTACTATAAATAATTAGTATACTGTGCCTTGGACTCTCCTGGGCTCCACTTTTTGACGTTCGAACTCCTCAATCACCACAATTTTCTCACTTTTTTAACTTTTCTCGGAGAACGTGTTTTTCGAAGTGTCTTGTTCTGTCGATGGTTTTCTGCGCACACTGTCGGCGCCGCTTATCCCCCCACGTGTCCAGTGCCGGTAAAATCATATGCAATTTAATAGCGCGAAAATCTAAATGAATTATTCGCGCAGAAAAAAAGGAAAAAGAAAAGAAATAGGTAATTTACTGCTTGCACCAACACCGTTAAACATTAAAAAACAAATTAACTGTCAAAAAACTGTAATGTCGAACAATATTTTAAATTTCTTTCTTTTTTTTAGAAACCCTATGCCTGTCAAGTACGAGGCTGTCCAAAAAAATACACCGACCCAAGCAGCCTGAGAAAACATGTCAAAAATCACTCGTACGAAGAACAGCAACAGATAAAACGGGGGAAGTTGACAAGTGACAGTTGTCCTGACACTCTAATGTCAAATCCAATGGTTAGACAGTTTTTGGATCCTTCAAAACAAAAAGCACAGAGGGGTAATGGTCAGGATTTTTTTTACAATGAGGTTGATCACTCTTACTCAAATAATAGTTGTTATTTTCAAATAAATAGTGATAGTAGTCAAAGTAGGGAGTGCTCGAGTGTTAAGCGAGGTTTAAAAAATAAAATACAAAACAACAGACTGAAAAAATTGATTTTTTAAATCCATGTTTCTGGAAAAATTGTTAAATGAGTTAAAAATAAATAGAAAGAAAAATGTTCTGTTGTAAGTAATGTTTTTAAAAAAATTGTTAACTTTATTATAAAATGTTTAACAAATTTCAAAGTTTTTAAGTTAAAGATAAGTTAGGATGCTAGATGTTTTATTTTTTGTATAAATATTGCTCAAAAAACGTTTTTGTGATCTCAAAAATTTGTACCTATTTTTTAAAGACTTTTAGATATCACTGTTAAGATTTTTTGTACAAAATGTAAATATTATTGTAAGAATAAGATGTAAATATATTTTTTTTGTAAAAAATATACTTTTGTTTGTTTGGCGTTTTCCAAAAAAGCCGAGTTTACAGAAAAAACATTCTGCGTAAAAACAAAAATCAAATTTTTACCCCTAAATAGATAACAATAATGTAAAACCTATAAAAGGGTGGGAAAAAGATATAACCTTCTATTTTATTGAGTGCATAAAAGAAAATTTAAAAATTTTGCTTCTAATATCAAAAATAATCAGCCAAACAATGTTAGTAATGTCAAAAAAGATCACAAATATATGTCAAATCCATAGACAGGTGGAAAGAATAGAAATGGATTGGTTTTTGATTCCCAATGTGAAAATAATTGAATCCATGAGGGATCTGATACCTTCCTAGTCCATTATTACAGTGCTAAAAAATACACCGACCCAAACAAGCTCAAAAAATACGTCAAAAATCACTCATACGAAAAACAACAACAGATAAAACGTGAGGAGATGACAAGTGACAGTTGTCCTGACACTCTAATGTCAAATCCAATGGTTAGATAGTTTTTGGACCCCTTCAAACAAAAAGCACAGAGGGGTAATGGTCAGGATTTTTTTTACAATGAGGTTGATCACTCTTACTCGAATAATAGTTGTTATTTTCAAATAAATAGTGATAGTAGTCAAAGTAGGGAGTGCTCGAGTGTTAAGCAAGGTTTAAAAAATAAAATACAAAAAAACCGACTGAAAAAAATGATTTTTTAAATGTACGTTTCTGGAAATATTGTTAAATGAGTTAAAAATAAATAGAAAGAAAAATGTTCTGTTGTAAGTAATGTTTTTTAAAAAATTGTTAACTTTATTATAAAATGTTTAAGAAATTTTAAAGTTTTTAATTTAAAGATAAGTTAGGATGTTAGATGTTTTATTTTTTGTATAAATATTGCTCAAAAAACGTTTTTGTGATCTCAAAAATTTGTACCTATTTTTTAAAGACTTTTAGATATCACTGTTAAGATTTTTTGTACAAAATGTAAATATTATTGTAAGAATAAGATGTAAATATAATTTTTTTGTAAAAAATATACTTTTGTTTGTTTGGCATTTTCCAAAAAAGCCGAGTTTACAGAAAAAACATTCTGCGTAAAAACAAAAATCAAATTTTTACCCCTAAATAGATAACAATTATGTAAAACCTATAAAAGGGTGGAAAAAAAGATATAAACATATATTTTATTGAGTGCATAACAGAAAATTTTAAAATTTTGCTTCTAAAATCAAAAATAATCAGCCAAACAATGTTAGTAATGTCAAAAAAGATCAGAAAAATATGTCAAATCCATAGACAGATGGAAAGAATAGAAATGGATTGGTTTTTGATTCCCAATGTGAAAATAATTGAATCCATGAGGGATCTGATACCTTCCTAGCCCATTATTACAGTGCTAAAAAATACACCGACCCAAACAACCTCAAAAAACACGTCAAAAATCACTTATACGAAAAACAACAACAGATAAAACGTGAGAAGATGGCAAGTGGCAGCTGTCCTGACACTCTAATGTCAAATCCAATGGTTAGACAGTTTTTGGATCCTTCAAAACAAAAAGCACAGAGGGGTAATGGTCAGGATTTTTTTTACAATGAGGTTGATCACTCTTACTCGAATAATAGTTGTTATTTTCAAATAAATAGTGATAGTAGTCAAAGTAGGGAGTTCTCGAGTGTTAAGCGAGGTTTAAAAAATAAAATACAAAAAAACCGACTGAAAAAATTGATTTTTTAAATCCATGTTTCTGGAAAAATTGTTAAATGAGTTAAAAATAAATAGAAAGAAAAATGTTCTGTTGTAAGTAATGTTTTTAAAAAAATTGTTAACTTTATTATAAAATGTTTAACAAATTTCAAAGTTTTTAAGTTAAAGATAAGTTAGGATGTTAGATGTTTTATTTTTTGTATAAATATTGCTCAAAAAACGTTTTTGTGATCTCAAAAATTTGTACCTATTTTTTAAAAGACTTTTAGATATCACTGTTAAGATTTTTTGTACAAAATGTAAATATTATTGTAAGAATAAGATGTAAATATAATTTTTTTGTAAAAAATATACTTTTGTTTGTTTGGCATTTTCCAAAAAAACCGAGTTTACAGAAAAAACATTCTGCGTAAAAACAAAAATCAAATTTTTATCCCTAAATATATCAGGTGGAAAGAACAGAAATGGATTGGTTTTTGATTCCCAATGTGAAAATAAATTGATCCATGAGGGATATGATACCTTCCTAGCCCATTAGCACAGTGCTAAAAAATACACCGACCCAAGCAATCTTAAAAAACACGTCAAAAATCACTCATACGAAGAACAACAGCAGATAAAACGGGGGAAACTGACAAGTGACAGTTGTCCTGACAGTTTGATGTCAAATCCAATGGTTAGACAATTTTTGGACCCCTCCAAACAAAAAGCACACAGGGGTAATGGTCAGGATTTTTTTTACAATGAGGTTGATCACTCTTACTCGAATAATAGTTGTTATTTTCAAATAAATAGTGATAGTAGTCAAAGTAGGGAGTGCTCGAGTGTTAAGCGAGATTTAAAAAATAAAATACAAAAAAACCGATTAAAAAAAATGATTTTTTAAATTTATATTTCTGGAAATATTGTTCAATGAGTTAAAAAAAATAGAAAGAAAAATTTTCTGTTGTAAGTAATGTTTTTTAAAAAATTGTTAACTTTATTATAAAATGTTTAACAAATTTCAAAGTTTTTAAGTTAAAGATAAGTTAGGATGTTAGATGTTTTATTTTTTGTATAAATATTGCTCAAAAAACGTCTGTGTGATCTCAAAAAAATTGTACCTATTTTTTAAAGACTTTTAGATATCACTGTTAAGATTTTTTGTACAAAATGTAAATATTATTGTAAGAATAAGATGTAAATATATTTTTTTTGTAAAAAATATACTTTTGTTTGTTTGGCATTTTCCAAAAAAGCCGAGTTTACAGAAAAAACATTCTGCGTAAAAACAAAAATTAAATTTTTACCCTTTAAATAGATAACAATAATGTAAAACCTATTTTATTGAGTGCATAAAAGAAAATTTAAAAATTTTGCTTCTAAAATCAAAAATAATCAGCCAAACAATGTTAGTAATGTCAAAAAAGATCAGAAAAATATGTCAAATCCATAGACAGATGGAAAGAATAGAAATGGATTGGTTTTTGATTCCCAATGTGAAAATAAATGGATCCATGAGGGAACTGATACCTTCCTAGCTCATTAGCATAGTCCTAAAAAATACACCGACCAAAACAACCTTAAAAAACACGTCAAAAATCACTCATACGAAAAACAACAACAGATAAAACGTGAGAAGATGACAAGTGACAGCTATCCTGACACTCTAATGTCAAATCCAATGGTTAGACAGTTTTTGGATCCTTCAAAACAAAAAGCACAGAAGGGTAATGGTCAGGATTTTTTTTTACAATGGGGTTGATTACTCTTACTCGAATAATAGTTGTTATTTTCAAATAAATAGTGATAGTAGTCAAAGTAGGGACTGTTCGAGTGTTAAGCGAGATTTAAAAAATTAAATACAAAAAAACCGATAAAAAAAAATGATTTTTTAAATTTATATTTCTGGAAATATTGTTAAATGAGTTAAAAATAAATAGAAATAAAAATGTTCTGTTGTAAGTAATGTTTTTAAAAAAATTGTTAACTTTATTATAAAATGTTTAACAAATTTTAAAGTTTTTAAGTTAAAGATAAGTTAGGATGTTAGATGTTTTATTTTTTGTATAAATATTGCTCAAAAAACGTTTGTGTGATCTCAAAAAATTGTACCTATTTTTTAAAGACTTTTAGATATCACTGTTAAGATTTTTTGTACAAAATGTAAATATTATTGTAAGAATAAGATGTAAATATAATTTTTTTGTAAAAAATATACTTTTGTTTGTTTGGCATTTTCCAAAAAAGCCGAGTTTACAGAAAAAACATTCTGCGTAAAAACAAAAATCAAATTTTTACCCCTAAATAGATAACAATAATGTAAAACCTATAAAAGGGTGGAAAAAAAGATATAACCTACTATTTTATTGAGTGCATAAAAGAAAATTTAAAAATTTTGCTTCTAAAATCAAAAATAATCAGCCAAACAATGTTAGTAATGTCAAAAAAGATCACAAATATATGTCAAATCCATAGACAGGTGGAAAGAATAGAAATGGATTGGTTTTTGATTCCCAATGTGAAAATAAATGGATCCATGAGGGATCTGATACCTTCCTAGTGCATTAGCATTCCTAAAAAATACACCGACCAAAACAACCTTAAAAAACACGTCAAAAATCACTCATACGAAAAACAACAACAGATAAAACGTGAGAAGATGACAAGTGACAGCTATCCTGACACTCTAATGTCAAATCCAATGGTTAGACAGTTTTTGGATCCTTCAAAACAAAAAGCACAGAAGGGTAATGGTCAGGATTTTTTTTTACAATGGGGTTGATTACTCTTACTCGAATAATAGTTGTTATTTTCAAATAAATAGTGATAGTAGTCAAAGTAGGGACTGTTCGAGTGTTAAGCGAGATTTAAAAAATTAAATACAAAAAAACCGATTAAAAAAAATGATTTTTTAAATTTATATTTCTGGAAATATTGTTAAATGAGTTAAAAATAAATAGAAATAAAAATGTTCTGTTGTAAGTAATGTTTTTAAAAAAATTGTTAACTTTATTATAAAATGTTTAACAAATTTCAAAGTTTTTAAGTTAAAGATAAGTTAGGATGCTAGATGTTTTATTTTTTGTATAAATATTGCTCAAAAAACGTTTGTGTGATCTCAAAAAATTGTACCTATTTTTTAAAGACTTTTAGATATCAATGTTAAGATTTTTTGTACAAAATGTAAATATTATTGTAAGAATAAGATGTAAATATAATTTTTTTGTAAAAAATATACTTTTGTTTGTTTGGTATTTTCCAAAAAAAACAAATTTACACAAGCAACCTTCTGGGTAAAAACCAAAATCAAATTTTTACCCCTAAATAGGTAACAATAATGTAAAACCTATAAAAGGGTGGAAAAAAAGATATAACCTTCTATTTTATTGAGTGCATAAAAGAAAATTTAAAAATTTTGCTTCTAAAATTAAAAATAATCAGCCAAACAATGTTAGTAATGTCAAAAAAGATCAGAAAAATATGTCAAATCCATAGACAGATGGAAAGAATAGAAATGGATTGGTTTTTGATTCCCAATGTGAAAATAATTGAATCCATGAGGGATCTGATACCTTCCTAGCCCATTATTACAGTGCTAAAAAATACACCGACCCAAACAACCTCAAAAAACACGTCAAAAATCACTTATACGAAAAACAACAACAGATAAAACGTGAGAAGATGGCAAGTGGCAGCTGTCCTGACACTCTAATGTCAAATCCAATGGTTAGACAGTTTTTGGATCCTTCAAAACAAAAAGCACAGAGGGGTAATGGTCAGGATTTTTTTTATAATGAAGTAGATCACTCTTACTCGAATAGTAGTTGTTATTTTCAAATAAATAGTGATAGTAGTCAAAGTAGGGAGTGCTCGAGTGTTAAGCGAGGTTTAAAAAATAAAATACAAAAAAACCGACTGAAAAAAATGATTTTTTAAATCCATGTTTCTGGAAAAATTGTTAAATGAGTTAAAAATAAATAGAAAGAAAAATGTTCTGTTGTAAGTAATGTTTTTAAAAAATTGTTAACTTTATTATAAAATGTTTAACAAATTTCAAAGTTTTTAAGTTAAAGATAAGTTAGGATGTTAGATGTTTTATTTTTTGTATAAATATTGCTCAAAAAACGTTTGTGTGATCTCAAAAATTTGTACCTATTTTTTAAAGACTTTTAGATATCACTGTTAAGATTTTTTGTACAAAATGTAAATATTATTGTAAGAATAAGATGTAAATATAATTTTTTTGTAAAAAATATACTTTTGTTTGTTTGGCATTTTCCAAAAAAGCCGAGTTTACAGAAAAAACATTCTGCGTAAAAACAAAAATCAAATTTTTACCCCTAAATAGATAACAATAATGTAAAACCTATAAAAGGGTGGAAAAAAAGATATAAACATCTATTTTATTGAGTGCATAACAGAAAATTTAAAAATTATGCTTTTAAAATCAAAAATAATCAGCCAAACAATGTTAGTAATGTCAAAAAAGATCACAAATATATGTCAAATCCATAGACAGGTGGAAAGAATAGAAATGGATTGGTTTTTGATTCCCAATGTGAAAATAAATGGATCCATGAGGGATCTGATACATTCCTAGTGCATTAGCATTCCTAAAAAATACACCGACCCAAGCAATCTTAAAAAACACGTCAAAAATCACTCATACGAAGAACAACAACAGATAAAATGGGGGAAATTGACAAGTGACAGTTGTCCTGACACTTTGGTGTCAAATCCAATGGTTAGACAGTTTTTGGCCCCTCAAAACCGAAAGCACAGAGGGGTAATGGTCAGGACTTTTTTTACAATGAGGTTGATCACTCTTACTCAAATAGTAGTTGTTATTTTCAAATAAATAGTGATAGTAGTCAAAGTAGGGAGTGCTCGAGTGTTAAACGAGATTTAAAAAATAAAATACAAAAAAACCGATTGAAAAAAATGATTTTTTAAATGTACGTTTCTGGAAATATTGTTAAATGAGTTAAAAATAAATAGAAAGAAAAATGTTCTGTTGTAAGTAATGTTTTTAAAAAATTGTTAACTTTATTATAAAATGTTTAACAAATTTCAAAGTTTTTAAGTTAAAGATAAGTTAGGATGTTAGATGTTTTATTTTTTTGTATAAATATTGCTCAAAAAACGTTTGTGTGATCTCAAAAAAATTGTACCTATTTTTTAAAGACTTTTAGATATCACTGTTAAGATTTTTTGTACAAAATGTATATATTATTGTAAGAATAAGATGTAATTATAATTTTTTTGTAAAAAATATACTTTTGTTTGTTTGGCATTTTCCAAAAAAAACAAATTTACACAAGCAACCTTCTGGGTAAAAACCAAAATCAAATTTTTACCCCTAAATAGATAACAATAATGTAAAACCTATAAAAGGGTGGAAAAAAAGATATAACCTTCTATTTTATTGAGTGCATAAAAGAAAATTTAAAAATTTTGCTTCTAAAATTAAAAATAATCAGCCAAACAATGTTAGTAATGTCAAAAAAGATCACAAATATATGTCAAATCCATAGACAGGTGGAAAGAATAGAAATGGATTGGTTTTTGATTCCCAATGTGAAAATAAATGGATCCATGAGGGATCTGATCCCTTCCTAGTGCATTAGCATTCCTAAAAAATACACCGACCCAAGCAATCTTAAAAACCACGTCAAAAATCACTCATACGAAGAACAACAACAGATAAAACGGGGGAAACTGACAAGTGATAGTTGTCCTGACACTTTGATGTCAAATCCAATGGTTAGACAGTTTTTGGATCCTTCAAAACAAAAAGCACAGAGGGGTAATGGTCAGGATTTTTTTTACAATGAGGTTGATCACTCTTACTCGAATAATAGTTGTTATTTTCAAATAAATAGTGATAGTAGTCAAAGTAGGGAGTGCTCGAGTGTTAAGCGAGGTTTAAAAAATAAAATACAAAAAAACCGACTGAAAAAAATGATTTTTTAAATCTGTTTGTAGAATATTTTTAAATTAGTTAAAAAGAAATAGAAATAAAATGTTCTGTTGTAAGTAATGTTTTTAAAAAAATTGTTAACTTTATTATAAAATGTTTAACAAATTTCAAAGTTTTTAAGTTAAAGATAAGTTAGGATGTTTTATTTTTTGTATAAATATTGCTCAAAAAACGTTTTTGTGATCTCAAAAATTTGTACCTATTTTTTAAAGACTTTTAGATATCACTGTTAAGATTTTTTGTACAAAATGTAAATATTATTGTAAGAATAAAATGTAAATATAATTTTTTTGTAAAAAATATATTTTTGTTTGTTTGGCATTTGCAAAAAAATTCAAATTCGTAGGTGTATGGAAATAATTATACACAGGGTGTTAAATTTTAGCGAGGATTCTGCGGTTATAGCAAAGAATTAACAATTTACTCAGCCTTTTCCTTTTTATATTTTTCATAAGTTTATAAGTAAAAAAAATTAAATTAAAAAAATATATGTACAAAAAATACCCTTTCACAATTACCTAATAAGAAAAAATAAAATATAACCTTAGAGACCTATTTTTATATCATCAGTAACCTTATTCAAACCACCATTTCAAATCACAATAAAGAAAAAAACCATTTTTTTCTAAGTTTTACTCACGTCTTCCTTATCCTGGTCCTTATCTCCATCGTAGAACTCATTATTCGGTTCCACCATTTTATCCTCCAGCTCTTGACTGATCCGTACGTCAGGATTGTCCTCTTCTTTTATCTTCATGTCTTCAGAGATTGCAGGACCCGGTACGTCATGCATTTGGACGCTTGGCGAGTGTTGACACATCTTTAGGTTGTCATAGACAAATCTATAATTAAAAGTCCGTGAATCCGCTAAAAGTGTCCCTTTGTCGAAAAATACTATACTTTTTACAACTAACATTTTCAGAATTTTTTGAAAACTAGGGGAATTTTCCTAATTACAGTATGTGAGCAATTAGACCTAAAAATCCAAAACGGTTTTTTTCAACATAAGGAAATACACAAATATACCTGGACCAAACCCCCTCAAAACCTGAAATCCGTCATTGATTATCTTATCACTAAACAAAAGACAAAACTAAAAATTCAAGATGTCAGAACAAAGCGTGGATCAACATGCGGAAGTGATCACTATTTTCTGGAGTCCAAAATTCTCTTTCCTTATCAAGGCATCTGCATCATCTTGATGATACAGTGATTGAAGATACAGTGATTGAAGAAATTGATCACTGTAAATATAATCTACTCAGCCTAGAACATGACAGCGTAAAAAACTTATACAAAAAGAGACTGAACGAAAAACTTAATACAAGTTCAGGTGAAACCCCAGATGAGGAATACGAATGTATTACATTAAGCATCCACCAAGCTGCAAAAGAAGCACTAGGATTAGTGGAAGAAACTTCTAAAAGAAGAAAACCATACTGGTGGGATGCTGAGATTGAAAGAGAAATAGAGGAAAAAAGGAAATTATATCACACCTACTTATCCCAAAAGACAGAATATAAGCAGACAAGAATACAAAATCGCGCAATCAAAGGTGAGAAGAATGATCAGTGATAAGAAAAATCATTCGTGGACGCAAAAGTGCTAGAAAATAGATTCTTACTTAGGAGGTATGAGAAGTACCGAAAGCTGGAAAACTATAAGATCGATTAAAAAAGAAACATGCAGAGATATCATTTCACCAATACCAGACAAAGAATGGGATGAGTATTTTAAAAAACTTTTAACTGAAGATAGAGCAAAATTCAAGGAAGACGCAAGAGACAATATAATTAGAACGATGGGATCTCCAGTACCCCTTACAATCTCTGAGGTCAAAAACGTGTGCACAACCTTAAAAAGCGGTAAATCTGCCGGACCAGGAAATATCCCAGCCGAACTTATTAAATATGGCACTGAAGAACTGTTTTGGAGATTACGGAATCTTTTCCAAAAATATTTAAATTTAACTGAGTGGAAAACGTCATATATATCCACAATACACAAAAAGGGAAGGAAAAACATATGTGACAATTATAGAGGTATGTGACTAGTACGCTAAGCAGAATATACGGTAAAATAATAAGAAATAAAGTGGAAAGCGAATACAAAGACATGCAGGCAGAAGAACAAGCCGGTTTCAGGGCGGGTAGATCGACTTCTGATCATCTCTTTTGTATAACCCAAGTTATTGAAAAGAAAATGGCATACGGACAAGAGCTGCATCTGCTTTACGTCGATTTGCAGAAGGCATATGATAGTATACCACTAAATCTACTTTGGAAAGTGTTGGAAAACACAAACATAAGCGTACAACTAATTAAGGCCATCAAAGAGTTATCCCGCAATAGTAAGGCAAAAGTTAAAATAAAGGCAAAACTAACCAAAGGCTTTCAAGTAAATATAGGTCTTAAACAAGATTGCTGTATCTCGCCTACGCTCTTCAAGATATACTTGGAACTAGTCCTTAAAGTATGGAAGAGAAAATGCCAAAACATGGGAATTCATTGGACGAAACCACCTTGTATACTTTATGTTTCGCCGATGATCAGATAGTACTGGCTCAGGATTATGACGACCTCGAATATATGACACGAAAACTAATAGAAGAGTACAATAAGTGGGGACTAGAGGTTAATCTCAATAAGACAGAGTATAAGTGTATCGGTGGAATGAAACAGGATCTAATCTTAAATACCGGGCAGCGAATTCAGTCCTGTGATGAGTATAAATACTTAGGTCTAAAAATTACAGCTGACGGAACACTAGAAAAAGCTATAAAAGATCGAAATGTACAAGGAAGAAAAGCAATAACTTTATTAAATGGAATAATTTGGGACCAAAGTATATCAAAACATAACAAAAAGCTTATATATAACACCATTGTAAAAAGTATTATTACATACGGCTCAGAAGTATGGCCAATCAAGGATAGAACAGACAAATGCTTTCCGCTACGGAGATGGACTATTGGAGAAGAGCAGCAGGGAAATCAAAAAGAGAAAGAGTTACAAATCAAAGAATAAGAGAAATTATGACAGTGGATGAACGTACTTTAGTGTATGATATAAGAACAAAACAACTGCTGTGGTACGGACATGTACAAAGAATGAATGATGAAAGACTACCTAAACAAATACTACAATGGAAACCAACTGGCAGAAGAAAGCGAGGACGGCCAAGGAGAAGCTGGAGAGAAGGAGTAGACAGTGAAATAAATAAGAGGCCTAGATGATGAATTATGGGCAAACAGAAACGAGTGGAGATTGGGTATCGGAAGACGTAGAACGTTGTGAAACCGATAAATATATATATATATATATATATATATATATATATATATATATATATATATATATATATATATATATATATAAAGTTAATACTTACTTCGTGATGGCTTCTAGATACTGCTTGCCATTGGCATTGTCCTGTCGAGTCACGACTTCAGGGTGTAAAGTGAAGTCGGGTGCGAAAAACTCGAAGTATTGAGTGTAGGGTAACTCGTTGGATATTTGTTCGTCAACTACAAAAACCAAGTCATAGATATAAGGCCCAATTTTTACTGTATTACTGATAAAACTGTGTAAAAGGTAAGGTAGATAATTAAAAATAAGGATAGGGCATGTAAACCGTTTTTTCTATAAGTCCACTTTTCCGCACGCATTTTAGTGTGGAAAGTGCCACTTTTCCGCACTAGTGCGGAAAAGTAAATTTGTTACGATTTTGAGGTGTTCTATAACATTTAGACCGTTCAAAATACATTTGTATCTTTCCTAGCACACGAAATATCCTAAAAATATTCAAATTGACTAAAATTCTGCTATATTTTCAATATTTTCGATAAAATAAAGTTTTCAGTAAAATAGGTTCAAATTATAAGTTTTAAACCTCCCCGGTATAAATATCGTCATTGTCAATGTCAAACAACAATGAACACTAGTGGTTTTAGATTTGGCATCTTAAATCACCATAGCAACAAAGTACAAACAAACTGTCAAAACAAAGCCAATTTTGCAGATACAAGCGTCTTTTGAATTTTTCAAACAAAAAAATCAGATTTTCAATGGATTCTTCGGACGAAGATCTACCCCAGTCAGTTCTAGAAGCCGCTAGAATGTGAATAATAATAATTGATTTGATTAAAACGTTTTGAATATAAATAATTTTCTGATTAATTTTTAGTTTTTTCCTCACGCTTATAGAAAAAATAGTGTACCTAACTCGTGCGTAAAGTGTCTTTTCCGCACTTGATTGCTGGCCAAACTCCGCTATCGCGTGCGGAAAAGAGGCACTTTCCGTACTAGTTAGGTAAACTACTATTTCCTACTTGCGTGCGTAAAAGTGCACTTTTACGCACACATTTGCGTGCGGAAAGTTGAACTTTCCGCACGCAGTGAATTTTAGGCCTAATTAGACTTATTGACCCATTTATAAACTCAATTAAATTAAAAATGAGGCCTAATTAGACTTATTGACCCATTTATAAACTCAATTAAATTAAAAATGAAAACAGAATTTGTTTTTTGCTGTTTTAATGTAAAAAATAACAAATATATTAAAATGTAAAACCAAGCTTTTTATGCAACTAGGAAAAATTTTGTACCTAACTCTTGCAGAAAGTGCCTTTTCCGCCCTTGACGGCGTGCCCGAACTCCGCAAAGCGTCGTTCGGGCAACTGCCGTCGCGTGCGTAAAAGTATCACTTTCCGCACTAGTTAGGTAAATAACTATTCCATACTCCTAACCGTTTTCGAAATATTCCACCCCGAAATTGGAAATTGTCGTTTTTGAACTGTCAATATTTCAAAAATGGTTAGACTTAGGTATAGGACAATGTACAGCGTGTCCCATTTTCGATGGGATTAAATGGGAAACTCGGTTATTATTAAAGATATTAATTTTCTGATTGCACCTTACCGTGCTTTTTTTTTGAGCCCTTAAAAATGGCGTAATCAGATTTTTGCTATACCCCGTAGTTTCGCTAATACAGAGAGTTTTTGAAAAAAATGTATTTCTAATAATCCCTTGTATCTCGCTTATTTTGCGAGATATTTTTATTCTGTAAAAACCTTTTCATAGCAACTTTTTTAGAAGAAAATAATGACGTTGTCAACTTTTTAAAATATTGTTTAGTTTTTGAGATATGACATTTATCATAAAAAAATTAAATACGGACCTGGATTTTTTTTATTACTATTTTGATTGGTTTCATGCTAGTATTATCATAAAATAATTAAAATTTAAAAAATTTTTGTTTTAAGGTAAAAAAAAATATTTAATATTTTTTTAAAAATTGGTCCGAACCCGGATATTTCCAACATAAATATAAATTAAAAATTGCTAGTTAAACAATTTTTAGTTTAACTGTTTTGATACTTAGCATATTAAAATGGTTTTACGTTAATTTAGAGATTTATTTGAAACAAAGTCTACGAAAAATACAAAAAAAAACAAATTACAAAAAATAACTAATTTTTCTGATTACCATTATGTGTAAGACATGTGGCATTTTTGAGTAATTTTTTTTAATGCATTTTGCATAAAAATATTTCTGCCATTTAAATATTGGGATTTTGTTGCTTCAATGAAGCAGTCAAACATCACATTTTTCAAAATCTGGGTATGATCGATTTCTAGCCCGTTTAAAATAATTGTAAGCCATTCACAAAAATAACAAGTAAAATGACAATGTCAATTCCACGCTTTTGTTTCGTAAATTTCACGACCTGCTGTGCTACCATCAAATAATTAGTATGATATTATTTTTGTAACTTTTTAACGTTTTCTACTTTATTTATAAATCTTTTAATTATTATTTCAGAACAGATAAACTAAAAATCGTTCAACTAGTGTGTCTTGCAATTTTTAATTTATAATTACGTTGGAAATTTCCAGGTTCGGACTATAATTTTTTTTTCAAATATTAAATAGTTATTGTTAACCCTTACTCAAAACAATATTAAAGTTTTATCATTTTAAGGTAATAATTGCATCGAACCAATCAAAATAATAATAAAAAAATCCAGGTCCGTATTTAATTTTTTTATGATAAATACATATCTCAAAAACTAAACAATATTTTAAAACATTGACAACGTCATTATTTTGCTCTAAAAAAGTTGCCATAGAAAGGTTTTTACAGAATAAAAATATCTTGCAAAATAAGCGAGATACAAGGAATTAATTAAAATGCAATTTTTTTAAAAACTCCCTGTATTAGCGAAACCACGGGGTATAGCAAAAATCTGATTACACCATTTTTAAGGGCTCCAAAAAAGAGCACGGTAAGGTGCAATCAGAAAATCGATATCTTTAATAATAATCGAGTTTCCCATTTAATCCCATCGAAAATGGGACACGCTGTACATGAATTTAATCTAGTTTTCTGAAAAATTCAAAAAATAAATAATATATAGTGGGTTGCATTTAAAATAAGAAAGTTGGTATTAAACACTGTCACATGACACACACTATATAATTTTCTTTTAAAATGCGCATTTAAAATACAAATCGACGTCTCCAAGCGTTTTTCCCAACACTATATCCCATTTGTTTGTTCAGGGCTATCAAAATGGACGGGCCACGATCCTCCACTCAAGGCCAACACAAAAATAGAGGCCACGACCCTGAAAAAATCAGCTGTTCTCCCGGGGCTGAATTTTACATTGGGTCTTATGAGAGGTCAGACGTTTTTTTATGATATTTTCAAAATGGCACTACAGATTTCCGCAAAATTTCAGTGAAATATTCTCAAACACCATCCCGATATTCCACCAAAGGTTTGTAAGGAAGCAACATGATTAAAAGGTTAAAATCTTCAAGATTTAGCATTCCTTATTTTGAATTCAAATTACCAGCCATGTACCACATGCCAACTGTTATATTTGACATGTATTTGACTTTGTCATATGTGATTGTCACATTCTTAGGGCTTACTATACATTTAAAAAAAATTGTTCTGCCAGAATAAAGTAAAAACAATCTCAAAAACGGCTTTATTTAACAAAAAATCAAATATCCATGAACCGTCATTCCAACTTCAAAATTTTAAAGACAATCAACTGTGTCGTAACGTGACCATCAAAAAAAAATCAGCCCCGGATGTGACGTCAACAAAGTGGAGGATCGTGGCCCGTCCATTTTGATAGCCCTGCTCCACTGTGTTGACGTCACATCCGGGGCTGATTTTTTTTTTTGATGGTCACGTTACGACACAGCTGATTGTCTTGAAAATATTGAAGTTGGAATGACGGTTCATGAATATTTGATTTTTTTTAAAATAAAGCCGTTTTTGAGATTGTTTTTACTTTATTCTGGCAGAACAATTTTTTTTAAATGTATAGTAATCCCTAATTTTTCATCGCCGCTTCATTAGCTCACACAAAAATTAAGTTTAAAGCAGAAGCGAATGTGACAATCACAGATGACAAAGTCAAATACATGTCAAATATAACAGTTGGCATGTGGTACATGGCGAGTAATTTGAATTCAAAATAAGGAATGCTAAATCTTGAAGATTTTAACCTTTTAATCATGTTGCTTCCTTACAAATCTTTGGTGGAATATCGGGATGGTGTCTGAGAATATTTCACTGAAATTTTGCGGAAATCTGTAGTGCCATTTTGAAAATATCATAAAAAAACGTCTGATCTCCCATAAGACCCAATGAAAAATTCAGCCCCGGGAGAACAGCTGATTTTTTCAGGGTCGTGGCCTCTATTTTTGTGTTGGCCTTGGTTTGTTCAAGGCTATCAAAATGGACGGGCCACGATCCTCCACTGTGTTGACGTCACATCCGGGGCTGATTTTTTTTTGGTCACGTTACGACACAGCTGATTGTCTTTAGAATATTGAAGTTGGAATGACGGTTCATGAATATTTGATTTTTTTTTAAATAAAGCCGTTTTTGAGATTGTTTTTACTTTATTCTGACAGAACAATTTTTTTTAAATGTATAGTAATCCCTAATTTTTCATCGCCGCTTCATTAGCTCACACAAAAATTAAGTTTAAAGCAGAAGCGAATGTGACAATCACAGATGACAAAGTCAAATACATGTCAAATATAACAGTTGGCATGTACCACATGGCGGGTAATTTGAATTCAAAATAAGGAATGCTAAATCTTGAAGATTTTAACCTTTTAATCATGTTGCTTCCTTACAAATCTTTGGTGGAATATCGGGATGGTGTCTGAGAATATTTCACTGAAATTTTGCGGAAACCTGTAGTGCCATTTTGAAAATATCATAAAAAAACGTCTGACCTCCCATAAGACCCAATGTAAAATTCAGCCCCGAGCTGATTTTTTCAGGGTCGTGGCCTCTATTTTTGTGTTGGACTTGGTTTGTTATCGAATTTATTCCATTTATCTGATGCACACTGTATATAAAAATAACTACCTAAAAGAGACGTTTCATAGGTCCAACATCTGGCCACATTTCTCAGAGTATATCCACCACCCCCAACCACTAAAGTTGGCACGTTCAGACTTTTGACGAATTTGACGCATTCTCCGTGACCTTTGGTGCTGAGAGAAAAACATCCTAACCTGCCAAAAATTTTAAAGCTTTTAATATTTTTATGACTTTCTTTTTATAGGGTGTAATTTTGTTGAAAGATAATTTCTTAGGCATTTTAAAAGCAAAAAAACTGTTGTTAAAATGCGCTAAAGCAAACCATTTTCAAGATTCTTCAATATACATAATTAATTTATTTTTAATTAAAAAAATTCAAATCAAAAAAAATTTCAAAATATTAAGTTAACAATATTTTAAAATAATACACTGGGCACAATTAATTCACTTTAGGGGAATGGTTTTAATATGCTTTAGTAGTACAGTGAAAACTCCTATCAGCGGACACTCACGGTCTCGCCGATTTTGTCCGCTTATTGGAGGTGTCCGCTTATGAGAAAGAACTGCGAAATTTATATATATATATATATATATATATATATATATATATATACAGGGTGAGGAAAAAGTACCGGGACCCCTAAATATCTCGATAACTAAGAGTTATTTGCAAAAATGGTCTAAATAAAAGTTTTAGGATTGAATTTGTTCTATTTGGTCGTGACATTGACATTGACGTATCTGTCAGCATTAGGAGTTTTTTGGAGGTCAACTTTAAAAAGTTTAATGAAAACCATATTTTTTTCTTTTACCATTCGATGGAGAATAAAAATCTACGTTTAAAATGACATTGTAATTTTGTGTCAGAATGACATTTCGAAGAATATAAATTAAATTATTGTTCTTAAAGTGGCCTTAACACTTTAATAAACTCGTAGATTATTTAATTACCCCTGTATTTTATTATGCGTGTAGCTGTGACAATGACATTATATCTTAATATTGTGTCAAAACAAATCGCAAATTGTTTCTTGTTTGAAGGGGTCCCGGTACTTTTTCCTCACCCTGTATATATATATATATATTTTTGACTTTTCTTTTTTCTTGAACCATATACTTTATATTTTTAGTTTTGTTGGTTTCTTGGGGATGTGGTTCTAATAAAACTAGCAAATACGGATTCACATTTATTGACGTTTCGGTCCAAAGACCTTCTTCAGAAACATTCACTACATTTTCACACTACATTATGTCAACATCAGTTTTAAAAAGACAGTCACACTTTTTACACGAAAAACACTTTAAAAATTAATATACAAACAAATAACACGCATACGAAGACACTTAGTTTGCTAAATATATATATATATATATATATATATATATATATATATATATATATATATATATATATATATATAGGGTGAGGAAAAAGTACCGGGACCCCTAAATATCTCGATAACTAAGAGTTATTTGCAAAAATGGTCTAAATAAAAGTTTTAGGATTAAATTTGTTCTATTTGGTCGTGACATTGACATTGACGTATCTGTCAGCATTAGGAGTTTTTTGGAGGTCAACTTTAAAAAGTTTAATGAAAACCATATTTTTTTCTTTTACCATTCGATGGAGAATAAAAATCTACGTTTAAAATGACATTGTAATTTTGTGTCAGAATGACATTTCGAAGAATATAAATTAAATTATTGTTCTTAAAGTGGCCTTAACACTTTAATAAACTCGTAGATTATTTAATTACCCCTGTATTTTATTATGCGTGTAGCTGTGACAATGACATTATATCTTAATATTGTGTCAAAACAAATCGCAAATTGTTTCTTGTTTGAAGGGGTCCCGGTACTTTTTCCTCACCCTGTATATATATATATATATTTTTGACTTTTCTTTTTTCTTGAACCATATACTTTATATTTTTAGTTTTGTTGGTTTCTTGGGGATGTGGTTCTAATAAAACTAGCAAATACGGATTCACATTTATTGACGTTTCGGTCCAAAGACCTTCTTCAGAAACATTCACTACATTTTCACACTACATTATGTCAACATCAGTTTTAAAGAGACAGTCACACTTTTTACACGAAAAACACTTTAAAAATTAATATACAAACAAATAACACGCATACGAAGACACTTAGTTTGCTAAATATATATATATATATATATATATATATATATATATATATATATATATATATATATATATATATAGGGTGAGGAAAAAGTACCGGGACCCCTAAATATCTCGATAACTAAGAGTTATTTGCAAAAATGGTCTAAATAAAAGTTTTAGGATTAAATTTGTTCTATTTGGTCGTGACATTGACATTGACGTATCTGTCAGCATTAGGAGTTTTTTGGAGGTCAACTTAAAAAATTTAAATGAAAACCATATTTTTTTCTTTTACCATTCGATGGAGAATAAAAATCTACGTTTAAAATGACATTGTAATTTTGTGTCAGAATGACATTTCGAAGAATATAAATTAAATAATTCTTCTTAAAGTGGCCTTAACACTTTAAGAAACTCGTAGATTATTTAATTACCCCTGTATTTTATTATGCGTGTAGCTGTGACAATGACATTATATCTGAATATTGTGTCAAAACAAATCGCAAATTGTTTCTTGTTTGAAGGGGTCCCGGTACTTTTTCCTCACCCTGTATATATATATATATATATATATATATATATATATATATATATTTTTGACTTTTCTTTTTTCTTGAACCATATATCTTATATTTTTAGTTTTGTTGGTTTCTTGGGGATGTGGTTCTAATAAAACTAGCAAATACGGATTCACATTTATTGACGTTTCGGTCCAAAGACCTTCTTCAGAAACATTCACTACATTTTCACACTACATTATGTCAACATCAGTTTTAAAAAGACAGTCACACTTTTTACACGAAAAACACTTTAAAAATTAATATACAAACAAATAACACGCATACGAAGACTCTTAGTTTGCTAATATATATATATATATATATATACCCAACTAACATTTATAGTAGCGGCTACATGTTCTAAAGGCTTTGCTACTTTCTTATAGTAGAAATGTGGTGATCCCAACCAAAATTTGTTACTTTTTAGTTCTAACTACTATTTAGTATCAGGAAATAGTAGATGTTTCGTAAAAACGACCCTCTAAACTACTTCATAGGATTGTTTCTTGATAGTCGATTCTGATAGTCTTCTCTACCACAATAGGACGTTGCTAAAGTTTTACTTTCTTTTTAGTCATTATTTCGTAGTCGCCCTGACTTTTATATCCTACTTAATTACCACTAGAAAGTTAAGCTTCTTTGGAGTCCCAAACAAGTGTATCCGACAACTACATTATAACTTTAATTTTTACCACAAAAGTTTGTGTCATCATAGTAACATCTGATGTAACAATGTAGACAAAATAACTTTTTGGATCAACTTTAAAGCCGCAACTACTTTCAAGTAACCTTTTCGACTATCAGGGAATATAGTTTGGGACGCCATGTTTTTATGTAAGAAAGAAAATTTAATATTTTTGTTGTCGTTTTATGAGCTCATATTAAAGAGCCATACTATTTTATAAACAAATTAGTTGAAGCTTACCAAAAATGCTCTTCTTAAGCACCATTTGTTGGAGTTAACTGTCGATTATGAAAACATAACCTCCAAAATCACAACACAAAAATTCCATCAGCTACCAGAAAACGGCTCAATTTTAGGGGCGCACCGGTTTTTTGCAATATATATAATGCATGTTATACAAAAAACTTTGCGTCGCACTCGAATTTTGATCCTCTGCTCGTAAATTCTCACACTTTTGGATAACATAGTTCATATCATAACCATAACCAAACAAAAAAAACTAAGCGAGTCTGTTTACTGTTGTGTCCACCATATTGTGTAACAATTCTACCAAAAAGAAACGATTATATTATTTGCAACTACATCGCAACTTTTATGCCATTACGGAAAAAAACAGCCTCTACGACGTAGTAGATACCTGGC
Source organism: Aspidapion aeneum (assembly GCA_963576565.1). Classification (NCBI taxonomy): domain Eukaryota; kingdom Metazoa; phylum Arthropoda; class Insecta; order Coleoptera; family Brentidae; genus Aspidapion; species Aspidapion aeneum. The sequence continues at coordinate 70,887,221 of OY755046.1, forward strand.
TACGACGTAGTAGTGTAGTTGTTACTACAGTGACTTTAAACACTTGGCCAAGTAGTTATAACCAGAAATTGGTTCCCCACTTAGGGAATTATAACGTCGCTGTATGGTATACTGAGACGTAGCGGGAGTACGTTGCGGTTACTTTTAAGAAATTCTTTCTAGTTGGGGTTTCGTCGTTACAACTTTAATTGTTTGTTGGGTATATATATATATATATATATATATATATATATATATATTTATTAACAATTTCCGCTGCCTGAGTTGTTTCAGTATTAAATTTTTCAGCGATCTTTCGGGCTGATAGATGTTCCTTGTCCGAAAAGTTAACAACTTTAATTTTTTGACGTAAACTAAGAAGTTTTTTACTAGGCGCCATTTCAAAGAGATCTATTACTACCAAATTGAACAATAAAAATAAAACACAGCAGTCCCGCCGAATAAAATATGTTGTAAATATGACAGAAGTATTTGGTCTCCGCATTAAAACGGAAAGAGGTAATTCCCCGGCTGAAGAGTGCCTTGTTGCTAACATACTACATATTATTCAAATTTATAGTTTTTGTAAATTGGATGCTCTTTATATTATTTAATGAATAGATTAGGCTTGGAACATATTTTCCAAAAATACCCGATATGCAGTAGTTTAGAGCCATAGTTTCTGAGATATTAGCAATTATTTTTTTTAATGATAAAATGATAACAGTACTGCTTTTGTGTTAATTTTAGTATCCTTATTCCAAATTATGTTAGTCCCCATGTATAATGACATGATGTGACAAGACATATAAACTCTGTTGTTGTTACCGGTTGTCATTTTGAGCGTCATTTAAAAAAAATATATTTGTCATTGTCACTGTTTATACATGGGGACCAACATAGTTTGAAATAAGGACACTGAAATTAACACATAGAAGTATATTTCCATACCTGTCACCTGCCAAAGAGTCCGCTCCACATTGCAAGACTATAGCTGTAGGCTGGAAAAACTCCATGACATTCGAAATGACAGGCTTGAACACCTGCCAGTAACTCATATCGTCGATGCCCTCCTTTAGCGGTACGTTGACCGAGTAGTACCGCCCTGATTCTGCGCCGATTTCGTACATGTCACCGGTACCTGTCAAATTTTTTTTTTATCACTTTGTTTTTTGTCCTCGGCTACCAGGGCTATGCCGGACGCATATTTGTATACAACACCCAGGATCGCCAGTCGGCTTTCGCCCGAACATCTCTGGTAAATAGCAGACGATATGGTAAATCGCTTGGGTAACTAACACCCGTGATCGCAAAAATGTTCGTTAAAAATCAGTCTGGATTTCAGAACCACAATCTTTCTTAAGAAAGAATTCGTAACTTTCTAACATACATATATTTTTAGCTCACACTACTACTATATAAGTAGTGTGAGCTATGGTGATCCTAATTTTTTCGAGAAAAAAAAAAGTTGCTCCGATTTCAAAAATTTTTATATATCTTTGCGTTTCAGATGATTTTGAAACTTTTTTGTTTTGCTGTCTGTCTGTCTGTCTGTCTATCTGTCTGTATGTCTGTCTGTATGTAACGACCAACCCGCATAACTCAAAAACGGCTTGTCCGATTTTAATGAAATTTGGTACCTAAGTTGGGTCTTGGGCCGTGATGGTCCCATTTAAAAATGAACAAAATCCACCGAACGCAAGCCAAATAAAAGGGTGGGGGTAGATTCCAAAAATTAGAGTTTATGTGAAAATATGGCGTGTGTGATATCAAACGAAAGGTAATTAAGTCTGGAGTTAAACAAAATGAATTTTAATTTATTTTTAAAAAAAGGGTGGGGGTAGATGTCAAAAATTAGAGTTTAAGTGAAAATATGGCGTGTGTGATATCAAACGAAAGGTAATTGAGTCTGGAGTTAAACAAAATACATTTTAATTTTTTTTAAAAGGGTAGGGGTAGATTTTAAAAATTAGAGTTTAAGTCAAAACATGGCTTGTGTGGTATCAAACGAAAGGTAATTGAGTCTGGAGTTGAATAAAATATATTTCAGTTTTTAGTTATGTTAGCTCACACGTACACTATAACTATAGTACCTAGTGTGAGCTTAGGGGCCCATATATTGGCAGAGTATTTTTTTAAAACATACTCTCCTGACCTCTTTTCCGGGATCCTAGAAAATGTGAAACCTAACCGTTGTCAATCGATCGCCAACGTAACAGAACCGTGTCAATGTAGAATAGGGCTTCATTGACACGGTTACGGCAGCGTTCGGGCTACAACCGAATCGCAATCATGGACGTCGTTTACAAATATGCATGCCGGACATGTACCGTTACATTTTAGCTCACACATATACTATACTATAGTAGTGTGAGCTATGGTGATCTTAATTTTTTCGAGAAAAAAAAAGTTGCTCCGATTTCAAAATTTTTTATATATCTTTGCGTTTCTGAAGATTTTGAAACTTTTTTGTTGCGCCGTCTGTCTGTATGTCTGTCTGTCTGTCTGTCTGTCTGTCTGTGTGTCTGTATGTCTGTCTGTAACGACCAACGCGCATAACTCAAAAACCGCTTGGCCGATTTTAATGAAATTTGGTACCTAGGCTGGGTCTTAGGTCGAGATGGTCCCATTTAAAAATGAACAAAATCCACCGAACACAAACCAAATAAAAGGGTGGGGGTAGATTTCAAAAATTAGAGTTTATGTGAAAATATGGCGTGTGTGATATTAAACGAAAGGTAATTGAGTCTGCAGTTAAACAAAATACATTTTAATTTATTTAAAAAAAAAGGGTGGGGGTATATTTTAAAAATTAGAGTTTAAGTGAAAATATGGCGTGTGTGATATCAAACGAAAGGTAATTGAGTCCGGACTTTAACAAAATACATTTTAGTTTTAGTTTTCTTTTTAAGGGTGGGGGTAGATTTCAAAAATTTGAGTTTAAGTCAAAACATGGCTTGTGTGGTATCAAACAAAAGGTAATTTAGTCTGGAGTTGAATAAAATATATTTTAGTTTTTAGTTATATTAGCTCACACGTACACTATAACTATAGTACCTAGTGTGAGCTTAGGGGCCCATATATTGGCAGAGTATTTTATATGCACACTACTTGTGCATATATATGTAAGTTCAACATTCATTCTTATAATACCAGACAACGTAATGACGTCCATATTGAGCAAACTAGGTTATTTTCCACAAAACGGACACTATTTTTTGCAGGCATGAGTTGTTATAATAAACTGCCCGCAGACATTAAAAACTGTAGAACGATTTTACATTTTAAAAGCAAATTAAAAAAGTTTTTCAGGTTAACGCCAGACTTTTAAATTTATCGAATTATATTGTGTGTTAAAAATTGCTGTGATAAATTTTAAATAGTTCGTGATGTTCGTGTAATTTTATGCCTTTTATCATTGAATTGGACTACCACTTCTTTTCTTTTGCACCAGCTGTGCTGGTTTTCTTTGGTTTTTATATAAATTTGTAATTTGTTGGTCTAGCTTTTTGCTAAATAAAGAGAATTTTGAATTGAATTGAAAATTGTTTTGTCTATAAATATAGCCTCTGTAGTCACTATTCTAAGGATAATTCTACCCAGGAATCCTATAAATCTCTGCCGCACCCGACCTCGGCAACCGACGGGGATCGAACCCGCCACTGTAGCAAGCAATATTCCATAACTATATACATATATATATATATATATATATTTATCGGTTTCACAACGTTCTACGTCTTCCGATACCCAATCTCCACTCGTTTCTGTTTGCCCATAATTCATCATTTAGGCTTCTTATTCTTATTTCACTGTCTATTCCTTCTCTCCAGCTTCTCCTTGGCCGTCCTCGTTTTCTTTGGCCAGTTGGTTTCCATTGTAGTATTTGTTTATGTAGTCTTTCATCATTCATCCTTTGTACATGTCCGTACCACACCTGTTGTTTTGTTCTTATATCATCCACTAAAGTATGTTCACCCACTGTCATAATTTCTCTTATTCTTTGATTTGTAACTCTTTGTCTTTTTGATTTCCCTGCTGCTCTTCTCCAATAGTCCATCTCCGTAGCGGAAAGCATTTTTTCTGTTCTATCCTTGATTGGCCATACTTCTGAGCCGTATGTAATAATACTTTTTACAATCGTGTTATATATAAGCTTTTTGTTATGTTTTGATATACCTTGATCCCAAATTATTCCATTTAATAAAGTTATTGCTTTTCTTCCTTGTACGTTTCGATCTTTTATAGCTTTGTCTAGTGTTCCGTCAGCTGTAATTTTTAGACCTAAGTATATATACTCATCACAGGACTGAATTCGCTGCCCGATATTTAAGATTAGATCCCGTTTCATTCCACCGATACACATATACTCTGTCTTATTGAGATTAACCTCTAGTCCCCACTTATTGTACTCTTCTATTAGTTTACGTGTCATATATTCGAGGTCGTCATAATCCTGAGCCACTATTATCTGATCATCGGCGAAACATAAAGTATACAAGGTGGTTTCGTCCAACGGAATTCCCATGTTTTGGCATTTTCTCTTCCATACTTTAAGTACTTGTTCCAAGTATATCTTGAAGAGCGTAGGCGAGATACAGCAACCTTGTTTAAGACCTTTATTTACTTGAAAGCCTTTGGTTAGTTTTGCTTTTATTTTAACTTTTGCCTTACTATTGCGGTATAACTCTTTGATGGCCTTAATCAGTTGTACGCTTATGTTTGTGTTTTCCAACGCTTTCCAAAGTAGATTTAGTGGTATACTATCATATGCCTTCTGCAAATCAACGTAATATATATATATAATATACTTTACCTGGGAAAAAGTAGTTTCCATACTTGTGAAAACTGACAGTCATAACTCTATCTGTCAAATAGAAGGCCTCCTGAACCCCATCGCCATGATGCACATCAATGTCAATATAGAGAACCCTTGGATGATACTTGAGCAACTCCAAAATGCCTATCACTATGTCATTGACATAACAGAAACCACTGGCTTCAAATTTTTTGGCATGGTGTAGGCCTCCTGACCAGTTTATAGCGATGTCACAGTCATTGTTGTTGAGTTTCATGGCGCCCTCTAGTGAGGCTCCTGTGTACATTGCACAGAAGTCGAATAGGCCATAGAAAACTGGACAGTCATCACCTAAATGAGATTAGAAATTAGATACTTTACCCTCTTCCTTTAGCAAAATATCATTTGCTAGAATAGAGATATTAGTTTATGTGAGGGATTGTGGTAAGATTGTGAAAGATTGTGAGGGATTGTGGAGGACTGTGCAGCGGCGTAGCGTGCCTGAAGGGGCGGGGGGGCCGACAGCCCATCAAAAATTCTTGCAACCAAAAAAAAAAAACAAAACAAGTCATCATGTCTATAGTTTCCTTTGCCACTCTCTTAATTTACCGTTACCGGCCCTGCTACTGAATAACGATTAGGGTGCTTCAGGCCAATGGGGCGCTATGCCAGTACCCTCGGGGCGGGAGGGCGACGAACCCCCCGCGCCCTCCCCATGCTACGCCACTGGGACTGTGGTCAGATTGTGAGGGATTGGGAGGGATTGTGTAAAGATTGTGAGGGATTGTGAAGGATTGTGGTAAAATTGTGAAGGATTGTGAGAGATTGTGACAGATTGTGGGTGATTGGGAGGGATTGTGTAAAGATTGTGAAGGATTGTGAACAGATTGTGAGAAATGTGTACACCAATTGTGAGAGCTGTTCACCCCTTGTTATTTAGAGAAAGAGAAAATTTAAGAACTCATGCACATATTCATAACTACCCTACAAGAAATAATGATGCTTTTGTTCTTCCAAACTTTAATTTAGAAGTTAATAGAAAAAGTTCCTATTATATGGGAATCAAAGTGTTAAATAGGTTGCCTCGTGATGTATTAAATAGTGAAAATGAAAACATATTCAAAAAAAAGCTAAAAAATCTGCTACATACTCAGGTTTTTTATAACATAGATTAATTTTTTAACCATGAATTTTAACTTAAACTTTATTAGACACTGTAATTTTTAACCTGATATATTCTATTCTTAAGTTGTCCTAGGTATTTTTGTGTGACCCAGCTTACTGTTTTATTATTTTGTTTTATTTTTTTAAATTTTTAGACTGTTTTGTGTATTACTTAGTTTGGGCATTTTAATTTTTAAGAAGTTAAAAAAATAATCTTTCCAGACAGCTTTTTAGAGCTTCTTTTGTACCTCTATTTTGTACAAGTTGGAAATAAATACTACTAAATACTACTACAGTCGAACCTCTCTAACTCGAACCTCTATAACTCGAACCCCTCTATAACTCGAACCTTTTAAGCGGTCCCTGCACTTTTTACATGTATTTTAACCTGGAGTTTCTATAACTCAAACTCTCCATAACTCGAACTGTTTTGGTTGTCCCTTCGGGTTCGAGTTATAGAGGTTCGACTGTACTTGGTTTATGCTTAGGGCTCTGTTGTTTTTAAGAACTTACCTACATTATAGTGGCTCAAATGCTTTGTAAAGGCTTGAATATTTTGAGGGGTTACTTTTTGGAGAAAATCTAAAAAATTAACAGGATTTAGACACTAGTAGGGGCTGTAAATATCATAAACCCATTAACTCTCTCTTAAATTATAGAGTAGGGTATATATGGATGATTCTACAAAAATGGTGCCGTGGAGAGGAAATGCATATTTTTCAAACACAAACTGCAAATGAAGCATAGTTTTAGTTATAAGATTTAAAACGAAATGTTTTCTTTATGGAGCATTTGAGTTTAATGTATAAAAAAAATTGCTTTAGTTTATAATTTTTTTTATTACAAAGCAAATACCTTATTCCTCTGGTGTAGTCCAAAACCAAATATTAAAAACTCAGATTGAAAAAAATATCCTAATAAATAATATTTAACCAAGTCTTAACTATTTATCAAAAAATTGATAAAACTTAAGTTTGCAGTCATATTTTTGAAAATTCAAATTTACATTTTCTCCTGAAAATTTTACAATTTTAAATGTGCTCCATTTTTAATAACACAATATTTGTGAATACCACTGGTTAATTTCTAGAGAAAAAGACAGCCCTGGATATCTAATTTATTGTGAGGGTGACAAGTTGTGACAGATAATGTTAACTTTAGTTTGGTTTAAGTTATAGATCTTTTTATTTTGGCAGAAAATTAGTTTTTTTTTAGAGAAATCAAAAAGGAATGCTTCAATTATCATTCCTCTGGTAAGTAAATATTCGACTGATATCAATAGTATAATATTTTTGTTGATTGTTTTAAAATTATAAGTATAGGAACTTTGTTTATACAAAACTTAAGTTAGATAGTCTAAATAGATTTTGATTTAAATTAGAAAACCATTAAAAAACTCATTTCTCTGGTACTCATCCCTCTGGAATTTTTATGCAATAATTCCTAAAATTCGGGAAAATAAATATTTCTTAGCTTGCACCTAATTAGTTACATAAATTTAAAAAAACTAAATAATTTACTGTGCTGTACTGTTATTTAAAGGCAATGACCAAAAATGATATCCATATAGCCCACTTTTGAATAAATAAATAATAAATAGTTCTTTATTTCCAACAGTTAACAAAAAAACCACTTACAGGAAAAACAATCATGACAATAATATGTCAGAGAATGCTATATCAATGCCTGGCTCACTAAAGCCCAAATCAAATCATCAAGACTTGAGAGGACCAGGCACAGACAAAGCCAAGTTAAAATTGAAAAATGGTAGAATCATCCATATATAAAAAAGTTACCTATATATTCGTCTGAATGGAATCTGCACATATCATGAGCACTGGCCTTATAAGGTCTATAAATCTGCATTTTCTTATGAAGTCCATAATTCATGATTAAACTATGGATTACAGATAGCCTATGGGGTTTCATAGGGTGACCGGAACCATAGTGGAAATTGCCCACATCTGGGTTGAAGAAATAGGACACTTTCTGTTTCGACATTCTTCAGTGAACTTTAACTGTGGTTTAAAGCATAAAACCTTAGAGTAAGAAACATAAAACTAAGCTTGGAAGATCCTCTGAGCGTACATAAATTGGGCCTTAATTGAAATAACCTTATTACTTATAACAAGATGTCTTTAAATATAAATTAAAAATAATATAGTGAAACTAGTCTATAGTTTTGTGAACCTATATTTTCAGTAATTATAAAGAAAGATATATAAATGGACCCTAAGAATGATGCCTTAGAAAATTTCCTTGCAGATCCAAATAAAAGCTAAAACTAACACTATTACTACTAAGCGTTTGGTCAGAGCAAATCTATCGTTCATTTATTTGATTTATTTTGATTTATATAAAAACTAAAAAACACTGTTTACATTTTTTGACAAGCTTGAACAAATTTAACCTCACTATTTTATTTTCGGAAGTCTTTTTCTGTTACTGGAAAAAAGAAAGAGACTTCCGTTGACAGTTTGACGTCACATTCAACATAACCTCAGTTTTTTGTTGTTCTTTTTACGTCATCAAACATGGAAAAGTGGATTTAATTTTGTTTTTTTTTATTTTCCATTGGCAAAACAATGGATAAATTCGAAGGGGACCTCTCCAAACTGATAGAGTCATGCAGAGCCTGTTTGGGGCCCCTGGAAGAACGCTACTGTGCTCTTGATGGAGAATTTTGTCAAAAATTCAAGGCTGTGGCTTGTTTTGAGGTTATATTTACATTTATTTGTTTTCTTTTATTTATTTTAAGGTGGATTTATATTTATAGATAAGAGAAATTTATATAATTTAGTTTATGCAAAGGGCAAGGACCATAATTGGCCTGTAAAGGTCATCTAGGTTTGCAAGTTAATTGTCAATTATCATGCCATTTTTTTTTTCTTTGAATTTTTATCCTATAACCAAGGCTCACAAGAAAAATAGTTTGGTAACACTGCTTTTACTTATTCCATCAAGATTTTAGTGTATATGTGTCAGATGATAGGGATGGCACTCCGGAGCAGTACCTGCTCTTTTCAGAACAGGTCTGTGCCCAGAGCAAGTCGGAACAGGTATGAATTTCCAGAACAAGTTGTTCCGCCGGAGCAGAAGTGACAAGGAAACTTCGAGAGAGCCAGAACATAACAGAAACAACTTGCTCCCTGCTTTTACGCCTGTTCCAAGTCACTTCAGCTAGCTGCATCTTTCTCAGGCTCCCTACGTAACCTTTATGAGACACACACTGGGTGTATCTTCGTCCTTTTCTAAATTATTGTTTTGAAAAAGGACAGAGATACACTTAGTGTGCACTGGGGCAACTTGTAGAAATTGCTGATAGACAGACAACATGCATGGTGCTAGGGTTGGCGGGGTGCGGTGTGACGGACGGCAGATTATCTTTAACTACTTATTCCAACACGGTACGTGAAACATTCCACAGTAAAGTCCATATGGGACTTTCTTTTTTGACATTTTTGCACAAAAAAATAAAAATTATAAGAAAAGAAAAGTTTTTTCATAAAATCACAACATTCGAAAATTATGTTGAAAATATCGGTTATGTTATGCAAAAACTTGTCTGTCAATTTTTCTATAAAAATATGTTACAATTCAATAATTTTTTTCTATATGGGGTATCCCAACACTGGATAACACCAAAAACTCCACTTTATAATTTTAAAGTAAAATTGCATTTCTTTTTCTATTTAAAAAAATAAAATTGTTATAAGCGACAACCAGATATAGCGGTTAACACCCTGTACCTCATTTATATACCTTGTAACACCAATAACAGAGCACACGCATAGTTAGATTTCATGCAGCACATCTGTGAACAAATTATTCCTTTCATAAAATGCGGAACAGTGCAATTTATTTCCCTTGAAAAGTCTGGAACAGTTTGGAGCAACAGCAGATGTTTCAGAACAGGTGATAATAAAAATCGGAACAGGTCAGACCTGTTCCGGCAAATTTACTGCTCCGGCCATCCCTATCAGATGAAGAAAAAAGATAAACTAAACCTGAGTTGTTATAAAATTGAACTTTGTAGGCTGGGAGCCAGGTCTGCGAGACACAGGCCCTGTTAGTTTTAAATGTATCAATAAGGGGCGCCTTTATTATTTTATTTTTATTCGTCATAAAAAGTTCTGCATGTTCTAGAACCTAAAATAAAATCAGAGAACAACCTTTTTTAGTCTTATAAGAGGTTTATGAAAATAATTGTCAAAAATGAAGGTAGTTTCTCTTAGGTCAAATTTCAAGTTTCATTGACTTCTATAAAGTAGTTGCGAAATTTCAAAAAACATTGAAATTGCCACTTACTCATGTATAGATCATCAAAATTCTACTGTACTTCCAGACATGCTACACATGCTACAATGCTGAAATTTGGCACGCTGATAGAAATTGTGACGAAACCCTTGGAAAAAATCGAAAAACCTTAAAATTCTAATTTGCTCCCCTTCCTTATACATGTAAAGTTATGTAACTTCCAGAAACACTAGAGAGCTGAGCATTGGCAGACTGTTAGGAACTATGCTAAAACTATAGGAAAAAATTTTAAAACCCTAAAATTTCAATTTACTTCCCTCCCCTATAAATGTAAAGTTATGTAGACGGACCATTGGCCAGTTCCAGAAATGATAGAGAGCTGAGCTTTGAAAGGACAATAGGGAAACCCCAAAATTTTAAATAACCCTAATCCCCTATAAATGTAAAGTTATGTAAAAGTAACATTGCCCAAAGATGGTACAGCAGTTTCAGCGCGAACTTATTCAATATTCATAATATTTATTTCCTATATTTTGGATAATGTAACATAAATTTTGCAATTTAAAACAGTAATTTTACTTCAAAACTAACAATTTTATGATTTTGCACTTTCCTTAGTATTTTACCTTGAACCTTTTGAACTACTGGTTAGGTTTCAATAAATTTCATTTCAGGTCATAAAAAATGAACAATTCCCATCATTTATCTGTGAGTCATGTACAAACAAAACTAATGAAGCATATGAGTTTCAACAAGTATGTCAAGAAACTGACCAGGTCATTAGATCATTTTTGGGTGTTGAAGAAGTAAAAATCATTGAAGACACACCAATCACACCACCAGATACTATTAAAGCAAGAAGGAAATCGAAAAAAATTAAAAAAGAAAGTAGTGATGATGCAAAAAATTCCAAAAAACCTAAGTCGGAAAGTGAACTAGATTTTATTAAGATTGAAAAAGATACTTCTGATGATGAAGCTGATGACCAAGATAACAGTTTTTATGATGATCAAGACTATGAACCTGAGGAAGAACCAAAAAAATCCAAAAAGAAAACAAAATTCCTTAAAGTGGTTCGCAAAAACAACACTGTGAATCCAAGGAAATTGAAGCAATTCGCTAAAGAAAACGTTGAATCCGTTCTTAAAGCTGTCAAAGTCAAACTGAAAGCTGCCAAGTTTTGTCAAGTTTGTTCGTTCAAAGCTCAGAACTATCGTGCTTTGACTCAGCATATGGCTGACAGTCATCAGTAAGTTATGTTATTTTATAAATTTTTTCCTAGCAATAACGCCGAAAATGTGTTATTTGGGTATATTTTGACCTATCTTATACCGGGTCCACATAAACCCAACAAAACAAAAACGGCAACACAACAAAACTGCAAGTTTTCGAGAACACAAACAAATTGTCAACTGCTGTCCTACTACTACTATGTCGGTTTGGAACGTTTTTCTACGTTGTCCGACGCCTATTCTCCACCTCCTTCGATCCTGACAATCATCTTCTGTTAGATTTTTTTTGACACATTGATCTTTGGATTGACTGTTGCCATTCTAGTTAACGACACCCTCTTTTTCTGCGCTCTATTAGTTGCCATTCTAGGACTTGCTTTAAATCTTTCTTCATTCATCCGTTGTACATGGCCGTACCATATCAGTTGCCTTTTAGTGATGTCATCCGTTATGCTTCCCTCGATTTTCATTCTTTCTTTCATGATGTCATTTCTTATGTGATCTATTCTAGATATTCTCATTGATCTTCTTATTGCATCCATTTCAACACTTTCCATTTTCATTTTGTATTTTTCTGTTACGCGACAAGTCTCTATTCCATACAACAGCCTGCTTTTCACCATTGTTTCATATATGTTAAATGTTACATTCTTTTTTATCTCTCTGCTCCATAAAATACTGTTAAGATATCCAATTACCTTTTTTGCTTTTAGTATTCTTTTTTCCAGTTCTTTACAATCTGTTAGATCCTGTCTTATCAAATGTGATACCCAAGTATACATACTCATTGCATGGAGATATTGTTTGTTCATTGTCTAGTTCTAACTCACTGGATTCTTTTTAATACATAAGTACTGTCTTGTCCAAGTTCACTGTTACTCCCCACTTTTGGTATTCTTCCATTAACTTTCTCATCATATACTCGATGTCTTCTTTATCATTAGCTACAATTACTTGGGTTATTACTTAACGGTCGTTAAGTTGGATTCCCATGCCGTGCACTTTACGTTTCCAGTTTTTTAGAGCTACTGTGATATATATTTTAAAAAGAGTTGGAGAGATACAACATCCCTATCTTAAGCTTTTTGTTACCAGGAATTCTTTTGAAAGTCTATTTCCAATTTTAACTTTAGATTTTGACCCTTTGTATAGTTCTTTTATCGCTTTTATGTATGTATGATTGATATTAGTTTGCTCTTAACACTATCCATAATTTTTCTACTGGAACGGTATCATATGCTTTTTGTAGGTCCACAAAGGTAACATGATTCTCTATATTTCTGGCGCTCCCTTTCTCAATTACTTGTTTAAGACAAAAAACATTATCACTACAAGATCTGCCTGCACGAAACCCACTTTGCTCTTCTTCATCTTGTTCATGAAAATCATTCTCTATTAGATCTCCAAGAAATCTACCGTACAATCTACTTAGAGTACTGGTCACTGAAATTCCTCTGTAATTGTTGCAATCCAGCTTGTTTCCTTTTTTATGTATTGAGGATATGAATGCAATTTTTCAATCATTAGGTACTGGATGTCCGTTTATGCATTGATTGATAATATAAGTGAGATTTTCGAGTAGTTTTTCTGATCCATATTTGAGCATTTCAGCAAATATTCCTCCAGGTCCGCTAGCTTTTCCGGATTTAAGCTTTTTAATACTATTCTTTATCATTTCTTTTTCGATGATTACTTCCTCTCCATGTACTTCTATGTCTCTCTTCGGAGAGGCTGCCAGATATTCGGCTCTCGTCTCCTGCAGCAGTCCTTTGTAGTGTTCTGTCCATTGTTCTGGTTTGATGATCTGGATGTTTACTTTTTCTTTTGTTGGGTTTTTTACTGTAGAAATGAATTTTCATACTTCAGAACTCTGCCTACCTCCTACGTGTGTAAAATATATCGTGGTGTCCTGTCCACATATTGGAAAACAATTAGTGAACTTTTGCTGATGATAAAACAGTGACTGCATCTGGACGTAATAGTCAAGAACTTTCTAAAAAATGTTCTCAAGCTTCCAATGAAATGCCAAACTGGTGTACAGAAAATTCTCTTAGGCTTAACATGGGGAAAACTGGCTTACTAACTTTTCGCAAACAAATCAAAACTGATGAATCTTTATATGTTCAGTTCAATGGAAAGTCTATACCAGTTTTAGAATTTACAGATTTCTTAGGAATCACAATAGAATCATGTCTCCGTTGGGAACAACAAATAAATAAATTAAAAAACAAACTTAATAGCTCTTGTGCTGTTATAAGACGCCTTAGAGATCTGGTTTCATTTGACAGTCTTAAAACATACTATTATGCAAGTATACATAGTGTACTGTCATATGGTATTATTTTTTGGGGGTCCTCCTCTTTTGCAATGGATGTTTTCCGAACGCAAAAAAGAATCATAAGGTGTTTACTAAAACTTAAACCAGGCACTTCATGTGCTCAGCACTTCACCAGACGAAGAATACTGACAGTGCCATCTATATATTTCCTACAACTTGTTATTTTTGTTAAAAAACACAAAGCCCTTTTTCCAACAAATAGTGACAGATACGGCAGTAATATGACTGTTGAAACCAGAGCTGAGCTCGCAATTCCTATTCATAGATCAACATTTTTTGAAAAGGGACCATTTTATAAAGCTATAAAAGCCTACAACAGTTTACCAACAGAGATCAAATCAATTGAGAATGAAATAAAATTTAAAAACGCTACAAAAAACTATATCTTTACCAAAAATGTTTATATGTATTTATTTAAGTATTTTACTTACTAATTTAAAAATGAAATAACATATTGTTCCAACTATTTTGTACAAATTTTTGACGTTGCTTTGTCAAACATTGTTTTGATTTTGTCGGCAAAAAATGTTTTGAGTTTGAGTTTTTTTTATGATCCTGGATAAAAATGTGGCTCTGGATTTTTTCAATAACTGATAATTTCTGTGTTCTCCTTGAAACAGGCTATTGATGTTTGTTATTCTTCTGTCCACTTCCTCTGAAGAAGTATCACACAATATACCTATTTCCTTTAAGGCGTCTGCCTTTTTATAACGATTTTTCTAATTAAGGTGTCTGGTGTCCCATAACAATCTAGTTTCTCGACAAAGCTCAATTAATTTTTTGTATTTTTAACACCCCATTAGATTTTTTCTCTAATTAGTTTTGCAAAAAGAAACTACACAAACTGAACCGCGATGTTTGTATCTGTTTTATTCGTGTACAGACTAGACCAACAAAGTTGCCCAAAACGAAAACAAAACATAAACACTTTGATCTTTACCGACAGGCGACGGGAAAATAAAAAGTTGCTGAAAACTAACAAAACAAAAAAGTTGCCGAATTGTTCTCATTTTGTTTAAAAAATGTTGGAAAACATTGAGTTGCTGTTTTGTTGGTTTGGTGTCGACCCGCTATTAGCAATATCGTCGTGACGTCTTTCTGTGTGTGTGTCCCGCAGCCAACGATAAAGACCGGCCATGGCGCGTTATAAGCAAGTCGGCGGTCACGTGATCTTAGGAGTTCCAGGATTCTTATTGTATTGCTTAATATATTATATGTTTTTACACAATTTAAATAAATTAACAAAAAATTTTTGTTCTTTTATAGGCAAAAATTGAAAAAAATATTTTGCTGATATATGTGTTTATTATGGATAAAAGAACTGAATCTGTAAAATAAAAAATTATACAAAATTTGCACTCTAATATCTTCAGGTACATATATTAGGTACATAATATCGTTAGTAACTTCAAATCTATACAAGTCTTTCAAAATTGGACATATCAAACCTAAGCTTTTAGTTTTTTAATTTTTCTTTGACTGTCATCATCTTTGAGTTCTTATTCAAAGATTTATTAGCAGACACTAATTCATTGTGCTTTTTAATAAAATTATTTTAAAAAACTTTACATGCCCTTAAACTAATTTTTTCAAGCTTTGACAATAGTTTTTTGTCCACAAAAACACTCGCTAGAGTTATCTGAAGAAAAATTTTAAATATAAAACATTTCACAATAATTTATTAAAAAGAAACAAGTGATTTTGTGAATAAGTGAGATGGTTTTCCCATTCAATGAACTGAATGTAGTGGTCGTCAATAATTTTTTGAAAAATTACCCAGCACAAAGTTTAATATCTATTTCAATAAAGTGTAAGTTAACTACCAACTCATGTTCTTTTAAAAGCTGTACCAGACTACCAGAGAGATTACTATCTGTTAACAATATTTTACAAATCAGTTTTTTAATATTGCAAGGGTGCGGAAGACATATTACCTTAGAATTGTAAATTGACGTTATGAACTGGATAACTGGATAAACAAAGATGAAGCCAACATTAAAGTGTATCCACCATATCTTCGATTCTCAGGTTACCTTTTCAAGAGACCCAATTGTTCAATAAGAAATGACAACTGAACACATTTTTCACTTTCACTATGAAAATGTCACTAAGGATGTCTATTACTTGATCAATCTTATCCAAGATCTTATCTTTTACCACTTCTTTCCCGTTAGCAACATATTAGGTTTCAGTTTTATAGTTGGACCGACAAGGAACAACACTAATTACACGTTCGCGGCATTGTTTATCTTATAGGTATTTTTTTTATAATTTACTCATTAGCCATTAATTATTTTAACGCAGCCCACTACAGTCTTTTTCGTGGGCTGCGGTATTTTAATAACTTTGATAAAATTCACATAAAATTCGTGCCCGAATTAAAAAAAAAATCGACGTAAACAAACATACCAAAACTGAACACACACATGTTTTATAATGACAGCGGGCCGTGAGGCGTTTTTTTGTGGGACTCCTACGGTCACGTGATATTTCCGCGCCCGGGCCGGTCTTTCTCGTGGGCTGCGGTGTGTCCGTAGCACGATAACTCCGGAGCCGCTGGACCAATTTTCGTGACGTTTTTATAAAAAATAGTGTTTTTCACTGTAACTGGCTGATATTTTGATCAAAATCTATTAATGCTAATAACAGTTTTTTTACTTAAAAATTTTAAAAAATGCTTTTTAACGGATCATCACATCAATATGCGGTTTGCGGAATATAGTAGAACATATTTTTCTTAATAATTTGTGTTATAACCAAAAATTTTGTAGGAGCTTTCGTTTCTGAGATATTTGCAAAAACTATACAGGGTTCGTCAACGATCGTTTGGCCATTGAAAATATCTGAATCGAAGTAAGATCGCTATTTAAATAAATGACACTAAGAGAGATAAATAGTTTAGCGTTGTTGTCAAGTTAGCAATTCAAGAAAATGGTTTTCTTTTCGCGATCTAATGACGTTACTCTTACCGGCTGAGTAAGCCAAAGACGGCGATCCATAAAATCCTTCAAACCCCTTGATTTTAATTGCTGTAGCGCCATCTCTTAGATATTATTTGAACTGTATGACTAATAATCAATACTGCAAATCCGTAATTAAGTGTACAGGTAGAGCTTTCTAACATGGCAAAAATGTTAAAGGAGGTTACTACACGCACAAACAAAATATTCCACAAATTCAACTTTATGGATAACAAATTTCTTGGTCTTTGTGGTCTGTATGTGTGCCGATTTATTTCCAACCAGATTTAGAAACGAATACTTGAAAAGTAACTATTACATTACAAATTACTTTACAGGAATGTACTTAGAAAACTGTGTAATTAATTACAAAAAAAAAAATAACTTAATTATAAATTTCTTACTTGCAAAATAAAAAAAGTAGTTGACAATTATTTTTTATTTATTTCTTTCACTTTTTCATAATTTACAAAATGTGAAAATGCTTAATTTAGGAGCCCTCTTTCTTCATAATACATTCCGAACTTACCCCTTAAATTCAGTACGAAACGTGAATTGCATTTTTGTAATTTCATTATATTTGTAAAATAATTTTTCAATTATTTAAAAAAACCTAAATAATTGCAATTACCATAAGACCGCATTTCAACTTATTGTTTTTTTTTCAAGAGGAATGGCCCTTCCATTTAAGGGGCAAAAATAAAATTTTAAAAGGAGTAGGAAAACGTGACAAACATTTTTTTCTGCAGACTAGAGGGCCAAGAGGTTTAGGGCTGTCATACATCCCTACCCTCAAAAATGTTGTCCCCTATTCTGTTTCCTGGAGAGCGTATGGTGACTTTTAGCAACTTGAGCGGCATTTAAGCGCGACTTTAATAAAAGAGCAAGGTTATTGTGGAAAATAAATTATAAAAAAATTGAATTTTTCTCAATTTAATGTTTCCTGATTAAAGCTAAAATAACGAAATAAATAATAATGACTATTTCTTCGTCTTTTAAAAGTGGAAATCTTACTTTGATTGCTCCTGTTTAGTAATAAAAAACTATTAATGCATTTTGTGTCACAGCGGCAAACGCTCCTAAATATGCGCGTCTTTGGTCCCTCACTGACTTCTTGCTTTCCATAAGTTCATCCTTTTTTATACGCTTTTCATAATAAACGTTCGAAGTCGAGCCCTGTAGAGTGGTGGGCTAGGAAGGTATCAGATATGTCATGGATCCATTTATTCTTCTTCCTTTTTTATTTTTCTTTTAGAGAATACTATGAGTCTTCCTGGTGCAGCATATGCAATTATGTTGGAGAAGACCTAACTTATCATAGTCAATGTCGTAGCAAAGAACTGGAATGTCCCTTCTGCCAAAAAGAGTTGAAATCCTATGTACATTTTGTCAATCATGTTTCCAGACATTCAGGTATTCTATTGCAGAAATATTCCATGGTAACTCGCGTTACAATCAAATACATTGTTTTTAGTGTCTTCTTTCTTCAAATGTAACACCTGCAAGGTGGCGTTCGAAACAGAAGATTATTTAAGAGACCACATCGTCGATATGCATCCCAAATCTGAGCCTTTGTTAGAGAGAGAAATACAGCTGAAGAAAAGGATAAAAATGGGTCTCAATCGGGGTTCGAGGATGGCCCAATTTAATCCAGATGAGGTATACTATACAGTGTTTTTTTAAGGGTATAGAGGTTTTTTCATGTATTCGTCCTACGTTTTTGGAAAGACCGAACCGAACAGGGCGATTTTGTTTGTGAGGACTTTTTGATATTTATGTAGTATGCACTTTGAGGGCTAAACTATTTATACCTCTATATTGTATAAAGTAAAAGTGTCGCGTGCCACCTTGTTTTAAAGGAAAATCCATCGATTTATTTTTCAGATATTTATTTATTTACCTCCGAATGTCCAAACCATTAACGTATTTAATATGTTAATGGTCCAAACTTACCATTGAGTGATATCAAAAATCAAAATATAAACATATAAAAATTCGTAAAATCCAAATCCAAACATCTAAAATGAAAAAATAAAAATAAAAATAAAAATAAAAATAAAGATAAAAATAAAAATAAAAATAAAAATAAAAATAAAAATAAAAATAAAAATAAAAATAAAAATAAAAATAAAAATAAAAATAAAAATAAAAATAAAAATAAAATTGAAAATTGAAAATTGAAAATTGAAAATTGAAAATTGAAAATTGAAAATTGAAAATTGAAAATTGAAAATTGAAAATTGAAAATTGAAAATTGAAAATTGAAAATTGAAAATTGAAAATTGAAAATTGAAAATTGAAAATTGAAAATTGAAAATTGAAAATTGAAAATTGAAAATTGAAAATTGAAAATTGAAAATTGAAAATTGAAAATTGAAAATTGAAAATTGAAAATTGAAAATTGAAAATTGAAAATTGAAAATTGAAAATTGAAAATTGAAAATTGAAAATTGAAAATTGAAAATTGAAAATTGAAAATTGAAAATTGAAAATTGAAAATTGAAAATTGAAAATTGAAAATTGAAAATTGAAAATTGAAAATTGAAAATTGAAAATTGAAAATTGAAAATTGAAAATTGAAAATTGAAAATTGAAAATTGAAAGTTGGAAGTTGAAAATTCAAAATTCAAAAATGAAAAATGAAAAAGAAAATGAACAATGAACATTGAACATTGAAAATTCAAAAATGAAAAAAAAAAATTAAAAATGAACAATGAACATTGAACATTGAACATTGGCCATTGAACATTCATTTAACATTGAACATTGAACTTTGACCACTGAACACTGAACATTTAACATTGAACATGAACATTGAAAAATGAAAATGAAAATGAACCTTGATATCTTTAAGAAACAACCTGTAAAAGTTGAGGTCAGGTCAGATATAATTATTACCGTAGTTATAGTCACTGAACCTTAATATTGATACTGCTTGCCTGTATTTAACCTGTAAATATCAAAATATTTATCATTATATTTAATTTTTAGGTGGAGGCAGTCATAAAAAAAGTTCAGGCCAAAATGACAGCTTCTGTCGACTGTCCAATCTGTTCCTTTAACGCTGTCAACTGCAGAGCTTTATCAACTCATATGTCAATAGTTCACAAGTTAGTAAAACCCAAGCACAAGGAACATGGTTCAGTGGGCGCACGTCCGTTTAACAATCAGAGTACACCCACGGGGGTCCAAGATTTGATGGTTAACTGTTTCGTCCTTAAGGGACTCTTCAGCACACTGCATGGTCAATGTGACACCCTTGTAAAGCTAGAGAGACGGTATATAAATCTCATCTTGCGATATTGGTAAGAGGAATGAAAAATAATGCCTGCGATACCGTATGCTTTTCACACATGTGGCGACATCTACCAAATACAAAATAAACTACCAGAATATGTCAGATAAAACGAAAAACAGTATGATCGTGACATAATTTGTCCCTCAGGTAGATGTTAGATGTCTCCACTTGTGTGAAAAGCATCCAGGCATTATTTTTCATTTCCTTACCAATATCGTAAGATGAGATTTATATTCCTAGCTTTGCAAGGATGTCACATTGACCATGCAGTGTTCTGAAGAGTCCGTAAAGGACGACACAGTTAACTGTCAACATTTAACAGGTATCCCCGTGGGTGTACAGCTTTCGGGCTGCACACGGAAAATATAAAACTCCTCTGTGGGACTCGATTTTTTTTTTGCAAACGTAAAAACACAGAAATTTAACCTATTATTTTTTAAAAAAATTAAAACTGTCTCATATTTTACCTTGAAAAAGTTCAAAAATGAGACAGGTCAGGCGAAATATGAGACAGTCATAAAATTCACAAGTCGGGTCGCCGTCTAAACCAAAAATAAGACATTCAGGGAAAAATTGAGACATATGTTTTTGTTTTTTTTTTAACTTAAATACAACAAGTAGGTGCAAAAATATTTATTTATAGGAAAACCGATCTACGAACTCATATGACAAACGTTTCGGTAAGGTTTTTAAAAGTTTTATACCACAAATAAAGCTATGAATTTTGTAATTTTAATTATGAGCCTATTTTTTATAAAAAAAATAAAATAAATTGTAGTTAAGAGGTCCTTACAACTGTTGCTATCAGTTTATAACAGAAAATCTATCGGAATTCAATTATTAGGATTTTTTATTGTACGCTAAGCGTACAACTGATTAAGGTCATCAAAGAGTTATACCGCAATAGTAAGGCAAATGTTAAAACAAAAGCAAAACTAACCAAAGGCTTTCAAGTAAATAAAGGTCTTAAACAAGGTTGCTGTATCTCGCCTACGCTCTTCAAGATATACTTGGAACAAGTCCATAAAGTATGGAAGAGAAAATGCCAAAACATGGGAATTCCGTTGGACGAAACCACCTTGTATACTTTATGTTTCGCCGATGATCAGATAGTAGTGGCTCAGGATTATGACGACCTCGAATATATGATACGAAAACTAATAGAAGAGTACAATAAGTGGGGACTAGAGGTTAATCTCAATAAGACAGAGTATATGTGTATCGGTGGAACGAAACAGGATCTAATCTTAAATACCGGGCAGCGAATTCATTCCTGTGATGAATATAAATACTTAGGTCTAAAAATTACAGCTGAAGGAACACTAGACAAAGCTATAAAAGATCGAAACGTACAAGGAGGAAAAGCAATAACTTTATTAAATGGAATAATTTGGGACCAAAGTATATCAAAACATAACAAAAAGCTTATATATAACACCATTGTAAAAAATATTATTACATACGGCTCAGAAGTATGGCCAATCAAGGATAGAACGGAAAAAATGCTTTCCGCTACGGAGATGGACTATTGGAGAAGAGCAGCAGGGAAATCAAAAAGAGAAAGAGTTACAAATCAAAGAATAAGAGAAATTATGACAGTGGGGGAACGTACTTTAGTGGATGATATAAGAACAAAGCAACTGGTGTGGTACGGACATGTACAAAGAATGAATGATGAAAGACTACCTAAACAAATACTACAATGGAAACCAACTGGCCAAAGAAAACAAGGACGGCCAAGGAGAAGCTGGAGAGAAGGAATAGACAGTGAAATAAGACTAAGAGGCCTAGATGATGAATTATGGGCAAACAGAAACGAGTGGAGATTGGGTATCGGAAGACGTAGAACGTTGTGAAACCGATAAATATATATAGTATTTTTTATTTAAGTGTCTCATTTTTCAAAGGGTGTCTCACTTTTACACCACTTGGTTTTTTTTTACATGAAATTTTTTTGTTATGCGTATATTTCTTTTAGAACCGAAAAACCATACTGGTGTTACTTCTGTAACAAACTAGACATTCCAGACCTGCAAAAGCACAAGGCAGACATGCATTCCAAAGAATACCTTTGCGCCTTTTGCAATAAGAATCACAAGAGCGTCACTAACTACGTTGAACATCTTATGAGACATTCAGGTAACTTTCTATTTTTTACCTTCCTAGCCCGCGCAGCAATGATGAGAGAAGGCAATGTTTTCGATCAAAGAAGACTTGAGATAACGCTGAAGATCTGGATTCATGGCATTGCCCCGCCAAGTTCGCGTAATCTGCTATAATAACATTTTTTCTTGAAACATTTCAGCCATTAACATATTAACCGGAGGAGACTAGGAAATAAACAAAAAAATCGACCGTCTAGATAAACAATTTGTTTTAAAAAACGTACTTCTGCAGAAAAGAACTCATCGACTATTTTTGTTTGGTCCATAGAAAACTCTATTTTCTTTCTCTTTAAGAATCACCAAAATTATCCGATCTTTCCTTTACTTTTATTTCTTTTTTAAACCAATGCACCGGAAAAAGACGAAACTGTTCTTCTTACAAATCCTTACCAGATTAATTATACACGACCAAATATGGA
Organism: Aspidapion aeneum; assembly: GCA_963576565.1. Classification (NCBI taxonomy): domain Eukaryota; kingdom Metazoa; phylum Arthropoda; class Insecta; order Coleoptera; family Brentidae; genus Aspidapion; species Aspidapion aeneum. Next base: position 70,909,831 of record OY755046.1, read on the forward strand.
TATATAACAAGCGGTGATCACTTTAACTTGTGCTTCCAGCATTTATTTTGCTACTCCTTCGTTTTCCTTTATTAAACCAGTGCGAGAGAAAAAAACAAAACTATTCTCGATTACAGTCCCTCGCTAAAACAAAGGAATTAGAAAGATGCCGCAATCGTCTAGGCCCGCGTAAAGTATCTTATTTTGTTCCTCTTTTGTTAAACTGATGCGAGAAAAAGAGACAAAACTATTATTGATTAGAAGGTAGTCCCTTTGGACCCATTAATATTTTGTAAAGGGTCAATGCGGCGTTTTTGACCTGTCTCTTTACGGTTCGGAATTGTTTTCGTGTTTTTTCTTAAAATATATTTTCGATCTGGAATCAAAATTAATCTTAAAAGACTTTAAAATGGTGTGGGAGTGTATTTTGTGCTAAAATCTCGACTATCTTAATCCAGAAGTTTCGTTTTACAAGTAAGTTAAATAACTTGTTTGACCTTCAAAACAAAACAAAGACCAGTGCCGTAAAAATCAATATAAAATCAGAAAAAAAAATTTTGGGTATTATATAAATAATTATTTATTTGTTAAAACTGTTTAAACATAAGTTTAGTTAAAAATGTACAGGGTGTCCCAAGTTTTAGTGTTTTGATACTTTTAACTGAACTACGAGCCTTGATTTTCAACAGATAAGGTAAAAAAGGTATCTTATTAATATGGAAAGTAATTTTTTTATGTATACCTTTTTTATTTAACCGTTTTTTTTGTGTAAACAGTTTTTTTAGATTTGGATTGAGGCAATTTTTTAGGTTGGGTTAGTCCTTTTTACCTACTCTGAATTTTTAACGTTGTCTAACCTAAAATAAAATACACCAAGCTAAAAGCATCCTAATCAAACATCTAATTGTCAATGGGTATCTATTCAGCTGTAAACTATATTAAATTGCTTGTTTTAATAAGTTAGGTATTTACTTTTAATAAATAAATATTTTGCCGCCGTCACTGGTAAATCGATCGACCATAAAGAATAAACATACGTCTGCTGTGTGTCGCACAGCGTTGCCATCGTCTTTCCAAAAAATATTTCTATTCTTTTCCAACTTATTGAAGCATCTAGGGGTCAAATCGAATTGTTTTGATGAATGAATTTTTGCCGCGGTTCCTGGTCTCCTCCGGTTAATACGTTAATGATTTCAGCCCATACTTGACCTATCTAAAGCTCTACTTCGGAATGAGCTACGAAACTCAAACGTTGCACAGTCGTAGATTATCATAGAGGTTGTTAACTCCAAGTTTCATAAACTTCCATAAAGTAGTAGGAAATTTCAAAAAACGTCGAAATTGCAACTCACGCACTCATGTATAGATCATTAAAATTCTACTGTACTTCCAGGCATGCTACAAACCTGAAATTTGGCAGACTGATAGAAATTATGACTAAACCCTTGGAAAAAATCAAAAAACCCCAAAATTCTAATTTACTTCCTTCCCCCCACATAGCACAATCACATGTTTAACACGTAAAAAAGACGTGAGAAAAAAAAACGTTGATTTTAAAAGATTTTAATAGGTCATTCATTAACGTTATAAAAAATAACGTTGCTAAAAACTGCGTTGTAATAACGCCATTATCAAATTTAAACAGCAATGTTTTTACGTTAGTTTCACGTGATTTTTATCAACGTTAAAATCACATTAGATTCACGCCTTTTCTACACGAATTTTAAAACGCGACTTGCATGGCTTTTCTAACGAATATTTTTGAGATTTTGTTGTTGGGATTTTTCACTTTGACGAAATCTATGTTGTTGGGATTTTTCACTTTGACGAAATCCAAATTTGTGGCCTATTAAAATGCGTTGTGTGACATTTGTGGCAGCTTGAAGACGTTGCCGCCATTTTGTGACACAACAAAACCATTGAATAATTAAACAAATATCTGGAAGCAGAACTGTATTTTCCAGCTAGGTAAAACATTGATATGCCCGGTAACTTTTATACAGTGGAGAAGGGGGGGTTCAGAAATAAGAAAATTTTAAGTGCGCCACATTATTTAATACCAATGTTTTACAAAGAAGATCTTAAATAAAATACAGTTCAACCCAAACGTTGTAGCTAAACAATGAAATTATACCTACTTCCGAGGCTTCCAGAGTATTTGTGTAATTAAAAAAAACCCAAAAAAAATTGACTAATAAACGAGATAAAATTCTAAAAGATTTTTAACTGAATCAAAATGACAAAACTGGAAGCACTTTACAGGTAGATGGACTCCTTTAACAGGTCATATTGTACCTACATCTACTCAGATGTCCAGTAGTGTGAGACTCGGTTACATAAATGATTGTTAAAAAAAATACACTTCCACAATCGTTCCATCATAGGGGAGATCTGGACCAAATATCTGCTGTCATCATTCTACATTGGGTAGAATGAGACAGACAGCAACCCAGTCCGAGATCCACCCCATGAAGTGCTTTGGCCTCTAAACTCCAAAAACCGGTTAAGGAACTGATTCCTGATCCTTCACGATCACGAGGCATCTGTTATTAACCTAATCATACATTACTATTCTGTGAATGTATTTACTGTTAAAAAATCTTGTTTAGCTTTTAAAAAAAACATAATGTATATAGATAGATAAATAGATATTTTGTCTTGCCTTGAGCGCCATCTTTAAAATTGTCTTGAAGTGTTGCAGTCTTAAACTAGTGAACTTTTATAACTTCCTTTCGTGTCTCTTTTAAGTTAAAAAAATGTTATTAAAAAAACGTGGCCAAAAAAGACACAGAAAGTTAGTAGGTTTGAGAAGTCTTAATCTAGTGGCGTTTTAGAACATGTTGTGGAGGACTTTTCAAGTGTGAATTTAGTACATGAAAATAACGAGGGTAAAAAACACGTTATATACACAGCACCAGAAACTTCAGCAAAAAGTACATTTTTATAGCTTGATTTCTCCTTGTTTTTAAGTTATCTTTAAGCATGTAGATTTCACAAAATAAATATTACCTGAAGTTGTTTTCAAGTAAAAAAAAAGTTTGTTATTTTTGTTCACGTTAATTTAACGTTGATGTGATTTTTGTACTATGTGGGCCCTTTACATGTAAAGTTATGTAAACGTAACATTGCCCACTTCCAGAAACGCTAGAGAGCTGAACTTTGGCAGACTGATAGGAACTATGATATAGGAACAACTTTAAAAACCCTAAAATTTTAATTTACTTCCCTCCCCTATAAATGTAAAGTTATATAAAAGTAATATTGCCCACTTCCAGGAACGCTAGAGAGCTGAGCCATCGAAGAAAATGTTATTTATTCCATGGCTGAGCTTTAAAAGGCTGATAGGAACTATGGGAAAACCATAGGAAAAAATTAAAAAACCTTAAGGCATTGCAAAAGTTCTGCATATTTTACTACTTTAAAACTTAAATATTATCCAAATCCTTTAAAAAAGGAGTGAAATTATAACATAAACATTTTATGTAAAAAAAAGCCAATACGCGAAAATGGTATTCCGTAAAAAGAATTGAGATAAAAGTAAACCCAAGTTCTCCAATCCAAATTTTAAAATAAAAGCTTCTTATAGTGATGTAACCGTTGGAAATATTTCCATGGAAATGGAAATATTGGAAATTTTCGAAGGTGTCTCGAAAATATTGGAAATATTAAAAAAATTATTTTCTTTCATATTTTGTAACCGTAGGGAGCGTTCCTAATTTACGCAACGCAAAAATTCAGGATTTTTGACCCCCACCGCGCCCCTTCTTAACGCATTTTCAAGAAAAAACACATTAAAATAACATTGAGTGTAACCATTAACATATTAACCGGAGGAGACTAGGAAATAAACAAAAAAATCGGCCGTCTAGATAAACAATTTGTTTTAAAAAACGTACTTCTGCAGAAAAGAACTCATCGACTATTTTTGTTTGGTCCATAGAAAACTCTATTTTCTTTCTCTTTAAAAATCACCAAAATTATCCGATCTTTCCTTTACTTTTATTTCTTTTTTAAACCAATGCACCGGAAAAAGACGAAACTGTTCTTCTTACAAATCCTTACCAGAGTAATTATACACGACCAAATATGGATATATAACAAGCGGTGATCACTTTAACTTATGCTTCCAGCATTTATTTTGCTACTCCTTCGTTTTCCTTTATTAAACCAGTGCGAGAGAAAAAACAAAACTATTCTCGATTACAGTCCCTCACTAAAACAAAGGAATTAGAAAGATGCCGCAATCGTCTAGGCCCGCGTAAAGTATATTATTTTGTTCCTCTTTTGTTAAACTGATGCGAGAAAAAGAGACAAAACTATTCTTGATTAGAAGGTAGTCCCTTTGGACCCATTAGTATTTTGTAAAGAGTCAATGCGGCGTTTTTGACCTGTCTCTTTACGGTTCGGAATTGTTTTCGTGTTTTTTCTTAAAATATATTTTCGATCTTGACTCAAATTTAATCTTAAAAGACTTTAAAATGGTGTGGGAGTGTATTTTGTGCTAAAATCTCGACTATCTTAATCCAGAAGTTTCGTTTTACAAGTAAGTTAAATAACTTGTTTGACCTTCAAAACAAAACAAAGACCAGTGCCGTAGAAATCAATATAAAATCAGAAAAAAAATTTTTGGGTATTATATAAATCATTATTTATTTGTTAAAACTGTTTAAACATAAGTTTAGTTAAAAATGTACAGGGTGTCCCAAGTTTTGGTGTTTTGATACTTTTAACTGAACTACGAGCCTTGATTTTCAACAGATAAGGTAAAAAAGGTATCTTATTAATATGGAAAGTATTTTTTTTATGTATACCTTTTTTATTTAACCGTTTTTTTTTGTGTAAACAGTTTTTTTAGATTTGGATTGAGGCAATTTTTTAGGTTGGGTTAGTCCTTTTTACCTACTCTGAATTTTTAACAGTGTCTAACCTAAAATAAAATACACCAAGCTAAAAGCATCCTATTCAAACATCTAATTGTCAATGGGTATCTATTCAGCTGTAAACTAAATTAAATTGCTTGTTTTAATAAGTTAGGTATTTACTTTTAATAAATAAATATTTTGCCGCCGTCACTGGTAAATCGATCAACTATAAAGAATAAACATACGTCTGCTGTGTGTCGCACAGCGTTGCCATCGTCTTTCCAAAAAATATTTCTATTATTTTCCAACTTATTGAAGCATCTAGGGGTCAAATCGAATTGTTTTGATGAATGAATTTGTGCCGCGGTTCCTCGTCTCCTCCGGTTAATACGTTAATGAGTGTAACGCAAGGCCAAAACCCCCCTCCCGGTCGTTACGTAATTTAAGAATAGGCCCTTATAAGCATTAAACTTACTATAGAACAATTATTTCTGACACTATTGAAGATTTTGAGGAAGAAGACTGGCAAGACGATGTTATTGAGTGTGATTCTGATGACAGCGATGAAGATATGCCTCTTGATCGACTAGTGAATAGTGTAGTGTGTCAAGAATGAGATTTTTGTTGTAGAGTCGGGGACTTTTTAAATTGCCGTTGTATTTTTTTTCTATCAAAATTAATCATTTAAAGAAATCAAAAAACTTTCATTTTTAAATATATATGTATACAGACAGAGATAAGGTTCACAATTTTTTTGTTTTGTTTCAAACTGCTTTTCCGAATTTCAAATAGGAATATTTTTTATTTTCAAGGGCGGCAATTTAAAAAGTCCCCGACTGTACAAATTTGACCTTATTTCTGTATATTTCTTCAAAGAATAACTCCTGATTTGTGTTCATGTATAAGCCTTCTGCGTTTTCCGGTGTTTTGTTATGATTTTATAAATAAATATTCCCTTTTTTCTTATTTTTTTAATATTTCATATATTTCCATATATTTCCAATGCTTCAGGAAATATTTCCGAAAATATTTTTCTGGAAATTTTACAACACTAGCTTCTTAGTTTGGAAATGTTTTTCTAAACTTGGCTATTACAGCTGTGAATGACTCTTAGGCACAGTGCTGAATTAAACATAAAGAAGTTTGGCTGTAATACCAAAGTTTAAAATACTCTGCCAATATATGGGCCCCTAAGCTCACACTAGGTACTATATTTATAGTGTACGTACGAGCTAATAAAACTTAAACCTGAAATATATCTCATTCAACTCCAGACTAAATTACCTTTTGTTTGATACCACACAAGCCATGTTTTGACTTAAACTCAAATTTCTAAAATCTACCCCCACCCTTAAAAAAACAAAAACTAAAATGTATTTTGTTAAACTCCGGACTCAATTACCTTTCGTTTGATATCACACACGCCATATTTTCACTTAAACTCTAATTTTTAAAATATACCCCCACCCTTTTTTTAAAATAAATTAAAATGTATTTTGTTTAACTCCAGACTCAATTACCTTTCGTTTGATATCACACACGCCATATTTTCATATAAACTCTAATTTTTTAAATCTACCCCCACCCTTTTATTTGGTTTGTGTTCGGTGGATTTTGTTCTTTTATAAATGGGACCATCTCGACCCAAGACCCAGCCTAGGTACCAAATTTCATTAAAATCAGCCAAGCGGTTTTTGAATTATGGGCGTTGGTCGTTACAGACAGACAGACAGACAGACAGACATGTGTGAGCTAAAAACATTTCCAAACCAACAAGAACCTTTCTTTTTTAAATTTGTATTGGAGAACTTGGGTTTACTTTTATCTCAATTCTTTTTACGGAATATCATTTCCGCGTACGTGGCTTTTTTTACATGAAATATTTTTGTTATGATTTAAATTTTCCATAACGCTATTGCTTTATTAGACAGGTAGAAACGAATTTTCTTTTTTATAGAATCAAAACGGCACAAATGCGCAAAATGTGAAAAGTCCTTTATAAACGACAAAGCTCTGGAAAAGCACCAGAAACTTCATCTTGAAGTTAACGAAATCCGTCACGAAGTGGAGCAAATGGAGAATTCTTCGGATGACGAAAAGGCCTTGTCAGATTTGATTTATGAGAAAAAACGCCTGGCATCATCCAACAAAGAACCTAAACCAGGTTAGAGAATTAAAAAATATATGGGGCTTTCCATGTCAACCCGGCACTGAAAAATTTTGATTTTATTAAAAATGTATTTTTTGGTTCCTCCATAGATACCGATTACAACAAGATAAAAAATTTGAAAAAATGTTGCGTTTCCTTAAATTTACAGTGTTGTGGTTTCATCGTCAGTGAAAGGCCCGTCTTGGCCCTTCAATGTGACGCCGCTGATGTCATATGCAAGGGGGGGGGGGGGGGTGAAGAATGAAAAAAAAAAAGATTTTTTCCTTGAAGCAAAACAATTTTTTTAAATAAAATGTATATTGATTCACACTCCGGGCGCCTTAATAAGACTGCTCGCTTGCCCATATACATATAAGTACGACCAAGGCCTACGTGCACTTACACAAGAATTTTTCTTTTTGGCATTTATACTTCTCGGCCCACTCTAAAAATTTTAAAGGCAATAGACAAAATATTGAAGCATCTTTTCTCAAAAAAAATATAAAAAATCGAAGGAGTCACATTTTCAAAATGGCGGTTTTTTAAATTTATTGTCTGGTACTAAGGTCACTGTTGCGATTATTTGTTATTTTGAATATTTTTTCCGAGGGGTGATCAGCTGCCCACAGTAGGTGTACAAATTTTTCTACAGGACCCCACAGGACTTCCACAGGACTATACAGGACTTCCACAGGACTATACAGGACTTCCACAGGACTATACAGGACTTCCACAGGACTATACAGGACCCCGAGGGTACTGGCGCCTAAGGGGTGCCTTTTGTTTTTTTTTTTGGTTGAGAATTTTTTTATGGGCCATTTCAGCCACAGGAGTTATACAGGACCCCACAGGACTTGTACAGGACATGTACAGGACTATACAGGACACTACAGGACCAAAAATTTATTAAAGTCCTGTAAGACACACATTTGGTTCAGCTGATTTTTTCTTAAAACCTTTTGTTCTTATTCCTAAACAGTAGTAAATTTTTTTGCAAAATTCGTATTTTTTTAGGAATAAAAATTAATTATTTTTTTATGCATTATTTACTTTTAAAGGAGCGGATGGTCCAGAAAAATTCGACGTTTTGAAGAATTTGAAAATTGAAATAGGAGACACTGAAATGAAATCGGATGCAGTATCACAGTAAGTTCTGAAGAAACAAAATCTTGATTAATTCTTTTATAACTTTATCGATTGATTAATTTTAAACAGTTACATCTAGATGTCGCCCCAATAGAACAACGTTTGTAATAGTTTTACCAATGATTGCACAACTTCTATAGATATGCAACCCCACAAACTTATTAACAGCAGCGGACAGATGGCTCTGTCGTATATGGATGATTCTACCAAAAGTAGGCTATATGGATATCATTTTTGGTCATTGCCTTTAAATAACAGTACAGCACAGTAAATAATTTAGTTTTTTTAAATTTATGTAACTAATTAGGTGTAAGCTAAGAAACATTTATTTTCCCGAATTTTAGGAATTATTGCATAAAAATTCCAGAGGAATGAGTACCAGAGGAATGAGTTTTTTAATGGTTTTCCAATTTAAATCAAAATCTATTTAGACTACTTAACTTAAGTTTTATATAAAGAAAGTTCCTATACTTATAATTTTAAAACAATCAACAAAAAAATTATACTATTGATATCAGTCGAATATTTACTTACCAGAAAGATGATAATTGAAGCGTTACTTTTTGTTTTCTCCGAAAAAAACTAGTTTTCTGCCGAAAATAAAAAGATCTATAACTTAAACCAAACTAAAGTTGACATTATCTGTCACATCTTGTCACCCTCACAAGTAAATTAGATATCCAGGGCCGTCTCTTTCTCTAGAAATTAACCGGTGGATTTCACAAATATTGTGTTATTAAAAATGGAGCACGTTTAAAATTGTAAAATTTTCCGGATGTAAATTCGGATTTTCAAAAATATGACTGCAAACTTAAGTTTTATCAATTTTTTGATAAATGGTTAAGACTTGGTTAAATATTATTTATTAGGATATTTTTTTCAATTTGAGTTTTTAATATTTGGTTTGGGACTACACCAGAGGAATGAGGTATTTGCTTTGTAATACAAAAAATTATAAGCTTGCAATTTTTTTTATACATTAAACTCAAATGCTCCATAAAGAAAACATTTCGTTTTAAAACTTATAACTAAAACTATGCTTCATTTGCAGTCTGTGTTTAAAAAATATGCATTCACACTCCACAGCACCATTTTTGTAGAATCATCCATATTCATGTAGTTCCAATGATGACACGGCAGAGCCATCTGTCCGCTGCTGTTATTAAGTTTCTTGGGTTGCATATCTGTAGAAGTTATGTAACCATTGCCTTTACTGACTGTTTAATAGTTCTTGAAGCCTTGTTTAGACAATAATTATTGATTTGTTCAAGTTTTTCAATAAAATTTATTTTCTGTTTTATTTTAGGGCAAATTCTAAATTTTGTGAGCAATGTAAAAAAGGTGTGCAAAACTTAAAACGACATATAGACAAGTATCACACCAGTAAGGCGCAAGAACCGCCATCGTTGTGTCCACAATGCGGCAAGTTACTGAAGTAAGTATGATAATCGATTTTCATTTAGGTTTATAATGTAAAACTAGATGGCGTACCAGTGAAACAACCTCAATTTATCAAACAGATGTTCTTATACAGGGTCCCTGGAATAGACCGGTCTTCGGATCTTATATATGTCAAATTTTTCACGTCACTGGTGGTCCAGCTGATTTTTGTACACAAGCTAATATTTTTTGAATTTTTAGGAAACTATGGCCATTTTCCTACTGTTTATTAGTATATTCTTATAAAATAATATTTTTGAGACATATATATTTATCGGTTTCACAACATTCTACGTCTTCCGATACCCAATC